>CM040822.1:28105965-28425965 GCA_022828995.1 Vimba vimba
TATATTTGCAATCTGTATCTGATCACCAGCTATCATTAGCATACTGTACCAGGGTCACAGTCGACAGAACCAATCAGGCCATCACGAAAGTTAATCATTTGCATGTGTTTTTATGTTTTGTCAGTTTAAGAATTCAAGCGATTTTAAACCAATCAAGATCGATAAGACACGAAAGAGAATCCAAAATGCTCATTTTGGGGAGTAATAATGTTTAAATATTATATTAGGTTTTTATTGTGGTATAAAAATTGCCATTGTAAAATGTCCCTGGTATCTAAAATGTTGGCGTCATAAACTTATTTGTTAAATACTAGGCTAGGTTACATGGGTCAAAAACAAGAACTTTTTTTGGCAGGTCCCGTGAAGAGAGGTTCGGGAGTAACGGAATACATGTAACGGCGAACGAAATCAGGATACAAAAATCTGGGAACTAATTTGTTATAGTTACGTAAAAAAAAAGATAAAAAGAAATCAGATTATAGTTACATTTAGTAAAAAATTTAAATACTATCAGGATTACAATGGTTTCACTTAAAACTAAATAAATTAGTATTTTGATAATAATGCCATTGTAGGGCTGGACGATATGACCTAAAATCAAAATCTCGAATAATTGAACATTGAAAACAGATCTGAGAAAAATAAACAGATCTGAGAGAAATTTCAAAAAGGAAAGAAAATAACTGTGTGTGTTAACTATTTTAATCAATAGTAATCAGGACGAATCAGGTGATGAGTATGTGATATGTAATGGCTGTGAAGTGCTGTATATGACAACAAACTCATTAAGCCTATATCCAGCCTTTGCTTAGGATGAGCGCATTTAATTTCTTGTGTGTGTGTGTGTGTGTTCGGTAATTTGCAGTGACGGAAACAGTGACAATTTTAAGTTTGAAGGAGTAAAGCCTGTGTTTAGGCTATTAAAGAAATGCAATTTGGCCAAAGAAGAACTTTTACTTTAAATAGCCAAATGTCATTTAAAAGCAGCCTACTTCAGTGCAATAATATGTTGCCATATCATCACGCTTAACAATGAGAATTTGAATATTTGTAATGTGACGATTGGGTGCAGATATCTAAATCAGAGAATATCACAGGTTCGAGTAGGTGGTGGGTGGATGATTTATATTAACAGCGAATTCAGTTGATATCTCTATTTGACAGCTGGTTCTGTCGCCATACTGGTGCATGCATGCACAATTATTCTCCTAAATGTAACTTTTCACTTGACTTCATTTACATATGTGACCTTGAGGTAATCAAAAAGTAATCAGATTACATTACTTTAATATTGTGGTGCTTGGATTATGTTACTAAATACTTTATGAAGTAATTTAGAACTGTAACGGAATAGTCCAATATTTTTAAAGTAACCCTAACTCTGTGTACTAATGATTTCTTAGTGTAGTAGCTATCTGTACTTGCATTTTCTTAGTGTAGTAACTGTAGGCCTACTAGTTTATCTTACTATACAAGGTCCTGCACTTGTGTTCTGTTTAAAAAACTATCACTTTGTCTGAACAGTAAACTAAATTCATGAACAAAAGCAAGTGGTAAAGACCGTTTTGAACAGCTCATCATGAAGAGAGGCCAGGTGTGGCTTAAATGCCTCGTTTAGCTTTAGTCAAATAACAGAAAGTGCATTAACATGGGAAACGCGCACGCGCGCGTCCTGTAATCGAGCTCTGTTCATATGCAAATACAGGGTTCGTCACTATACTACAACTATACTCGTCCTCCCTCACGCGCTCCTTCCTTTGTTCATAAACTTTCTTTGTTAGGAGGCCACAGTTGGGAGTTTTCACTCTTTTGTTCAACTAACGAGAAGTGAATTACATTATTATCCACAAATTCACGTTTATTATCCCTATTCATAGCGGTTAGTGAGAGTTGACCGAGGGAGCCCCTGACAACAGTCAACAAACAAACGGCCGACCGTTAAAAGTTACTCTAACCGTGAGCTCCAATAAAACAACCCATAATATGGTTAAACCCTTCCAGCAGAGAATTTTAAAAATAATACATACACTATGAGCAGTTTATAAAACTATAAGTTAATGACAAGGACAGTATAAATGCGCATATTCAAAGTACATAACGTTACGTGTACACACAAATATATTACGTGTATAATTAATGGTAATGATGCCTGCGGCGTAAGCGTCCATCCGCTCCCATGTGCTTCAGCTTACCTGTGTGGGTCCTGATGTGCGCTTTCAGGTGGGATGATTTGCCATATACCCTGTCACACCCGTCGAAAGTACAGGGGTGACGCTTGGTGGGGGACCGGGGTGCACCCCCTCCTCCCCAAAACTGCTGAGTGTTATTGTACTGTCCCGGGACAGGGGTGGCAGAGGGGGTCATGGTCGGCGTCGGGGTGGTGGAGTCAGACAACGTGGTGTAGCCGCTCTCTCCGCATGACGAGTTGCTGCTTTCGGAGTAGGCCGACATGGGACGAAACTTGCCGTGCAGGTCGGTTAGGATCTCCGCCACCGTCATCATATTGGCCCCCTCTAACCGGAGCGTCTCCCGCACCTCCCTGTCCTCGCTCGACCCGTCTGGCTCCCCGGCAGGAAGGCCCTGAGGAGGGGCCTGAGCCGCACCAGACACCGGGGTGGGTCGATGGAGGACGGGACCGCTGGATATCGACACCAGACACTCAGCGGCCAGATAATCCGAATAGGCGAACGACATTTTTTTTTTATCGCGACCGGGTTTAACGACACAACAAAAGTTCTGATGGAGAGCCTCGTTTCCTGAGCCCGTGCGATTCTTCTCCAAAGACTTTCAACACGTTGTTTTTTCTCATCAGCAGCAGCGACCTTTGCTATTATCTATGATGAATACAAACAAAACAAATTAAATGAACGATAAAAAAAAATAATATCCAAAAGAAGTAAAAAAATAATACGCTACCGACGTGTCTGCGTTTCAAGCCCCAACGTGGTGTCCTACATTGCCCCTCGTTTCATTGTGTCTGCTGCTGAAACCGGCAAAGCCCACGCCACGCCCCCGGTAGCGAATTTCGGAGTCCTACTAAGGAGAAGGCTTGGCTAATGAATATTAATTACGTAACGCGCTGTTCGCCCGGTAGGCTTAACGGATTGGATGAAAAGCCGACGTGAGTAAATAGGCGTGGCTTAAGCAGGCGAATACACGAATCATGGCGAGCTCATAAATATTAATTATAATGCGGGACCAGGAAGGTTACTAAGCAACTTCAGAGTGACTTAATTAATATTCATACACTTATATTTGCCATAGTAGGCTTCGTAATCTTCCTTCCAGTCGTCAGCATGCAAAGAGAAACACGCACCCGAGTCACGTGGTGAACTGACGCGCACTACGGGCGTGGAGCAAAGAGAGACCATTTAATTATATGTCAAATGACATTATAGGAAAAAATAAATTCTGATCACAGTGCAGTTTGCTTCGAGTAGTGCATAATAGTAATAACAACTACTCAAATGAACTCTTATCATTTGGTGACGTCATATCGTAGGCTAAATGAAGATGTGGAAAGTGGTGTCCTCTTCATTTTGAAGACTAATCTTCAAGACAAGACAGCTCTAATGGAGAAATGAGTAGGATTTAGTTCATGGAATTCAGTTTTGGTCTGGTTTTTTTCTTCTTCTTCAGTTTACTAAGATGGAGGCTGGTCACGACATGCCCTGTTTACACTCACTCATAGTCATCTCTCACGATGTTGCACTCTAATCCTAAAATATAGGTCCTCAGCTTTTTGAAATGGTTTCTACAGTTTCTAAACAACACCCTCTTGCCATAAACTAGTGTCATCAGAGTGCACAATGAACACCCCAGCAGATTAGACCCCGTTCATCAATACAGGCATTCAGCCGTTCCTCCCAAGACCAGATGGAGTCTGGTGTCAGAGTATTACAGCGAGCAACAAGCCATGAAAAGCCATGATTATGAGATATAGAGAGTCACTATGGATGAAGTAGGGCAACCTGAAAGCCCCAACAGATGCTGTGAATCATGCATGATGGCCTCCTCCCTTTTTTGTGCAACAGTTCATACAGTGAAATGCGTTGTGGGAAAAATAGGTAGCGCTTTGGAGGATTGAAAGGAATAATGGAATACTGTTAGTAGGTCAGTGAAAATAAAGGCTTTGTAGATAGTTTGTGTGTGTGTGTGTGTGTGTGTGTGTGTGTGTGTGTGTGTGTGTGTGTGTGTGTGTGTGTGTGTGTGTGTGTGTGCTGTTCATGTAAGGTTTGGGGCCCCCACACACACCATGTTGATCTAACGATTTATTTGCTTCTTGTGAATTAATTTTTTTTAAAGAATGTTTCAAGATTTTTACTGCAAAAAAAAAATAGGAAAATGACTTTTGCACTTGCACTCAAGCTTTTGTTTATTAATGTGCTTCACTGCACTGCTAGCCCAGAAGATGGTGCCAAAGTTGAGGACAAGCCTTTCTATTCCTCAACTGTCTTCAGTGAACAGACTCTTACTATCACTTATATTTAGACATTTAACAATGTAAAGCCTGACATATGAAACAATAGTCAAAAAAATCTTTTTTTTAATGTAACACCTCGAAAAAAAAAAAAAAAAAAACACCTCAATTTTATTCAGAGGCCATGAGCAAAAAATATACAATATGGTGCAGTTGCTGATAAAGTAATATGAAAATTGCATATCTTGTAAGTGTAAATTAGTGAGATCTTAACCCTATAACAGAATCTGTATCTCCCAATAATGTCTTAGTAAGATGATATAAATGCAACACTCCAGTTTTTATTGTGGGGGGAAAACATATAATCTATCTATCTATCTATCTATCTATCTATCTATCTATCTATCTATCTATCTATCTATCTATCTATCTATCTATCTATCTATCTATCTATCTATATATATATATATATGAAGAGTTCAGATGCAAAAGCCTCTAAGTGCCATCTGAAAATTTCTTCTAGAATGGTCATTTTTATCAAGCTCGTATATTTAAGTTCAGTAATTTCACTTAAATGACAATTAATAGGTAATTTTCATTGCCATTTAAGTGAAATTATTGAACTTAAATATACGAGCTTGATAAAAATGACCATTCTAGAAGAAATTTTCAGATGGCACTTAGAGGCTTTTGCATCTGAACTCTTCACACACACACACACACACACACACACACACACACACACACACACACACAGTATTGTTGCTTCAGTCCATTAAGAGTCCTTTTTTTATGTGAAACATTTTTACATTTACACTTAAAATATTGAGTAAAATCAGAGAAATCAATGAAATATACCTCGTGAATTTGGGAAGTAAAAAAAAAATAAGTTGATCAGAATAACTATGTTTGGTACCATGACAAATAAAACTGAGTAAGACACAAGTTAAGAAACTCAAATATTTGAGTAAGCCAATTTAATTAAACAATAAGTAATGTGAATCCACTAAAAACAGATTTTTAGGCATGTTGTGTGTCCAATCTCAAACAATCAATTCTTTCAATTGTATCAATTGACAAGTGATATTCAGAGATCTTAATCCCTTAACTGTCACCGTCCTGCTACGCTTGGTTTTCTTTTTTGTTTATCTTTTTTCATATCACATATTTTAGTAATCATCATGAATTAGGTATCAATCGAAAGCTTTACGAACTCAAAAACATCCTGTGAAAACCGTTTTGAAATTGGACGTTGCGTTACCATGGTAACGGTACTTTAAAAAATTTTGCGGCCCCTCCCCTAGTGGGCGGTGTCAGGTTTCATATTACAAAATTATTTTAACTACTTCGTAATCCATTAAGTGTTTATTTTGAAAAACGAACAACTGTAAAAGTTATTCTTTCACTTACTTTAGTAAAAATCAGTAAAGGTTTCACAGCAAAAAGACCCACGACCCACTAACTTACCTGAAGGGGGACGTTTTTACAATTATACCAAAGGGTTTTACTTGCTATAAAGTATAAACTATTAATCAGATGGCAGAAGACATGCTTATTTTCTAAATATAAATATGGTAAAAATTGTGGTGAGGCACTACAATGGAAGTGAATGAGGCACATCTTTGGAGGATTTTAAAGCACAAATGTGATGCAATTCATAAAAACAATTACATTAATGTATCTGTTAAAACCTTATTAGTCATATTTATGGCTTTAAAGCTTTTCAGCATTAACTTTTCATAGCAGCAAGGTTGTAAAATTGAATATACTGTAACTGTACACAAAAAGGTAGTAAGTGATGTTTAACTCATAAATCATGATACACATTTTGTTTACACTTTTTCGTGATACTTTTGTAACAGAGAGTATTTAAGTGTTTACAGGTTGTCTGGCTCCCTTTAAACACAATATATTTAACAAATAATGAAATGATAATTAAACGTTTCGAAGGTAAAACTTTTCTCAATGCTCAAACCATGCCAAATCCATGAGCATGTTATGAGAAGGCAGACTCAGTTCAAGATGTCCATCGGTATGCTGCGAGATTTTGTTAGCTGGATGGTCCCCTGGTGGGCATCTGTCTTCTGATTGGTGTCTGAATGTCCTGTGGGTTTTTACAAAGGCTTAACTCAACATCTATCCATTCACTTATGTGGTTATGCTTTCCTAGTAATGGTCTCTTCCTATAAGTGGCATTACTTTAAATCCAATCACTTATGGCTATGTCTTCAGTTTGTCTATCGTGCCAAAATCTCTGTTTAATTATGTTGCTTATCTTCTTCAGAGGTAAGTGTTTAATATCCTATTCTTTAATATTCTCCTTTGAATATTTCGACTAATATAAAATGGTCAAGTAGCCTAAATGATTGTTTCTCTACAAAGTTTTGTTAGTTAGTACTTCTGCATTCAATGATGGTTTTTAACTTGCTAATGTTTTTATAAGCTGACTGCCACAAACTGCACCAAGGTCAACTTTGCAAGTCTACTTGCCCTGGTAAGAGAATATGTTGATAAATATGTTTTTTTTTTCTATTCATTAAGAATGAAAAATTGCAACAACAGTATTTACTTTTTCATTTTTACAAGTAAGGATTTTACCAAATGGAGGTTTTGTCTGATTTAGCTCATTTCTAGGGACAAATTTATCCCTAAAGTATAAATAAACACACACACACACACACACACACACACACACACACACACACACACACACACACACACACACACACACACACACACACACACACACACACACACACACACACACACACACACACACACACACATGACTTGTGTGTACAGATGTGCAGAAAGGGCAAAGGCACACCTATAGATACAGTACATCAATAACCAGTGTCTGGAAAGGTCCTTCATCAGGAAGCAGTCAGTTAGCTTTGGACTGTGTTGTTGACATTGATGTCCGGCCAGGATGTCCAGAAATGATATTAAAGGTATGTTCTATTATGTCAGTCATGTTATGCATGCAATTTTGTCATCCAAACTCTAAATTTAAACTATGATGTAGTCATTTATTTTTATTTTTATGTGAAACATTTTTACATTTACACTTAAAAATATTGAGTAAAATCCGAGAAATCAATGAAATATACCTTATGAATTTGGTAAGAAAAAAAAAATATATATATATATATATATATATACATATATTAATATTTACTGTCACCGCCCTGCTACTGGGACGCTTGACGCTCTTTTTTATCGCCTTTTTCATATCACATATTTTAGTAATCATCATGAATTAGGTATCAATCGAAAGCTTACGAACTCAAAAATCATCCTGTGAAAACTGTTTTGAAATTGGACATTGCGTTACCATGGTAACGGTACTTTTAATTATTTTAGCAGGCTCCTCCCCTAGTGGGCGTTGTTAGGTTTCATATTACAAAAATGTATTTTAACTACTTTACAATCAAAACCTTTACTAATCTTGCTAAACCCATTTCATTCGAAAGGCCTGAGTCTCAAGGTTCCATATTTTGTGATAGCAGTGATATTTGGACTATTTATTTAAATTTGTTACAGGAGAATGCATCAAAAAAAATAAAAAAAATAAATAAAAAATCAATGGAATGTAGATGACACCCGGTGGCTATTTTTTAGGAGCTATCTCATAACTTCAAATTATTTAGTGAAACATATATTTTATATAAAATATTTATTTTTTAGCAAAATACATTTGATTTACAGTAAATTTAAACTTCCATAACTTTTTCACACTTTTTAAAGTAATTCTCTGCTGCGTGTCTTCTTTAAAACAAGACCGAACTTAGATCTATATTCCACAGCATTCTTGAATTACAACCGTTTAAGTTTGGATAGTGCATTTTCATGTCTATTCACAAAAAGGGGGGTGACAGTTAAGGGAGTTATATATTTTAGAGTGCATATTGATATAACTTTAATGGACTATTAATGGACACTGACACAGGGCTTTTGATTCAAACTTAGATAATAGTTAAAATAATAGCTGTTATTCACATACTAATACCTTTTATATATTATGTTTAATCTATTCCATTTTTATATATATAGCTGAGGAACATACAAATAAAGCATAGCTCATCGAAAAGAGACAATTCGGTGCTACGCTTGAAAAACACAAGGTAAATTCAAAGTTTCTCGCTCATGCTCTTCTAACTAAACCTTTTCTGTGTTTGCATCCAATTATTACAAAAAAATTGTATAGTCACTGTTATTTTATATCTGGCTCAAGGTGTCAGAATTAATCAGAGTGATATAAACATTTTAAATAACATACTTCGGTTGAGGGTCATGTCATTGACTATAATTCTTGACACACTAGAGTTAGTCTGTATTCATCATGGATGGGACGAGTGTTGAGAGGTTGAAGGTCCATCTGGTGTTTTGATTTCTCAGAGAGTCATTGGAGAAGACCCCCCTGCGGTTCTCGCTCGAGGGGGGAAAGGTCACAAAGCTCTGCCCACAGGAGGCTGAGCAGGTGTGGACCCTCAACATCAAGAGATCCATTCTGAGCATGTTCCAGACCTCTCACTCGGGACGAGTCAGGGAGACGCTGAGAGAGGTGAGAGAGGAAGTGGAACTCACTCTGTACGCAGTTCCGTACAGGCCAGCTTTTATACAACAAACATATGCTCATTTTTGAAAATGTATTTGAAGGATCATGTGAATGAATTCGGACACTGAGTATGCCGAAGGGCTGCTGCTTTTGCATAGTTTGTGCTTGCTGTTTAATAATTATTTGAAACTTAGCAACTTTGCAGCTCCAGTAATAATGAAAATATTTATCTTGAACTCTGTCATGAAAACTATATATATAAACCTTAATTAAACAATTGTTGCAGGCAGCATATGGAGGTAGGAAGGCGACAAGGCACATTTGAAACCAATTATTGTGAGATGCCTTCATGAGATGCCTTTGAAGGCAGCATAGATGAATCCTTCCCTGACTATGATATCCCACAATCCTGTGCACTCCATTCCATGACAGTTGAGCTAAAAATAAATATGGCGTCTGAAAATTGCAGTTGGTAGTCAGTTTGTGTGTACATTTTAATTAAATATTGGCTTAGTTGTTAGCAAAGCTTGCTCTATTTTGTTGTAGATCATTAAACCGTTACGCTGACTTAGAACCATGACCGTACCATGGGTGTAGCAGGCGTAATGATATGACGCAGCGCCTGAAAATAGGTCTAATAGGTTAGACAAACTTAGTCCCGGTCACGTTGGAAGTTACCGAGCTGGGGACTATTTTCAGGCGCTGCGTCATATCATTACGCCTGCTGGACTCATGGTATGGCGGCAAAGTTTCTTGATTATTACGCAGGAATGAGAGTATAGTTCCTTTTTATAGTTCCTCCGCAACTTTTCATTTTCCGTCTGTCTTAGTACACGATGTAACTACAGAACTACCTTCAACTACAGAAGAGTCTTAAGAGTCTACAGAAAAGTTTTAAATAGGAAAAATATCGAAACTCTTTGGTAATTTTTTTGAGAGAGATGCTAATGGTCCTGTCCGATTCAATGATCTATGCTAAGCTATGCTAAAAGTGGTACCGCCAGACCCGGAGTTCGGCTGAATGGATTCGAAAACGGTAAGACTCAACTGTTTAACTCTGGGGGAGTTGTAAAATGAGCCTATTTCCAAAAAAAGTGGAGTATCCCTTTAAACATCATTAAAAATCTTTACTTTTTTTCTCAAGACCACATAAGTATGAGCAATATAATATGAATGATGTTGGATTATGTTTTCTCTACAGACTGATGTGTATGGGACATGTATGAGTTATTATGAACAGAGAGGACCATCACTGATGAAGACCCGAAACCTCCAGCAGTGCCTCAGTGACAGAATCAATCAGTTTTGGAGGAACTCTGTCCCCCTGAAGGAGGGCATGGTGGGCCCCAATTTTTGCACACCACACTTAACATTCACATAACTGACCCAACGAGAATTTGTCTTCAGTTTGAGTGTCCCTTTCGTTTGATTAGACAGTGAGTGCAGGGCTCACGTGCATCCAGCTCTATGATGGGACAATGCTGAAGAAGGTCAACTGTACAGAAACAGTGTCACTGATTCCCCTGCCAGGCCTGTTAGAAGCAACAGAGACTAAAACCGTTTCAAGCCTAACTCTACTCAGAACCCTTGAAGTGATTCCAATGGACTTGGGTAAGACTAAGATGGCTTTTTTGATCCAATATGATCACATTACTCTTTTTCAGAGGTGTAATGCCACATTCTACAACAGTTTGATAAGAAAATGAATACTTCTCTGATACATTACTCTCTACCCTTCTACCCTGATCAAATGTGCAAAAATTTTCAAACCACGAAAAAGCTACAAACCAATCGTTGATAGCGACATGAGGAACATACAAACGATGAACGAATAACTTTAGCCGACTTTTTTGATCAATTAGATTCTTGTGAATCTGTCAAACTGGTTCGGAAAGAACTAAATTATTCATTTTGAATATATAACAATGTGCAATGGATTATCTCCTTAAAGGTTCACCTAAAAGTCATTAATTACTCACCCTCATGTTGTTCCAAACCTGTAAGACTTTTGTTCATCTTCGAAACACAAATGAAGATCTTTTTGATGAAATCGGAGAACTCTCTATTGACAGCTATGCAACTGAAACTTTGACGCTTCAAAAAAATCATAAAGAGATCGTAAAACTAATCCATATGAATTGAGTGGTTTAGTCCAAAATGTTCTGAAACGACACAATCGCTTTATATGATGTATAGATTGAATTTGGGCTTCATTCACATATGAAGAGTTCAGATGCAAAAGCCTCTAAGTGCCATCTGAAATTTTCTTCTAGAATGATGATTTTTATGAAGCTCAGTAATTTCACTTAAATGGCAATGGAAATTTCCTATTAATTGCCATTTAAGTGAAATTACTGAACTTAAATAACCGAGCTTGATAAAAATGATCATTCTAGAAGAAAATTAGAGGCTTTTGCATCTGAACTCTTCATATATACATTCATCAACACACACATCAAATATGGTAAACAGAAGCTCACGCATTATTCTTAATTATTCTTTATTCTTCTCTGTAATTTCAGGGCAGATCACCGGCCACTTGACCAGTATTGTGTTTGAGGCTGAAGGCCAAACCTCAGGCAGACATGGTGGACCATCAGTTCAAGAGGTTTCCAACACTGTGAGGAGGTTGTGTGCTTACCTTGCAGATCAACAACAGGTGAGGTCAGGCACTGATTCACGGCATTAAAACATTTCTTTAATTGATGATGCCAGGTTTCTCTCACCTCTCTTCATTATTCTTAGCAATCAGAGCTTCTGCTCAGTCTGGTGCTTCAGTTGCGATCAATGTCATCCCATCAGTTGAGAGACTTGTGGCATGAGGCCTCCTTCAAATGCAGAGACGACTGGTTGGTCCTTCAACAATTATTATATAGGTTTGAAGTTAAATGTACACTTTTTGTACATTTAAACATGTACAAAAAAAAATGTACAAAATTTTGTTATGCTAAAAATCTTATTATCACTAATTTATACAATACAGTGTTGTTGTGATCTGATCACATAATCCCAATTTGGTCCCACTTTATATTAAGTGGCTTCAAGTACTATGTGCCTACATTGAAATTAATAATTTGATACAATGGACTTATTGTGTACATACATGTTTTTACATTGTACTTATATTTTGAAAATACCTGCATGTAATTAGAGCTGTAATTAATTTATGTAATTACATTTGTAATTACACTGTTGACCCATCCCTTACACCTTAAACCAACCTTTAAACCTTACCTGTCCCTAACCTTACCCGTATCACTCCTCAACGGCAGCAAAAGTGTTTTGCAATACAACATCAAAACAATAAGTACATTGTACTTATTTTTCAATGTAAATA
This sequence comes from Vimba vimba, assembly GCA_022828995.1. Classification (NCBI taxonomy): domain Eukaryota; kingdom Metazoa; phylum Chordata; class Actinopteri; order Cypriniformes; family Leuciscidae; genus Vimba; species Vimba vimba. The sequence goes on from CM040822.1 coordinate 28,118,281, forward strand.
CATAGTACTTAAAGCCACTTAATATAAAGTGGGACCTGCATATAAAATGTATAGCTTTTTAATTTTATTTTGGGCCTGTAAATAGATTTTTTCAAATTTTTTATTTATTTTACTTTCCTGTTAGTAGCAGTAATAGACACATGGAGCCTCTAAACAGACATGGTAATGGTAAAAAAAGAGAGAAAAAAAAAGAGCTCAAAAGAGAAATATGAATAATGTTTGGATCAGTTAATAGAAGTTGCTTGATGTAGTTAATATTGCTATCAATTAATCTGTTTTTCCAGCGAACACTCATAGTCTACCAATACTTAGAAAGGATATTTTTCATGGCCACAGAAAAATTACTCACTCTTAGCATTTAGCTGTGATCGAATCGTTAAAGGATCGTTGATTTACAAGCAATGACCAGAATCACTCACATGAATGTGCTCAAAAGTTTTACTAAACTAAATCACAAACACATAAAAAATCTAAACAACCCTTTGTCTTTGAGCATGCTGTTTTGCATAATGTAACTGGATTGGGTGTTGATGGAGAAACTATAAAAGATTCTTGCATTAATATGTTGCATAGGTATCAACATACCATAAATGCTCATTCAGAAAATTAAAATGGAAATTCATAGATACCAAACATGGTATAGGTGAGGTTACATTAACTAGTTGTTCTATCATAAAGCATGCATAAAACAGTATACAATACAAAAGACACTAGACAAGACAGTAATAATCATATATTAATATATTAAATATAATGAATAATTGTGTGTCTGATTGGTCCAGATGCTACAGCGTTCCGCCGAGAAACTCATAAAATGTTTGCCAGAGAACGGAAATGTTTACTAGGGAACCCACATTTGCAAGAAAATACAAATGTTTTGGGAGAGAACGCAAAATGTTTTTCCCCCATCTCATTTTTTTTTCCATCACCATGTCCCCTTTCTTATTGACAAGCTTGATATACTTGTTTTAAAATAAAATACAATGTGTTTACAATGTCTTGTTATATATGTTATTTTATGATGTTAATGTTGATTCTGGTGTCATGGCAGGCAGCCACTTGTAGATATGCTGTCAGCCTGTGGAACTGAGGACTGCATCATTGTCACAACAGACCTCATACTGAACAAAGAAGTTGACCTGGAACATGTCCTACCCCTCCTCAATACTATCAGTTTTACTTCCCACCCTACTTCATCCATGATTAGCCACCTCAGTGTACGGTTTTGAGTGATTCACTGAATTAATTTGAATTATTTATAATACAAGACTGAAAGCTGTATCTAAAACGGAGTGGATTTGCTGGACTTTTCTCCTCCAGGCTCTTCTGGAGATACCTCTTATCCGTCCAAAAGCACTACTGGTTGTGTCTTCACTGGTCCACGGCCTTTGTCAACAGGAACAGGGTCAATGCAATGAGATTTCTGAAGTCCAGCAGTTCGTCCATGTTCTGAAGCAGAGTCTTGAGGCAGGATGTGAAGTGGATGATCATTTTCAGATCACAGAGGTACAGTAGAAAGATGACAATAACCATAGACAGCAGAGATATGCGATCATGCAAGCACCAAAGGATTCAATACAGGTTAAACTCAACTGGCAGCTTTTGTTTTGTTTTTTAGGCAGAATGTTGATTACTCCACTCACCCCTTATTTTGTAACACAATGTTGATTTTTAACTTAGCAAAAATCGAAGTTGCATATTTTCAACTTACAATGGAAATGAATGGGGCAAATTTTTTAAGGATTTAAAGGAAATGTAAAGCTTCTAAATTTTAAAAGCACTTACTGGACATTAATTCTTCTGTTAAGACTTGTGTTGTAGTTAGGCTCTAAAATTGTTTAAATAATAATTTTAACAGTAATTTTAGGGTTTTATCACGGGTAACAGGCAAAGGACAAGGACATGTGGATCTAGTTTCAGCATTCATTTAATAAACAACCAAAAACAAAGATGATAATCCAGTACGGTGAGAAAAAGAATTGCAACTGCTTCACATATAGGTAAAGACAATAACCGGCAAGAAACAGAACTAAACAGGGGGTATAAATACACAGGAGTAAAAGAGTACATTAACAAGGAACAGGTGAACACAATGGGTAAATATAGCTGCAAGCAGCGATGACGGGCCAGAGCTCAGGTGGCACCGCCACCCCGGTGGCTTTAGGGCAACTGTGCACGACGGGCAATATGAATTTAAACCCGGTAAATGTAAAAGGACCATATAAAAGTCGTCTGAATATGCCACATTTACTGCATTTACAGAAGTACATTAACAAGGAACAGGTGAACACAATGGGTAACTATTGGAACAAATGAGCACACACAGGAAACAAGGCATCCAAGGGAAACAGGAACAAAATATAGGAACAAGAAAGACAGAGACACTAGAAAGAAATGAAAGTCAAAAGAAGAGTCCTAGAACTGAAACGACATGTGACAGGTTTATGGAGTTTCAATTTCATGGCGACAGAGTTGGCAAACTGGATATAACATTACACAGGAAAAATAAATAGTGATTTTTTTTCACATGAAAATCATGTTAACTCATATTGTTTATGTCTAATGTCTATAGTGATGAAACATTTACAAATTAGCTCTATTCACTTCCATTGTAAGTGCCTAAGGCTAACCAAGAGTTTTGCTTTTTATGTAGAAAAGGTAATGTACCAAAAATGTATTTGGTGGTAATCAACATTATGCCACAAATGATGTCAATTAACTCTTGAAGAACCTGGAATATTCCTTTAATCTGTTCTGCATCTCTCGTGCAGCTTCTGCATGTGTTGAAAGCAGTGGAGACTGCTGGTGCGGCTGGATCAGATCTCATCTCCACACTGAGCCGCTGTGTGCAGAACCATTCTGTGCCACTGGAGCTGCGGCTGGCCGCTATACGAGCGTTCAGGAGAATCCCATGCCACCATGACGTCAGTATCACCAAACAACAGCGACGGGGTTTACATTGATGTTATGTCTATTACGGCATAACTTACGTCCTTGCGTTATGTTCTTTTTTATGTTATCAGAGGAGAGCCCTTGCTCAGGCATTTCAAAGACAGCAAGAGAACGTGGAGGTCAGAATTGCAGCATATCAGCAGCTCATGCACTGTCCAAACCAGGAGATTTTCACAATTGTGAAGAAAACGTTAAGCAATGAGAAGTCCAGTCAAGGTATTGAAAAAAACTTATTTTTAGTAACTCAAATGTACTACATTAAATCAACACTATCACAAAAAGTTTGAAATTCTAATAATTATAACATGAATCGACAAATTGATAACACTTTTCCTTAAGGTCCCATTTGTTAACATTAACTAACAATGAAATGAGTAATGTTAGTTAACTGATGTTAACAAATGGAACCTTATTGTAAAGTGTTACCGATAAATATTCAAGAGTAAATTCTGGTAGTATCACTCCATCTGGTGTGTCTCATAATAAATCACACATTATATTTGGGGGGGATCTTTTTTTAAAACATGTTTAGTTCCAGTCCTGTTAGATTCAAAATTAGGGTTGTGGGGTAAAAGGTCAGTGCAAAAAACGTGTAATAAAATATGGCTTTAAAAAAACAGCAAGGTCAATATGAGTGTAATCATCACTAAACAAAAAAAAGTGTCCAAAAAAAAAAAAAAAGTGTGGTGAAATAAAAATAAATTAACCCTAACCCTAACTACATCATTATAAGTCACACATGGGGTAAAATGGCAGAATGAGCCAAATACTGTATGTTCTGCATGGAAATGGTTGTATATTTTCAACTTTCATGTTTCCCAGTCTTCAGCTGTAAAATGAAACCCATTTTCATACAATCTCTACGATATATCCACAGTTGGGTCGTTTGTTTGGAGTCACCTTTTTAATATCCAGAAAACAGAAGACCCTCTGAAGAAAGACCTGATGGAGTCACTGCCAGATGATATTATAAGTAAAGACTTTGAAGCTGAGCCATGGAAATATTCTTCGCATATGGACTACACAGTGGACACAGGTACTAGACATAATGTAACCTTTTCAGCTGTTTCCAATAGTTTTCTATTTATCACACTTTGATTTGCTGCCATTTGTAATGTCTGGGTTGTATGTCTGCTCCAGGAGTGGCTGCTGCAAACATCGAGGGAACTGTGGTTTTCTCCCCTGAATCTTTTCTTCCACGTTATGCTATGGCGAATCTGACAGTTCACATCCTAGGCAGAGCATTTAATCTTCTGGAGGTGAATCTGTTCGACATCTGTTTGTATTTCCCACAAAACATAAAAAAATCAAAACTGACCCTATTTACTGTTTAGTGTACTGTTGTGCAGTTGTGTAGTTATTAATCAGTGAACACTTCAATTTGTCTTCATAATCTTCTAATCTAATAAATGATTTGACGCATTAAATGAGTCTAGGCATGGGCAGGGGTGGGCTGAGGGGTTAGGCATCGCCCCATACCCATGCTTGCACATCCAGACCACCATGGAATATGTCGAAGTGGCCTGGGTTTGTACGCAGGCTGAATATGTGTTCATTCAAGCCCCCCTTTACACCTCAGTGTGTAGGTCAAGGAAGAACGGGAGAAGGCGGCAATGAGGTTGCACTCCAGCTGAGGGGAGGGAACTATCATCAAGCTTGAAACGAATGACCGCTTGCTTCTCATTTGGTCAATCAATGTTTAACTTGGCCACTGCTCGAGTAACAACCTGGATCTGCTACTCAGATGTGCCAGATTGAGGAAGCTGCTCTGTTAAAGCAATGGCCTGCTTGTCTACATCCAACCCCTCAGAGTCAGATGCAGACAGCATGAGTTCCTCGATGTGGTCTGAAGAATTAGCAAAGCGAGCTTCAAGATCCAACTCGACCTGCCATCCCCATGAACTGAGCCACAAGGTGCAGGCACTTGGTTCTCATCCCTCAGGAAGAGAGCCAAGCGGGAATGGAGCTTACGCATGCTAAATCTTTCACAATGTACACAGTCAGCCCCCTCGAGGACTGACCTAGCGTGCTCCTCACTCATACAGAAAACGCATATGTCGTGTGAGTCATCTGCCGTAATAAAGCAGGGACACAGTGTCACACTTCTCCTGAACTTTAGACCTGACATTTTGTTTTCTAACTCTTGGAAACAGACACGCGCTCAACAGACACGCGCTCAGACAAAGAAGCTGACAACACGCATTTCTGGTGTCTATTTATGGTCTTACGTTACGCTATGTTGCCACGTCCATACATTCGGCCAATAAGATTGCCGTGTTTAGACATTAGACAAGGGCATTCCCATAGCATCAACGCCATGATGCTGCATCGAAGTTACACTTCGAATGGGAACCTGAATAGCTGTTTAATCATTTTTTTTTTTTTATGTAGCCTTTACCATTTATTGCCAATAACCAGTAGATAAAATCAGGTCTTTTTCTATATTTTTTTCTCGTTGAATAACCCGTTTGAGGCAGAAATACATAACATTACAGATGTTAAATGGGAATTATCTTACCATTTGTCTAGGCCAGTGGTTCCCAAACTTTTTTGACGGGGCCCCCTTTTGTAAAGAAAAATATTTTCAAGTCCCTCACCTACACGCACCCACATAAAGACTCTCAGACACACTCAGACATGACCTTACTTGCAATTTTTTTTAAACACTTGTAATCAATGCAGTACTACAACTAATCAACTTCAATGGGCTCTTCTTTGTGTAAGGGGTCGTTTCAACTAAAACAGAAAACTTTTTGTACGTTCAAGGTTTTAAAGTGCAAGTTTCTGAAAACGATACCATTATCGTCTCCATGTAAATTAGCGAATTTGTGAAAATGGTGACGTCATGCGCGTGCATATTGCATGTTCAGTCTACAGACGCAGGGCCCTATCTTGCGTGTTCCGGTGCAAACGTTCCCTGATGCTATTTTGCAGGTTTAGAAAACAATTCCAATAAAATAGTGTTTCTTTACAAAGTGACATCACCAACTACTGGCCTGGCATACATAACACAGCAATTTTAGTTGTTTTCGCGGATCCCTGTGAATAGGGATCATTTTGACAACGTTGACAAAGCAACAGCTCGACGAGGCTGTCTACACTTGATGCATCAAAGCAGATTCTTTAATCGCGCCATCTAGTGGTCTGTTATTCCATGACAACAAATACTATACAATTGATAACAGACTGCTCAAGCGGATACTGCGAGTCATCTTGAGACAATGAAATATGTGTCAAGAATCATAATAAGAGGGATAATTTCGTGATACAGTGTCGCAAAGAGGTTTATTTTGTATAACAATCTGCTGTCTGTACACTATCCCTTAGCCTTGCCACGGCCCCCTTTAATAACCCCCTTCCCCCCGGAGGTCACACCACCTAGTTTGGGAACCACTGGTCTAGGCCATGTAGGGAACTGGATAATGTTAGCAGAAAACAAATATTTTAGTAGTTTTGTAGCAAATGGATAAGTTCAGTGATAGTATTTTTTATTTACTTGTTTAGATTAGCCTAAGAATGGAAAACCTAGAGCCTATTCTGAAGACAATCTTTGAGGAGCATCCTCTAGCATCTGATGATCACTCCAGACCTAAGGCTCAAACAGACTCCACGAGGCATGGACAGAATGATAGAAACAGTGACGGTGATGGCTGTCAATCCACAGCATTAAATTCCATCAAGACTAAGGTGAGAGTCTTGCGGATGGTGGTTTTGTGTCTATTATTTGGCTCTACATCAGATATGACCGGGTTGACTGTTTAAGTTCACAGAGCAGAGGAAAAGAGACAATACCTTCCGATGTTGGATAAATGTGAAGATGTTCGGCAATGACCTCACTTTTATGACCTGTGATGACCTCCAAGCATATCAGAGAAAGCTGTCACTTAGTACAGCTGGTGTTGTTGTCAAGTTGTTAAAGGTAAGAAATTCTTTCTCAAGGTGTTACTTAAAGGAATATTCTGAGGTTCAATATTCACTATTTCAATAGTTTTAGTGTGAAAAAAATCACTTACAAACCTCACCTGTGTAAAGTTAAATCCAATTTTACAACTTTGTCATCATAATAATATAACACAACATCTAAATCCCGGACTGTAAAGTGAAAACACTCAAATTCAACACCAGTTTTGACAGAAGAATTAATGTTTAAAATGCTTTTATAAAATTACAAGATTCACATTGATGCTTTTAAAGGTTCCTAATTTTGTTTTGGAGGTCTCTTGCAATAGGTTTATATACATCCAAAAAACACTTTATTTACTTTTTTTTTAGTTTCTCATAATATACATTTAACTATATAATATACAATAATAATAATAATAAGACTAAGCCTTATTCTTGTTTGTTTTTTTCCCCCTTTTTCTCAGGGTCAAGAGGTTAAAATCAATCAAAGGCCAATTGTTCTGTCAGAGGAACTGGTTTTACCATCTCTCTCTGGATTACCCATGAGGCTAAGCATCAACATGTCCACTCTGTTGTCCCTCCGACTTAAAGGCAACGCTAACTATAAGAATTGGTCGCATTTTTCTCTGGCTGGCTATGTCAAACCAAAGTATGTCTGATGTAGTTTTAATAATGGCAGTGTGCTGTCAGGTTGAAGTCATGATGGCAAGTCATCTCCTGTTTGTCCTCTTACGCAGTGCACTGGTTGCCATCTCTGTGAGAGCTGGAGTGGATGGAGCGTTTGGTCGTGTGGGATTAGAGTGGGTCACTCAACTCAAAACCTTCACCAGCTTGGACGGAGCTGTATATCTGCACCATGGGCAGAGCCTGAAAGTGGTTCTCAATACTCCAGAAGATGTCATGGATATATTGACCTTCAGGTATGAACAATATTTATGTTTTTTTTTTTTTTTCACTTTGATATGTTATTCGGTGGAAATAAAGACCAAAATGTCAGGATGGTACAACTTTCCTGATACCATAATGAAGAAAAGAACGCATCAATAATATAAATGAAATTCTTGGAAAGAAAACCTTAAGTAGTTTAGAATGATCTTCTATTAGTATTTCTTAGAAGAAGACAAAAAAAAACAACCTTTCAACTAAACTGCTACAATGCTTATTAAAACATTTGTCCTCTAAATTAAAGTCATGTGGTGCGGACAACATTTAGAAGCTTGCATAAAAAAACATAAAATGGGAAATGAAATCATTAAGACCACTGCAGACAATAATTCAGATATTATTTTATGACCAGGCAAAACTGGTTCAGCGTGTAAAATGTCATGTGATGCCACTCCTCCCAAAAAAGGAATGATATTTATGAATTTATTTAAGAAGAAGAATTCATTAAAAACTTTTTATGTTCAAAAGCATTTTTAAATTGTTTGAGAATAATGATTAAGATGTGTACACTTAAATATATTCAAAGTGTACAGTACGTGATGGTTGCACCATGTAACATTAATTTAAATTATTGAAAGAGATATAAACGTTGGTAGCATCTTATTTCAATAGTCCACTGTAGACATTCTAAGTATAAGTAACTAAGTATAATGCAACCAGTCATTAGAGTAGTGGACTGCCTGCTTAATATCTCCTAACACTTTTTTGTGATGATTGAGAGTTAGTTAACATGTACTTGCAAATTAAGTTACTTATAGTTATTAGAATGTCTAAAGTGGACTATCAAACCTAAAAGTTATGGTTTCAAAACCACATAAAAGTATAAAGTTTTTAAGAACTTGGAATATGTGTTCTAAACTATATATTCTTAAAAGATTTTTCTTTTTCTTAATTGTAGCCAATTTTATTTGTCAGTAGCTACGTTTACATGCACCTAAATCAGATCAGACTGAAAAGCCTTCATGTAAACATCTCAGTTGATCTGACTGAGCTTGATCTGAATAAAACTTTAATTGGATTGGAAGGTGTGGTGTAGACCTGAAATAATCTGATCAATAGGAATAAAACTAAGAATGTAAATGCTTGAATACGGCTATCTTCACAATCGGTTTCAAAAATACCTTGCGCACGTGCAGTGCCTTGATGCGCATGTTTACCAGAGCTCTCACATAATAAGACCTCTGTTTGCATACAATTATTTCTTACAAGCTGGTCAGTGGGGAGACAGAAAATTTGATAAATATTTGCTATAAAAAAGTGGATTGGATTCATTAGGAATGACAAAAATGAATGCATGTAAACATACCTACTGACCAAAACAGTAGTTTTATCTTGACTCTAAAATTGTCGAGACAGCTCCAGAATGTTTCGTGTGAGCGGGGACAGTAAAGAGGAGCTCATGGCTACAAGAAATCTCAAGGAGAAGAACACTTGCACACCTAAAACATGTGAGTTTGTTTAAAAACAACATTAGCTACACATTTCTTCACATTGTTTTTCATGGAAAGAAGTTCAATCCGCTTGGTGTCGACATAGTTGTATGTTTTTGGGTTTTTTTGCAGGGTCTAAGATGGTCGGATGGCAGTTATGCTCTGATGTCACTTATCCTTTGACAATGATGGGAAAAGGCTTCCCACCACTTGGCCCAGTTCTTTTTACTCTCAGACTCCAAAAACTGGACAAAGGTCTCAACCAGTACCTCATGGAGGCGGTCTATACTTTTGTACCCCAGGTAGGCAAGATATCTGGGTGTACAGGATTTTTCCAAGTTCAACATGTTCCTGGATCAACATCTTTGTTGATCCTGGAACAACATTCCAATCAACCAATCAGATTTGAGGGAAAAGTTTATGTTGAGTTTAGGCTTACAACCAGGGTTAGGGGCTTCTACATTAGTGTAATTTTCCTATCACTTCCCTCTGATTTAAATATGTCGATCCAGGAACATGTCTTACTTGGCAAAATCATGGTGACCCTTACATCAATCCATTCAGGTTAAGAAGGTCAAAATAACGCTCTTTCTGTGGATCTTTGACAGCGGAATTCCTGGATGCCTCTGGAAGCCACTCTGCTTCTCTTTCTTGGCACGCCACAATCCACTATCCCCAGAGATGTGTCCCTGGATGTCAACCTCAGTCCGAAAAGGCTGATTCTGAAAATAATACATCCCCTGAAAAACATTCTCATTCAAGGTTTCAAACCCACTTCAAAAATAGATTTCCTTATGGATATTTAAAGGCTGCTTTCACACAAGAACATGATACAGTTGCATCAAACACAATATTTATCGTATGAAATAGTTTCCTTTTTCTCACAGCGCAGCTTGAAGAATTAAACAACCAACATTCAGGCAGAATCGAATTACTGATTGACAACATCCACCATTATTTTATCAAGGTAAGTGAGAAGAACATTTGCTTTGTAAAGTCCCAAGAAAAGCTGTTGTGCTGTATTATTCAAGAATCCTGTCTTATTCAAGATCATGGTTCATTAAATCATTCACCATTGTGCCCAAGGGACTTCTGGAGATGGCGAATCTTGCTTCAGAGACGAGAGCCCACTTTCATCTTGATGCCAAAGTAGTAGCAGATGGACATCCATTCTCCCTCTCGGTCAACACCACACATGCTCGCAGCCGGAAGTTCATAATACAGGCCTTGCTTAAAAATGTCTTCAATAAGGACGCATCACTCTCAGGCAAGAATCGGCTAATAGTGATCACCTTTTTAATGGTCCCAGAATTCTTTTTTTCCCATTGATTTTCTCATTTTTCTTCATTAGGCATTTCAAAAGATTTGTTAATGTAGAATTCTAAGCATGATACGATACAACATACAAGTTTTAAAGTAATAAAGTATATGATCATTAGAACTACTCATCCTATGAAGCATTGCGAATGACATAATAAAAAACTTTGGTAACACTTTATTTCGATAGTCCACTTTAGACATTCTACTAACTTCTTGCAACTCCATGCCAACTAACTCTCATTAGAGTATTAGTAGACTGTCTGCTTAATATCTGCTAACACTTTATTTTGATGGTCCCCCAACAGATATTCTACTGACTATAAGTAACTTGGCAACTACAAGTCAACTAAATCTACTAACCCGAACCCTAACACCTAGCCATAACCTAACAGTCTACTGACAGTCTGCTAATACTCTAATGAGAGTTAGTTGACATGTAGTTGCAAAGTTACTTATAGTTAGTAGAATGTCTAAAGTGGACTATCGAAATAAAGTGGAACCAAAATGTTTTATTGATTAATAGATAGATGGATGGATATTTTATCGCTTTGAAATTTGGAGCTTGGTAGTTCTTGAAAGATTTATAGATACACATATTTCCAGAACCACACAGTTGTGCTCTATAGTTACTTCCCTGGGACATCATTTCCAGTGATATGATGATTTGCTGCCAGCTCTTTATGTTCTGCTTCACTTCACAGTGCAGCTGGAGAGAAGTCTGGAAGATGGCCGGAGACATTATTCTATAGATGCCGGGTTTATTTTGCCTAGCGCTGTCAGCATCAGAGTTCTTGGGTTAGTAAAGCAAAGGGGCCCAGAGTGGAGCTCTGCTGTCAGGGTTAGGTATGGTGTACAAGGTAAGTCATTTCTATGATAAAAAACGCAACATTCAAGACAAGAACACAACAGACTCTTCATTCACTTATATATTTTTCAGAGGATTCACAGAACATGCAGGAGTGTCTCATGAACCAGAACCTTCACAGCGAGTCGGACCCAGTACAGACGTACCGTATAGCAGCAACACATGAACTCCACTGTTCCCACTTCATCAACCTAAACCACAAGGTAATATCTATTTTGCAACCTGAACCAATATTGCCGGGGTTTCCGGGGTCCACTCTATGATATCATTTCCTGTTTTATGTTTTGATGAATTTTTATTTCAGAAGTTAAAAATATGCTCATCATAGATGAGCTGTGTTTTGATTGTGCGAATTGTATTTTTTTTTTATATATATATATTTGAAAAAAGAGATCTGGACAAAAAATTGCTTTACATAATTCTAGTACTGGCTTGGTACTTCTAGTACTGTACCCACAGTGTAATGCACATTCTATGCTGATTTATAATAACAAATATGGAAACCTGCTGAATGTTTCAACCAACAGATTCACCTTAGACATGAACGGAGCCCAATCCATGTTCAGTCATCGCTTGATATAAGCTATGGAAAGCAGTGGAACCAGAGCAGCAACAAACACAGGATTCTCTTCAATCAGTCGCTCAGAAACAAGTCTGGACCCGGCCTCACCAGTTATGCTGTAGAGGTTAAGCTTAACTAAAATATTCCAATTGAATCTAGAATGTGTACATCAAATGTGCTTTCTCATATTATTACATGCTGTGATCTTCTACGATTGTGTCTCATAATAATAATGTATACTGACTCTTCCAGCTCAGCCTGCGACTCCTAGACAGAGGACTGAATTACAGAACTCAGCTTCTGCACTCTTATTTCAAGAAAGAAAAATCTGAGAGCAGCACCCACCTGAAAATCAATTACAACAATCAAATTCCTTTGGTAGCTGGTGTCCACTGGAAAGATGTGTCAAAGACCTCCTTTCAAAAGTGGGAAGGTGTGTAGTATATTTTCCCTTGATGGTCACCAACCAGAACCATTGGCGGCTTTTTGGCGAGTTCGCATCGCAGGAACTAGGAAAACACAGCACAATAGAGCGGGGTGCAGGCATGACGTCACTTTGTAGGCCAACCGGCAGTTAGAAAACCCAATAGGATTTTGGATTATCGCTAAAAACAAGCTGTGTGATCAACAAAGGTTTATGATACTTCCACGTTTTGTATATCAAGAAAATTATCACAGATGAACACAACTTTTATGAATTTTGAAGCCTTGCAGTCGGCAGAAGTAAAAAGCTAAAGGTAGGGTATAAACCAACTACACCACGGTCCCACGAATACAACGTCAACATGACTAAGCTTCACACAACTCTTTCAGTTTTTATCTAAAACATTTTCCCAGAACGTTTGAGTTAGAATAGTGTATAAGAGCAAGCGCACCAACTTTTAAATGCATTATTATATTCAAATTGCAAACACATGAGGACAGTCTCCATGAAAGACCCACTGGCAGATGAACGTGCTACTACATGTGCTACTACATTTCTCTCCAAAACGGTAGGAAATTAAATTAGATTTAATAGAGGATTTTAACTGTGACAAGATGATTGACAGAGCAGTTTACGTGACAGGATGCACGCGACAGATCCGTCGATAAAGATGACGAAGTAGTATGTCCCAAATGGGGGGGGGGAGGTGTATTTAAAATTACTAAATTATTATTAATATATTAAAAAATCTTAAACCCCCACCCAGACACACAATCACATTTCTTTTCCCACCTCAATAAATGTTTTTATCGATGAAGATTGAGTTAATGAAACGTCTGGAATGACAATAATAAATTGTGTATAAATTAATATATCATGTGAATCACTATGTCCACAGGTTCATTCAACATGGATACACCCTGGCTCTATGTCTACATTGCTCAAAAACTAACTCAGCCCCAGCGTGGCATCACTCAGTTTAGCTCTGAGGTCACCACACGGAAACTAGTCAACATTCGAAGTGTTACACTGGAGGGTGTCTTCAAGGATAGGGGTAAAGAACGGCAAGGCCAGCTACACCTTTTCACGCCGACGGTCAGTTATATCAAGGTGAGTGTACCTTCTGTTCAACACCTGATTAAATCACTCAATTTTTCTGTATTTCTGTCAAGCTACCTCATTCCTGAGCCTTAGAAATGTTTAGATGGTCAGCTTCAGGATAAGTGCATGATCTTAAGTGTACTGGTATCGTTCCAGGTTGGTGGATGGAGCATGCTGGGTAAGCGTGGAGTTAATGCTTCATACTCCATCAGCACAGCCTGGACACCAGCCTTGCATGGGGAAATCTCTGTTGGCAATGGTAAGCAAGTGAAGACTATGGAAATAAGTGCAGGCTATGGCAAGCGGGACCTCAATATTTCTGCAGTTCTCAGTACTCTGGATAAGGTACCAGAAAACATGTTTTCATGCTTTTGAGGTTTAAATATGTTTCCAAAATATGCACTGATCCAAACCTGAATTTGCATGAAAGTTAGCCATTCTGGACTTTGTTTTCTCTCTGAGCAGAAGCTAAAGAAGAGGCTTCTGATGATGACAATGACCCTGTCGGATCTCAAAAACCCGTATGCAGAGCTACAGATGGAGGGTGCCATAGAGGAGATACGGAAGGACAGGAGGGTTTATCAGAAAAGATGGAAGCTAAATTTCAGGTCTGTCCAGAATATGAAAACAACTAAGAATTGTGATGATAGTGGCAACTGCATGAGGAACAATGCACTGATTTTAACCACAGTGCTGTAATACACTATATCTATAAGCATGTTTAGTTATGTTTTTGCTTCTTCCAACAGACAACCATTCAAATTTCTCCCTCAGAGTCTCATCCTCCAGGAGACATTCACAAGTGATCTACATCAGAAGGTTTACACTTTGGAGTCAAAGGTTCTAGTCCATGGAAACAAAAAGGCCATTCACATCCTGACTCTAGGTTTCCAACCACAGCAGCCATATGTGAGTCTAAACTTTTTCTACACACTGTGTCATAAGTTTGGTTATTTAAGAAATTCATAAATAATAATAATAAAGAAAGATGCCCTGTTGAAATAGGTGTGATATATGGTTTATTGAAAGCATCAATTAAAATTATTGTGACATGTGAAAGGGGAGTAGAATTCATACATGCAGCAGGCTTCTCGACAAGAAAGACTTCTGCATAGGATACACCTGTGCATCCTCGCTCATAGCTCCTCTGGAAGCTTCCTCAATCGTCATCCCTCGCCTCCTCGTGGTACAATTAGAGAACTGAGATGTCATTCAAGATGGCTGATCTCGATCGGTTTCCGGGTCACAGGCTGGAGGACGGAGGAGCAAGGAAACAAGGGCTGCGTTCCAGTCCAAAATTGTCATGCCCTTCACTCGCTAACTTCCCTTCGTCTCATTCACTCGGATGTACGTCATTGCTTACGTTGCACGAGTGCCCACTACTGGCGGAAACTGCAATGGGCTGAACTGGAACGTCCTAAGCCCTTGATCACTTGGAATCAGCTGTGGAGTTGATTTATTATTAAAAAAAAAATTCCCTGTAAGAATTTGTTTAATGCAGCATCCAAATGTATATAGGTGTGTTTGGGTTGTTTTAAATTAAAAAAAATTATAATTATTATATAATAGAGTTGTTTGTGGTGGTGGTGATTAGACGAGATCTGTGGTGACGTCACAATCGAACTGCATTGTGGGACATATAGGTGCCTGAAATGTACATATGAAGTAGACTCGCTCCCTCTGTCAAAATCGAGGGAACGAGGGTCTGTCCATATAAACTTCCCTCGTCCACTTCACAAAATGGGTCGCACTTCAAAATGGCGGCAGGGATTCCCCCGAGGGGAAGTGCTTAGGAAAGTTTGCAAGTGCATGTCTAAAAGTGGACTGGAACGCAGCCAAGGAAGCATCAAATTGAGTATTGAGAAGCACCCCATGCTTCCTATCTATTGAGAGCTCCCTTCTATCTAAACAACACTCACTTCCTCTACTACTTTACCTTGTTTTATGCTAGAGGTGGGCAGCTTAGAGCCCCTAGTGGACGATAGTAGGATGGCAACCAACATATACTGTTCATTATTAAACCACTGGTAGACCACATACAGTTTTCATTCACTGTGCAACATTCACTGAAAGAGATTTTTAATATAAAGTATTTTTTTTATTATTCATTTTAGCAGTATTTTTGTGCTGTGACAAGGGGGAGGAAACCTTTGGACCATGTGGACTTACTAGACCAGTGGTGTCCAGTCCTGCTCCTGGAGGGCCACTATCCTGCAGAATTTAGCTCCAATCCTAACTAAACGGACCTGATCAAGGACTTCAGGGTTACTACAAACTTCTAGGCAAGTCTATTGGGAAAGGTTGGAGCTAAACTCAACAGGATATTGGTCCTCCATGGTCCAGTAACAGGATTGGACATCCCTGGACTCATTCTAGCATTCAATGCTGAGGAGGACTCAAGCATAGAAGGCTTAGAAGGACTGGTCTAGGAAGTATCCTCACAAGGAAGCAGCCTTCCTATTACGAAGCACACAGACATTTAATTTCTGAATGAATCAGTGTTTTTGAATAAATTGGTTGAGTGAATGATCCAAAGAGCCCGACAAATGTGATGCAAACAATGAAAACAACTGTTGTATAATATGGTTTATTTGTTAGGTGTGCTCCTCAATTGTCCAGTCTTTCAGCACTGAGAGAATTCCTCAAGACTCAAAGATCTGCGTCACAGTCCAAAACAAACAGGTAAGCAAGCAGAGATATTGTATGTATGTCTGAATAGTGCCAAATTACACCTAATTAATATATGGCTAGTCTAATTTTAAATCATATATAATAATTTTAAAAATGTAAATGACATTTTGTCTTTGTTCCTGGGACTGTGCTAACTTCACCTCTCTGTGAAGAATGTGCATGAAATTCAGGGCAGGTTGTGGACTGGAAAAGAGGAAGTATTTGCAGCCTTTGGTCAGGTACAACTTCATGACCTAAAAACATCTCAGCAAGGTATTACAATGAAAGCAAACCTGTCCCAGCTGTTTCAGGTAAACAATAGCACATTCTTTTTTTACTTTAACCTCCCTCTAATCTTTGTAATCAAGTTAGCAAGTCTCTAGTTAATTATATTCTGTTCTAGTTTACCTTCATGCAAAATAACTTCAAAGTTTGCCTTTACAATATACAGTACAGTGTTGAGAAAATGTGTTTGCCTCCATAATGATTTTCTGTATTGTTGCATATTTTTACACTGAACATCATTAGATCTTCAACCCAAACAAATGAATCCACAAAAGTGACCCTTCATGAACAAAAACTCAACAATAAGACCTACTGTCGCTCTGTAAAAAAGTAATTCCCAGCTAACAACTTTTTGTTCTAAGAACGTTTTCCAAACATTCTTATGGTTTTGGTTATGGAAACATTAAAATGTCCAGTTCCCTTTCAAGGGAACTCGCGTTGCGTCGAGTTTGACGCTATGGGAACGCTTTGCGTGATGACGTCTTGAAGCACATGTAAAATCAGTCCAATGGTGTAGCGGGACGTCAGAGGCGGGTGACGTCACGTACCAGGAAGCTATAAAAGCCGGCCTGAAGCAGGAAACAACAGCTTTCTGAGTCTTCAGTAGCGCTCTGTGTTGAAATCTGTCTGTCTTATTTGGTGTTGTCTGATATATATATATATTATTCAGTATGGCGAGCAAGCAGCAGTTTAGAGTGTGTGTCCATCCCTGCCCGCGTTATTTAACGGGAGGTGACACACACACTCTTTGTGTTGTTTGTTTGGGAGAGGAGCATGCCCAGTCAGCACTCGAGGGTGGTGACTGTGAGCATTGCTGTGCGCTTCCCCTGCGTACGCTCCGATCCCGCTTGGCTCGGTTCAATCCCGACCACGTTCCCCAGGGCTTTGGTCCCGCCGCTGCCGAGGCACGGCGTCGATCTCAGACCTGGGGTTCGCAGATGGATCTATCAGTGGATGTTGAGACGGGCTCTGCCTTATCTCAGCCTCCTTCTGATAGATCCAGTGCCTCTCATCAGGGTGTGGAAGCACGCGCTGCGGTTACTTCCCCCCCGATAGAGGTACCAGTACTGCAACTATCCAGCTCTGAGGAGTTGGATGTTGTAAGTATTGAAGCTGAGTCTGAGGATTCGCCACCTCAGTCTCATGCTTTTGAAGAACTGCTCGATGTGATCACGAGAGCAGTTGACAGATTGTCTATTGAGTGGCCAGAGGATAGGCAGGACGTTCGATCGAAAAGTAAGCTCGACGAACGCTTCCTGCCATCCCGTGCTCAGCCCCAGCGTAGGAGCCTGCCGTTTTTCCCCGATCTCCACACCGAGGTGTCGAGATCGTGGGGGAAACCAGTCTCTCACAGAGTATACACACCACACACCTCTCTATATTCATCCATTTCCAAATATAAAGAGTATGGTTATGGGGAGATGCCGAAGGTGGAAGAGACGCTCGCGGGCTATCTCTCTCCAGCAACGGCATCTTCCCTGAAGGCTCCTACACTCCCCTCAAAACCAGTAAAGATGACATCTACCCTGATTCATAAATCGTATGCAGCCGCTGGTCAAGCTGCAGCGTGTCTGCATACGATGTCCATCTTACAAGCCTATCAGGCAGAATTATTAGGGGATTTAGAGGAGGGCGGGGGAATCGGTCCCGACACTGTGGCTGAACTGCGCAGAGCCACGGATGTTTCTCTCAGGGCCACCAAGGAGACCGCTAAATCTATCGGGCGGTCTATGGCAGCCCTGGTGGCCACTGAGAGGCATCTGTGGCTCAACCTGAGCGATATAAAAGACAAAGAAAAGAATATTCTTTTAGATGCTCCGGTTTCCACTGCCGGGTTATTTGGGGATGCAGTGAATATTGCGGTTGCAAAATCTCAAGAAGCCGCTAAACAGGCAGCTGCTCTCCAAAAACTTCTCCCCCGCCGTTCTTTCTATGAGGCTGCTGAGCGGGAGCAGCCTCACTCCTCTAAAAAGGGTGCTGAGCATCGTGCCACTCAAAAGCAGAGCGTGTCTTCTCGTGCTCCCCCACAAAAATCTCGGGGACACGGAGGGCGCGCTCAAACCCAGCAGTCTTCGAGGGGTAGAACGGATCTGCGGACCGTTATTACCGCCAAGAAGGCTGCTGGGAAGAAATCCTGACGTCCGAGGGCTCAGGATTAATGAGGGTAGTCCCCCCCGAAGCAGAGCGGTTAACACCTC
The DNA here is from genome assembly GCA_022828995.1 of Vimba vimba. Lineage (NCBI taxonomy): Eukaryota > Metazoa > Chordata > Actinopteri > Cypriniformes > Leuciscidae > Vimba > Vimba vimba. The sequence goes on from CM040822.1 coordinate 28,136,936, forward strand.
TTTTTACGGTGCCCGTCTCTCTTCGGTACCCTCAGGGGACCGTTCTGCCAACCCTGCCGCCATCGGTGTTACAGGGCGCAGCGGTCTCCGGCGAGCACATATCTCAAGGACCACCCGGAAACGTAGTGGCCTCGGGATGCCCGCCCCCTCCGAGGAGGGTGTTAGAGCAGTCTGTTCGGTCGCTCCCTGCCGGTGCGCCGTTACAGGGCGTCGAATTGACTGCTCAACAACAACAAAATCCAGAAACCAGTCTCGAGAGGCTGGTACCTCTAGTAGAATCTTTGACAGCGTGGAAGCTACTGTCAAATGTTTCTCGTTGGGTCCTGCAGACCGTAGAAAAAGGGTATCAGATACAATTCAAGAAACGCCCACCTCGGTTTATGGGGGTCCTACCCACAGTGGTGGGCCCCGAGCAGGTTCTGGTTATGGAACAGGAAGTAAACACTCTGTTAGAGAAAGGGGCCATAGAATATGTACCTCCCTCCGACAGGGAAACCGGGTTTTACAGCCGGTACTTCATAGTTCCAAAAAAGGACGGGGGATTGCGTCCCATTTTGGATCTTCGAGTTCTGAACGAGTCAGTCATGCAGCTCAAGTTCAAAATGTTGACATTGAGACAGATCGTGCCACAGATCAGGTCCGAGGACTGGTTTGTCACGATAGATCTCAAGGACGCATATTTCCATATTTCCATCCGTCCATGTCATTGGAAGTTCCTGAGGTTTGCTTTCGGGGGCAAAGCATACCAATATCGTGTTCTTCCATTCGGCCTAGCTTTATCACCCCGCACTTTCACGAAATGCATGGATGCAGCTCTGGCGCCTCTGCGCCTTCAGGGGATTCGCATCTTGAACTACATCGACGATTGGTTGATTTTAGCTCAGTCGCATCAGTTGGCGGTTCAACATCGAGATGTTGTTCTCGCCCACATGAAAGAGCTGGGGTTACGGCTGAACGCCAAGAAGAGTGTGCTTTCTCCACTCCAGAGAACCACTTTCCTAGGCGTGGTTTGGGACTCAGTGTCGATGCAGGCGCGCCTGTCACCGCCACGTATAGAGTCCATCCTTGCAGCTGTGAAAAGTGTAAAGCTAGGCCAGCTACTCACTGTCAAACAGTTCCAGAGACTGTTGGGTCTCATGGCAGCAGCTTCCAACGTGATACCTTTTGGACTGCTGCACATGAGGCCCCTGCAGTGGTGGCTCAGGACCAGGGGGTTTTCCCCGAGGGGCAACCCATTTCGCACAATCAAGGTCACGCGGCGATGCCTACGTGCCTTGGTTATGTGGAAGAAACCTTGGTTCCTGTCCCAGGGCCCAGTGTTGGGAGCTTCTTGTCGTCGCAGACTGCTAACGACGGATGCTTCCCTCACGGGTTGGGGAGCGATCCTGGAGGGTCGCTCAGCTCAAGGTCTGTGGGAAGACCATCATCGTTCCTGGCATATCAATCGCCTAGAGATGTTAGCTGTCTTCCGGGCTCTGAGGAGCTTTGTCACAGACCTCAGGGGACACCATGTGTTAGTGCATACGGACAACACGTCGGTAGTCGCCTATATCAACCACCAAGGGGGTTTGCGCTCGCGCCCATTATCAAATCTGGCACGCCATATCCTCTTGTGGTCCCAGGGGAAGTTGCTGTCACTCAGAGCAGCCTACATCCCCGGGGTTCAGAATATAGGAGCAGACACTCTGTCGAGGCAGGGGCCGAGGCCCGGGGAATGGAGGCTCCACCCCGAGGTGGTGGAGCTGATATGGAGGGAGTACGGCCAAGCACAAGTGGATCTGTTTGCGTCTCGAGAGACGTCTCACTGTCCACTTTGGTTCTCCCTCACGCATCCAGCTCCTCTGGGACTGGATGCTATGGTTCAGACGTGGCCGAGGCTACGTCTGTACGCCTTTCCCCCAGTTGCTCTGCTCCCGGGAGTTCTGGAGAGAGTTCGCAGGGACCGGGTTTGCCTGCTTCTTATAGCCCCGCGCTGGCCGGGCAGAGTATGGTTTCCCGATCTGGTCTCCCTCCTCGACGGGCATCCTCTGGAGTTACCCGTCAGGAGAGACCTTCTGTCCCAGGCGGGGGGCTCAATATTTCACCCCCGCCCAGAACTGTGGAACCTGTGGGCTTGGCCTCTGAGGGGGCCCAGCTCATAGAGTCAGGTCTCTCAACTGAGGTTGTTGAGACCATTCTACAGTCCAGAGCTCCCTCCACGAGGAAACTTTATGCCCTGAAGTGGAGAGTTTTCACTTCTTGGTGTAGTGACCGTCGGCTGGACCCAGTCCACTGCCCAATTGGTACAGTGCTGGAGTTCCTGCAGGACCGGTTCACTGCAGGTCTGACCCCGTCCACTTTAAAGGTCTATGTGGCGGCCATAGGTGCTTACCACATTCCTTTGGGTGGAATGTCTGTGGGGAAGGACCCTCTGGTATCTCGTTTCCTTCGTGGCACTTGGAGGCTGAGGCCTGCAGTCCGCTCTAGGGTGCCGCCATGGGACTTGTCCATTGCTCTACAAGGCCTGTCCCTGGCCCCCTTTGAGCCCATTGAGGAGGTTTCGGAAAAGTTTCTGACTTTGAAAGCTATTTTCCTTCTTGCCATTTCTTCTCTTAAGAGAATTGGGGATATTCAAGCATTGTCGGTTGCTCCTTCCTGCTTAGAGTTTGCTCCGGGTATGGTGAAAGCTTTTCTCCATCCCAGACCGGGTTATGTCCCCAAGGTCCCCACTAATGTGGCCAGACCTATTATTCTGCAGGCCTTCTGTCCTCCTCCCTTCCAGAATGCGGACCAGGAGGCTAATAATTTGCTTTGCCCAGTTCGGGCGTTAGACGCCTACGTCCACAGAGCTGCCCTGTGGCGCAGAAGTGATCAGTTGTTTGTTTGCTTTGGCTCCCCTAACAAGGGAGGGCCGGTGTCTAAGCAAAGAATGAGCAAGTGGGTGGTCGAGGCTATCTCACTTGCTTATGAGGCGGCTGGGCAGCCTTCTCCTTTGGCTGTCCGGTCGCACTCTACAAGGAGTATGGCGGCCTCTAAGGCCCTTATTTCAGGAGTTTCTCTACAGGATGTCTGTGATGCGGCAGGCTGGTCCTCACCGCACACTTTCGTCAGGTTCTACTCTCTGGATCTAGACTCTGCTCCAGGGTCTCATGTTTTGTCATCCTAGTGCTGCTCTTCATGATTTCACACAGGACAGACATTTGTAGCTATGGAGGCGTTGGTATAGACGTTCCCATAGCGTCAAACTCGACGCAACGCGAGTTCCCTTGAAAGGGAACGCTCCGGTTACGACTGTAACCTCGGTTCCCTGAAGAGGGAACGAGCGTTGCGTCACCTTGCCATATCTCCTTCATGCCTGTCAGCACGACTTCAGACTTTACTAAGCTGTTGTTTCCTGCTTCAGGCCGGCTTTTATAGCTTCCTGGTACGTGACGTCACCCGCCTCTGACGTCCCGCTACACCATTGGACTGATTTTACATGTGCTTCAAGACGTCATCACGCAAAGCGTTCCCATAGCGTCAAACTCGACGCAACGCTCGTTCCCTCTTCAGGGAACCGAGGTTACAGTCGTAACCGGAGCGTTTTCTTGATGTTAGTGGATTTTTTTTTTTTAAAGGTTAGTATGATGTTCCTGAAACATTCTTTCAAACACATGCTGTTAACAATCAGAATCACTGAAGGAAAGAGAAACAACAAGAATAGAAACTATGACTTTCAGCCACAGCTTTAGATTAAATCAACTGAAGATAAAAGAAGATATTAAATCTCTCAAGATCTCAGCAGAAGATTAAACAACTCACAGCATATTACTTCACTTATTACAGTCCAGATTGTCTTTATTTCTTGTATGCATGTGCAAAAGTTCTTATTAAGATTTTGAGATTAAAAGGCTTAGATGTTGATTCTTTTTTTTAAAGTTTTTAAAAGCCTTATTTAAAGTCCAACTGAAATCAAAATTGACCCTATTTACTTTGTTAGCGCATATTACTAGTCTTGTGGTGAAAAATTAATCCGTGCAAGTTAATACACAGAAAAAAATAGTTTGCCATCGTAATCTTTAATCAAAGTCTGAAAAGTTACTTCCGGTCTGGAATGGCGTTCCTTCTCTGATGATGTAGGTTTGACAGCTTGGGTTGGGAAACGCTAAACCACTCCCCTCAAACCGTTAGTCTGTTATGAGCAGAGATGGAGAGGAGGAGCCCTAGAGTAAAACCCTGCCCTCTGTTCAATATTCCGTTTCACTGGGAAATACGTCACAACACTGGAGAAAAGTCGTTTGCAACTTCCGGTTCACGTGGACTTTAAGCCACTACAGCCTCTTGTGTAAAAGTTAAGACACACTTAGACATCAACACTCAACACAAACCTCAACAATGGTGACAATCAAAAAATATTCAAATCTAAATAGCAAAAGAATCCAGCTGCATAATTTATTCATGCTCCAATGCATGTTGGGAGCCATGAAAATGTTGTGTATGCTAGCATGAAGCATGTCACCATTGTTGCATTTCATATGCCGATTGTTGATGTATGTGAGTATATAAATTACACTATTAATTAATACCAGATAACATTGAACAAACATTCTATTAACATTACTGGAAGAATATTTCTTCATAACTTTGAAAGAACATTGCGAGAAGATTATGCCAAAATTATGATAATGTTCCCTGTTAGCAGGGTTGCTCTCATGTTTTCACACGTGGCTCGTTTAGAGCATTTGTTTCAGATCCTGGCACGTTTTCTTCCTTAGTTTGGTTAATTTAGCCATATATGAAAATGTCAAATGCTCTGATCTGCTCTAAAAAATTGGTTAGAAATTGCCTGAGCGAGGTGGTCTCGGCTTGCTAGAAAACTCTGGAGCAGTTCCCTTGTGGTGAGAAGGCAATCCGATCCAAGGGACCAACAAACCCGGTCGTATGATGGGTAATTACATGCATTCAGTGAAAAGCAGCAATTTGTTTTGCTAATGCCTCTCAAAATGAATCGTGGGTTAACCTGGTGCAAAGACGAAGTGAAATGCCTACTTGAAATTTGTTCAGATGAACATATTTCAGAACAACTGACCTAAACACATAAAAATACCAACAAAGCTTTGATCCTTGCTCAAAATGATAAAGCAATATAACAACAGCAACAAAGAAAGCCACAACAAGCCCACAGAGCTGCTGTCTATCCATTCTGTAGGATGATCGCAATGAGTGGAATCCTGGAACATACAGTAAAAGTGCACTAATAAGAGGAGAGTTTACTTGCACGTTACTTTTATTAAATATTTTTGGTCTATTTAGAAATGTTGCCTTGTGAAAATGAATCAAACCAAGAAGAAATTGCAGCAATTGTAGCAGTTTTGATCCCTGTTTCCGATCAAAGCAAATTATCTACAGGTGTGAAAACGTCCTTAGAGTCAAATTCAGATGGGAGGCAAAAGGTTTTTCACAGCAATGTTTTGTTGCACCTTTACAATTTTTCAGTGGAATTAAGTTAAGAGTGTTTTTCAGCTGGATTTCCCGAACTCTGTCAGCCTAGATCTTGAAGTGCTCAGGAGTCACAAGAACACCAGCGAGTTTGAGTATCACTCTGAAGGGAAAATAGCCATTGACGGCAAGAATTATCATGTAAATACCTTGAAAAGTGCTCTTTTGCAAGTCATTTATTGCATATTTCTGAGCGTAGTTCTGTTGATGAATGCATGAACTGATATTGAGTGCTTTGCTTGTTTTTCATGACATTACAGGCTCATGCAGAAATAACAGTATCACCTTTTGGAAACATCAGCAGTTCTATCAGCCTGAAGGCAGATGGAAAAAACGTAACACTTCACTTTACTCAAGAAAACAAGGTGGCAAAGGGCATTAGTGATGTGTGCATCCATGCTGGCTTTCATCAGACCTTATTCCCAGGGCTCCCTTCTGATGGTCGTATTCATTTAGCTGCTAATTCTTCTTCAGAAAGGTAAACTGATAACAGCACTGTCGTACTGTGGCACAAGACATACTGTATTCACTGTGCATCATGATTGTTTTATTACCTATCATTTGTTTTCAGCCTCTATCTTTTTTCTTTCTCTCTAGTTTTTTCTTGCATTGTACAGTAAAAAAAAAGGAAGAGGAGATGTTTAGTGCTCATTTGAGTGGAATTCTACCACATGATCAGTTGCGACTGTCTCTTTCAGGGGATCTTGTCAATTCAATACGAGATCTCACTGCTTTACCTAATTCAGCTAGTTTGGTTGGAGTACTAACTCAGTCAAAGGGTCTAATTGAAGGTAAGTCCAAGATCAATGTGCCAATGCATTTACTGTAATACGCTGGCACATAGATTCATTAATAGTGTGCAAATTACCATTTGCACACCAGGTTGCGGACTTTTGGGGACAGGGCTTTCTCTGCCAATGCTCCCACACTCTGGAACAGTCTACCACTCCACGTCCGCTCTGCCCCATCCCTGCCCATGTTCAAAATGCACCTCAAAACATTTATTTTCACTATGTCCTTTGACCCCCCCCCATCCCCCCCGTCGCCCCCCGACTTATGGACTTATGGACAGTAACTTTCAGAGAGTAATCTACCTTACTTCCACAACTAAATTGTCTTTTGTACCCCCTACATAGTTACCTAACCTTTGTCAGTTTTTTTTTGTGATTATATTTGTCTAATTGGAAAGCACTCGATCAGTAACTTATGTGGTTACTGAAAGATAGTTTGAAAATGTTATTATTGTATGTGTTTGTCTAATATGTAAATGTTAGTGCTTGATACTCTCATGTTGTTGTGTGTTTGTGGTGCAGGAGAGCTGACCCTAGTAGTGGATGATTCTGTATATGGACTGGAAGTGACTCGTCAGCATGAGAGGAACTCTGGAGAAGAACTTAATGCCTTACTATGTGTAGTTGCTATGGAAGAGTCACTGTGTGTGAACATCAGCAGCAATATGACACAGCATGGGTGCAGAAGTCTTCATACCCAGCTGTCTCACACTTTCCCTTGGCTACGTTCCGCAGGTAAAGTATACTCAGCGGCATTAGCAGACTCTAGTTATGGCTGTGTCGTAGAGTGTAATATGTTTCTGTCTCTGTCAATTGGAGCAGGGCTTCCATTTAACAGCAGTGCAGGTGTGAATGTGAACTGGAATGACAGCAGAGTCGGTGCCCAAATGGAGCTCCATGCAGGGGCCTGCGGCCTGAGAGCCACACTGGAGCAGATTTCACACCACAAAACACAAACGACCGGACACTCTCAGGTTAGAGAATCACAGTCACTCAGTAATTGTGAATCGCTGAAAGTCTCTCAGATTCTAAAATCTCATTCACACTAACTGACACGCAAGAACAAATTAGGTGCACATACACTTTCTTTTTCTTCCTTGTTCTTCTATGCCAACCCCAAGGAGACCACAGGGGATCTATGCCCTAATTATAAACCCCAGATCACTGGGGGAGAACAGCTCATCTCTCTTGAGTAAAGGCACTTTTTTAGGACAATAGTTAATGGTTAAACTATAGAATGCTACAATGACAAGGAGGGAGCCATAGGTGATCCAACTCTATTAGTCTATTACTCTACTGATCATCTGGAGAGACCTATAGCAGCACCATACCAAAGGGGAGCAAATCCCTACTTCAAGACCCAACCATTTGGGGAGGGAGGTAATGAAACAGAAGGAGTCTTGAGAGTTGCATCACAATGAAAAAACATTAATTCCCACTGAGAGTCGAATGTGCTCTGTGCATACGCTAGATACGCCCCCCATATCCTTGAGAACCGAATGTGCTCCGTGCAAATGCTAGAATCTCATCCCTTGGGAGAGAATAAAGCAAGGACAGCTTACTGCAATTGCAATGCAATTAGTGCACCCAGCTTTATCTCACACCGTGTCCTAACCAGACACGATGCGATAAGATTCCAGCGACAAATAATTTCTGTCCACACTAGACGCGATGCGACTGCGAGATGCGTCAAAATCAATCAAAACCCACAGCCAATCAGAACAGCGCGTGGGCGGAGTCTCGCGGCAAGTGCATAGCACCAGAGAATAATCTTGACGGCAATCGCAAGAAAATGTAGGCTACATAATCAAATTCACAAATATTACACCATTTAAACATTATTCAATCAAATACATAGGCTATGAGTTACTAAAACAATCTTTGTCAAATAATACACTTGTTTGTTAACAGTTTGAACGTTCTTGTTTACATTTGTTTAATTTCAAGATCTGAGGTGAACTATCCATTGTTGCTTTTACAGCTACAAAGCTGGGAGCACTAAATGATATTCAAAGTCACATTATACGCTTTTAACATTAAATAAAGCACATAAACAGTAGCATACCTGAGATTATCATTGCCACACTTTGTGTTTGTTGTTCCAGCGCGACATCACAGAAAAATAGAAATCGTTTCTAAAATAGAATCGCCGCGTGTCGCCGTCGCGGCTGGTTAGGACAAAAACTCTTATTAACATGGAAAAGATAGCCTACCTTTTATCGCGTGTCGCGGAGTCGCGGCGCGTGTATTAGGACACGGTGTTACATGCGCATACAAACACTTTCTTTCTTCTGCAGAACATAAAATAAGTTATTTTGAAGAATGTTGGTAACACAATAGTTTTGGTGACCATTGTCTGTCATTGAATGGACCAAAAAACTATTTTTATCAAAATATCTTCTTTTACACAGAAGAAATAAAGTCATACAGGTTTGAAAGAACTGGGAACTATCCCTTTAATATTTTTCTCACACTGTATAAATGGGTTTTAAGCTTAAAAAATATTTAGCTGCCATTATATTTTAGGAAAGAAGACACAATATATTTGGGGGTCCATGGTTGGTGACAAAAGTCAAAACGTTTGACAACTCCAGATCTAGAATGAGTGAATATGCTGGTCCTCAAACCATTCTAACATCCATGTGGGATAATGTGGACACATTTTTTTAAGGCATTTTTAACGCTGTTAATGCCTTAATCAAACACAGAGTAATAATCACTTGTTGAAGAATAAGCAAGGATCAGTTTAGTGTGCATTGGTATACATACGGATGCCCCAGAAACTCCTTGTACATTCTGGGTAATTTCTCATGTTGTTGAAGGGAAATGCCTCTGATTCCACACTCCTCTCCTGCAAGTAAAGCAAACTGAAGGCACAGAGGCTTGTTTTTACAGGTGAAATGCACAGAAGGGCTGGACACGGGCCACCTGCTGGGCGTCTGCTCTGGGCATGAGGAAGACTCATTGAAGGTACATGTGTGAGAACATTCAAGGCTGTTTCCTTCTTTGAAGAATGATTCAGTGGTCACTGTGAACATTTGATTGTGTTTGTACATCAGAACTCATCCTGATATTTGTGTAGGTTGGAATCAGATCCAGTCTTTCTAACTCTCAGAGTTCAGCTTTCTCATTTGATCTTCAAGGTCACCACAATACCCCCAGGTATTGTTTTAGGAAATATCACTAAATATACATAACAAGATACAAATTTAATGTATGTTTAGACTGTCCAGAGGAATCAGTTTTGATGTCTTTTTTTAGCATTGGACTAATGGTGAACATTTCCCACAACATATCAGCTTTACATCCGTACCTGCCATTTGAGTTTCACTCAAAATCACAGGTATGACAATCAGGTTACTTCCATTAAGCAACGCTACTATGTTTTTTTTTTCTTTTGTAAACACACAGTGGAATTCTGCACAGTGTACATACTATTGCATACTAGTTTTTGTGTGTGTGAATGCATGATAAACATTTTAAAGGAGCATTCAGTAGTTCTCTAGCTAGTGTTAGCATTACTATTCTTCGTACCGATTCCACACTATTGTTAGGCACTGCACTGCCATCTATATTGTCTTTATGAAAATCACACTGATACTATTGAGATTTAGGTAGTGGTCTAGACAATAATTAATTCACTTACCTGTCGATAGCATGATAATAAATGTGTTTCATTGTCTAATTTTTGCATTTCGCATCACCAAACAACACTTCACTACTAGCGTATCTACAGAGATGGCAGCCAATGAGTGTGAGGATTTTTCCAACAGTAGGGCGACCTGCACCAACCATATATAATTAAAATACCTTTTATAAAAAATATTATAAGTACAGTGTTCATCTCATATGAATGTATACCATTCAGATGACTCTTCACAAAAGCTATTTATTTTTTGAAGCGTACTTAAAAAAAAAAATAAATAAATAAACTACTGAATGCACTTTTAAGTATGCTAGAGTGTTGTCAAATGACCTCATTATGCAGATGTTTGATTTCCAAAGTAGTTACCCAGCTTACAGGGAACGTTCTCAGAACTTTGGCTGACGTTCTGGCAAGGTTCTCTCAAAGTTATAAACAAACCTTCTTGTAGTAACATTATGTTTGTTCAGAGTAATCTGGTCTTTAATAATGTTCTCAATGTTTGAACAAAAACATTATTTATAGGTTGTTCATGAAAAAAAAAAAATTAAAATGTTTTAGATGAATGTTCTTCGAACAGTTTTTAAAAAATGTTTCAGAATGTTCAGAGAACATTCAAAAGCAATGTTCCCATAATGTTTAAAAAATGATAAAGTGTAATTCATGTTCATTTAACATTCGCAGTAGGCTATGGCCATAGTATACTATGAAAAAAACATTAAAAAAAAATGTATGTTTTGAAACTTTAGAAAACATTCAGAAATAAGGGTTTCGTAACTTAATTGGAATATTAGCAAAATGTTCTTAGAACATATTTTTGTTAGCTGGGTATTATCATGCATTTTTAATCCTTTTTTTTGTTGTAAAAATGCCTTGCGTGTTGTTCCCTCACAGTTGAACCACTCGCGTTCTTCAGTTAAGGGCACTGCAGAACTTCTGGTTGGCATGAGCAGATTGACTTTTGAAGCTGAGATCTCGAGTACAAACTCTGGCTTTCAGCAAGTGCTGGTGTTCAACCACTCTATACCTCAGGTAGTGTAATTATGAGTCAGCCGTAATATAGCGTCTTCTGTAAAGGTGTGGTCACATTTACCGCTTCTCAGCGAGATCCAGTCATTTCAATAGGAATCACACGATCTTCGCGTGAGGTTGAGAGGTTTCCCAACGGATATTTCACATGGGGTTCAAGTTGGTAACTCAAATTTTCTGCGTTGACCAACAAAAAGCTGCTTGGTTTGAAAATGACTTCTGTGTGAGTGAGCGGTGCTTCATACATCATTGCACTATTTGTGACGAACAATGGACCTTTTTTGAACATGAAAATGTTGCTAATTTGACCACACTTTGTTCTACAGGCGAAATGCAGTCATCTTAATAGTAATATGTAATTTTTACATGGCTTTTGTATCAAATCAAATTTTGTTAAACTTTGAAAATGCAAATGGCATGTTTATCAATAAAGATCTGCTAAGTTTGGAAGTAACCTCCGAGTAAGTGATACTTCATGCATCGCTATTGATAATGGATGATTTCGCCTAAGTTACGCTAATGTGACCATGCCTTAACACTACATGAAATATGTTACATTATGTTGTCTTACATTACATTTTGATTAATGTGTTATTTTTATACCAGCTACACTCGTTGCCCAGGAATCTGACAGTGAAGACACGCTATGGTGGAAAGAAAGGGTCACACACTCTCACCCACAGAGCACACTGGGAGAATCAGGATTTAACACAGTCTGACTCCTCAGATGGTGAAACACAATTACAGCAAAGTTATCTGGTTCTGACAGGTGGCTATACCACATTGCTATTGAGAGGGAAGTTGCTTATTTGGTCACATGTGGCATCAGTTATTATCATAAACATGCTGATATGTCTCTCTAATTGTAGGAAAGGCTCAGGGTTGGGGTTTGGATCTTAGGGTAGAGAATGACACTCAGAGAAAACTTGGGGATCTGAGTGTTGACTGTACTCTTTTTGGAAGCCATGATCAGGTGAGGCCAGACAGAAGTATTTGGGGGTTTTGATGTGGTTTGTGCATTTTTTTTATTACATCTTCCATATATATGTCTCTTGCGTGTGTTCAGGTCAGAATTCAAGGCTCTTGGAATTTGGTGAGCAGACAAATGGATTTATTAGAGCAGAAACAACCCTTTATCTCAACACTCGCTCAGTTTCACATACATGCCCTATCACACGGACCCAGGCATGACAGCAACAATCAGGTACACAGCTGCCATTCTCAAAAACTATCTATAACAGAGTTCCTCAAATCCAGCCCTTTAGCTCAAACTCTGTCTGGGTCCAAATCACCCAATATAACCTTAAATAGGGCACTATTTGAGGGGACAGCCATTTGTAGTGGTGTCCGAAACAATAATGGACATTATCAAGTGACATTATCAATCCCACAATGCACCGCAATAACAAGTGTACAACCAATGTATGCGCAGCAGCTATTAGAATACCCATAATGCACTGTGTGAGTTGTGCACCGAATTAATTCCTGCTTCTGAACAAAAGATAGTGTCCACAGCTGAATCATCCATGCATTTTCCAAACCGCTGGTGCAATGTGGCTACAGCGTAATATTTTACAGGTATACATTCCTTTTTACGTGATTATTAAATTGTTTAATTAAGGTGTATACATAGTTTCTATGACAGAGTTCAAGATAAATCTTTTCATCTTACTACTGGAGCTGCCAGTTTGCTAAGTTTCAAATAATTATTAAACAACAAGCACAATCTATGCAAAAGCGGCAGCCCTTCGGACTCGTTATCATTCACTCCTTCAATTGCACTATATTAGTGGACTAATGTTGGGAAATACTGAATGAGGGAATAGGGGGTGATTTTCAGACACAGCTCCTGATCAAACTCACCTACCTGCAATTTTCTAGTTTCTCTTAAGGCCTTGATCAGCTTGCTTGGATGTCTTTGATTAGGGTTGGAGTTAAAATGTGAAGGACAGTGGCCCTTCAGAGCTGGATTTGAGGAACCCTGCTTTATAATCTCAAATAATATCTACACTTTAAGAGCCCCCTTCATATTCCCTATACTCTCAAATACTGTTCTTTCTCTCAATTACACTCTGCAATCGCAAATACTTCCCCTCCATTCTATTAATACTCCCAGTTTCTCTGTTTATATTTTCAAATACCATCCATATTCACTTTACATTTTCAAAAACTCTCCAGATGCTTACAAACTCTTCATTTCTCATACTTTTTAAGATATAATAAGTCAAATCTATGTAATATGAATGAGGGTTGTGTTTCTATAGGCCCGTCTTTCAAGGGACCACGGAAAGCCTATAAATATTTCTGTAACAGTGAGTGAGCACTGGCACGATGACTCCAGCAGAGGGCAGGCCTGTGTCTTTCTCTCACCAGGCCAGGTACTCCACAGCATTCAACTTCTGCAGTTTGACTAAACTTTCATTTTACAAACATTGGGTCTTACTCACTAACCGTGCATACCCACAGATTTGTGAGTTAAATCTTTTACTGTAGGGATACACCGGAATTAAAATTCTGGGCTGAAACCAAAACCAAAGATTGAGGAGGCACTTGGCCAAAAAACGAAAACGCAACCAAAATTCTTTTTTAATAATTACTTATTAATTCAATAATTGTATTTAATCTGATGGGACACAGGGGAAAGTCCAAGGGAAGTGGCTGAGTGTGGGGTGTTTAGGGAAGAGGACTCAGGAACAACTGGGGTGTGTGGTATGGGGACAATAATTCTTCAGAATTATTCAATAATTCGTCAGAAAACTTTTCAATTGTCTTAGGTCTCGTTTCAATCTCTAATGGTGTGAATTTTGTCCTTCATGGTGCCTATGCTCTCCCTCCCCAACCTGTGTCCCGCCTCATAAAGTGGCACTTGTCTGGATGCCGTTTCAGACCTGCCGCTGCCATTCTTCCTAGCACCTCACTGAGGGATGCGAGTGCTTCATCAAGCGACTCAGCATGGACTAAGAGCTATAATATAAGACATTCACTGCGTGAGACTCTTTTCAACACTTTGTCCATGAGCCGTTCAAATATGGCTGGAGCGTTGCAGAGCCCGAATGGAAGGACTTTGAACTGCCAGAGGCCCTTATTTGTGCGGAATGTGGTTTTGGGAGCAGACTCAGGATACCATGGCATTTGCCAGTAGCGGGACTCTAGTCTAGGCAGGGGATACAAATCCTTTCATGTAACTTTGTTGAGCTGCCTATAGTCTAAACGGAACCACCACCTGGAACTATTTTTCCACTGCATCATGACAACTACTGAAGACCACAGGCTTTTTTGAGGGTTTCCCTGCATTCCACAACTGATCCTGGGGCACTGTCTGATCAGATGGCCTGGCTGGCCACAGCCCCAGCAAACTGAAGGTCGGTGGTTTGGGCGGGGCTCTGAGGTGGAGTGACCCGGACGCAGAATTATCCGTCCACGTGGGTGACCCGGGGCACAATTCAGTCATTTCTGCAGCTCTCACTATTGGACTTATTTCATTCGCATCAATTTCAACTCCCAATACCTCCCTTTCAATAGCCTCTTTGGCTGAGCACCTGGATAAATCTGCCTTTAGCAAGCTCATTCTGGACTGATGGCGGCATTTCAGCATAGGTGGTGCATTTACATAAACATTCTATGTCGTTAGCTAAAATGCAGTGGGACACACCTTGTCGTCTGCGTCTGTCAGGACAGGCTGGCTATATTGTCCAAACTGTCTATGAACTGTCTATGCTCTTATATTTACATGGTGTGGGTGTTTTTTATGTAAATTACCTCGGGCATGCAGTCGCTCATTTAGAATACTCCGAATTCATAAACACTAGAACGAGGTTAAGAACAAATTCTTGTGCGTACACACATGTTGTAAATTAGGCGTAAAGTGTTTGTGAGAAGTGCAAATTTGCATATTAATATGAATAGTGTACACAATTATTAGTGAATGAGACCCATTGTTATGACCTATAATGACTTACATGGGTCTTTGTAGTAGTTATTCTGATTGGTAAATAATGACTTTCTGTGGGCTAATATTTTTGTATAATGGCTGCCAAACTATAATTTCCTACACAGCTGCAGTCTCTTATGATGTTTTTTTGTTTTTTGCTAAACAGCCATGTGATCATTGGAATAATGTCATTATAACAATATAAACCCCTTCAGGGTCATATAATGTCTCTGCTTTAAAATTTGCTGGCACTCATGAATTGTGTCAGATGCAGTCGGTGCTTCCCCTGGTGGAGATGGAGGGATGTGTTGCTGTAGCTCAGGAGGGGAAGGCTTACTCCCAAAACACTGAGCTCAAATGGAAGGACAAGAGGATAACGCAAAGCATGAAATACCAGGTCTGGAATATTTAAGGAATTTAAAACTTGTTTGTTGCACTGCCTTTATTTATTTTAGAACTTGGGATCTAGGATCTTCTTTTTTTTTGTTGTCTGTTGTTTAGGGAGGAGTAAAGGGAATGCACACTCTCCTCGTGGAGCTGAGGGCCCGGAACATCTCTCCGTCTCCCTGTCCGTCTCACTCTCTTCTGACCCAGATACACACCAACCTGAGGGACCGTCTTGAACACCATGTTCAGTTCGGCCTCTGTCCTCCACAGCCTGTGAGATCACAATCTCTGTCAATTAAATTACACTAAAATATGCATATAGCAGCTTAACATATCACTTTAGTTCACCAAATATGAAAATTTAAGATGCATCCTCATGTCATTATGTTCTTTAAAAATGCCACATGACATTTATAAAGTGGCTAAAAATAAAACACGACTGTGACTATTATTTTAACAAAACTTTGTTAAATTATACAATATTATTCCAAATGACTCAATAAGGTTTTAATCCTTTTAACAAAATCTTTGCACCGCAGATGTGGGACGTACAGAAGCTGACTTTGAAGTGGCATTAGGTATATTTACACAGAAAGGGGTTGCTTCTCAATACTCAAATTTATGCTTCCTCGTTTCCTCGTTCCTCCGTCCTCCAGCCCGTGACCCAGAAACTGATCGAATTCAGACATCTTGAAGGACATCTCAATTGTCTAATTGCACTGTGAAGAGGCGAGGAAACAGAGGTGTGGAGCTAAGACGCAAGTAAAGGGAGCGAGGGAAGGAAACGAGGATGCACTAATAAGAAATGAGAAGCACCCTTGGCTTTTGTTGATACTGATTTTATTTTACTGGTAACAGCCTTATAGTGCCTTTTGAAGATGCAGTCTCTGTTCATGTGTGCCAAGACATTTTAGAAATCCCGACCGGACGATTTTACGGCCATGTCCAGGACAAAGAGTATGTCATACATCGTCAAGTGTTACTCTTTTGGCGCAAGTCGACTTGCTTAGGCCGTCTGCTGGAAGCTAGTTATTTTAGTCTATAAAGTTTTAAATATGGATATTTTTCTTACACGAACGCATTGCTTCGCTTCAGAAGGCCTTTATTAACCCCCCAGAGCAGTGTGGAGTACTTTAATCATGGATGGATGCACTTTGATGGACTTCAAAACATAAACGACCACTCACTGCCATTATAAAGCTTGGAAGAGCCAGCACATTTTTTAATACAACTCCGATTGTATTTGTCTGAAAAAAAAAAAGTCAAATACACCTAGGATGGCTTGAGGGTGATTAAATCATGGGGTGATTTTCATTTTATGAATAATATTTATATGGTAACATTGGTCTTTTTTTTCACAGGCTTTAATTTGGTCTGGATCTCACAGAGTGAACTCAGGCAAGGAGATGTTGTACACTCACACCCGTGTGTCTGTGTCTGGACACACTCAGCACAACACCTTCACACTGTCGCTCAGAAACATCAGCAGCAGTCAGCGCTCCAACTACTCTCTGCTCACAGAGGTACTCGCACTGCAACGGGTCTTCTGAATGTGTTGAGTTTCAGTATGACAGATTTCAGTATGCACAACCACATCATAACATTAAGACGTTTAGAGAGAAAATATAAAGAGGTGTTACTTTTTCAAATTTGGTTGTAGGTATTTCTAGTGTGTTGAAAGGTATTAGCTTTCTATAAAGCCAATGGAATTCCTTCACCGTGATGTTTGGTGAACAAATGAAACAAATTAACAAAATAAATGTGTGTGATTTACAGTGGCAGGTTGGAAACTGGAGTGCGGAGCTGGCCTGCAGTTCCCTGTCTTCAGGCAGGAATGTGGGGATCCAGGTTCATGCAAAACTAGACCGCAGTGAGATGCTCTGGCTGCAGGGGGCGCTGGGAAAACGCTGCCTACGAGCTGCTGCTGGATACCACACTGGTGATGATGATGATATATATACAGTATATATATATATATATATATATATATATATATATATATATATATATATATATATATATATATATATATATATATATATATATATATATATATATATCATGTTTGTATTTTAAAATTTTAAGGTCTCTAAATTAACAACATGATCAAACCCTTGCTTAACCTGTTGTACACAATCTACTGCGTGCCTTCTGTCGTCTGATTGATAGTTTATACTTTTTTAGTAAGTAAAATGTCTTTTCGTTTAATATCCACCTTCAGGTTGTGGTTTGTTTGTCTTTTTGCTGTGAAATCGTTAAACATAAGAATAACTTTTATATTGTCAGTATTAAGATGAAAATGAAGGCTTACTGGACTGAAGCTTGATTATTCATACGTCATTCTTTTTTAGAAAAATCACATTTAGATGTGAGTATCAAATATGATACTTAAGGCTTTTGAGGAACGCTTATTTGTACATCTGTTAGTCAGATCAGACCAATCAGATCTTTGATAATAAATGAAACATTTAAATATCATCTCATCTTACCAAGACATATCATTGGGAGATATAGAGTGACAACTGATATTTATTATGCATTAGTAATGTATCAGTAGTCTGCTGTACTGTTATAAACATCTCATTGATTTACATTACAAGTTATCATAATTTCTTTTTACCCTTTGGTCAGAAACTGCACCAAATTGGGGTTTTTTTTGCTCAGTTTGGGCCTCTGAAAAAAAACGTACATGTTTTCTCCTCAAATAAAAGCTCCGAAGATGTATAAAATATGACAATAAAAAAACAAATATGCAAACTTTTTTAGATTGTTTAATTTATATATTTATTATCTAAAAGTAAAAAAAAAAAACTGTTCCATTAAAAAAAAAATCAGTTTTTCTTTTTTTGTCAGGTTTAATAACAAATGATTTTTAATCATGTCATATTATTTTTCTAAATGAGATTTGTATGTGTTTCTACTTGCCGTCAGAAACATCTGATGATGTCCGAGTGGCGTTCTGTTTGGAGGGGCATCACTGGTTCACCCTGGAGGCTCAGAGAGGCGGTCATGGCATTGAGAATGAGACCCTTGCCCTTATTTCTGTAGGAGCAGCCAATCAGAGTCTGCTTTTTCAAGTTAAGGCATGCAAGGAGTGCCTGTGGGCCTCAGAGGTGAGGACGGCAAGGAGTTTTGATGTTACTCACATAATATAAATCTGCCAGATATCTTGTAAAACACAGTTTTTCATGTCTATTTTTTTTTATAACATATCTCTACAGGCACGGCTCCAGCAGCTGGGGTACCGGATAAGGAGTAAACTTTTGGAGAGAGTTCAGAGACTTCAGCATCTTCTGTTAACATTCAGAAGACAGGTGTGTCATATCTCACAGGCTGTCCTGCTACAAAATTGAACTAGGATAAAGTGTTAGTTCACCCCAAAAAATTGAAACAGTTACTCACTCTCTTGTCGCTCCAAAACTGTATGGCTTTCTGCATGTTTACAATTTATTTCGATGGTCCAGGTCCAGTTTAGATAACTAACTTCAAGTAACTTGTCCACTAAATCTCATTAGAGTATTAGTAGACTGTTAGGTTAGGGTTCGGGTTAGTAGAATAAGTTGACATGCAGTTGCAAAGTTACTTAATAGTCAACAGAATGTCTGTTGGAGGAGCATCAGAATAAAGAGTTAGCAGATATTAAGCATTAATTCTCTAATGTGAGTTAGTTGACATGTAGTTGCAAAGATATTTATATCGAAATAAAGTGTTACCAACTTTATTTCTTCTGTGGAACAATTTTTTTTTTTAATGTTTCAGTGTTTTTTTGGTCCATGCACACAATGTTAAACAATGTTGTTTTGGACACTATTGACTTTCATTGTATGGACAGTAGAGACGTTCTTCAAAATATATTCATTCCACTGAAGACAGAAAGTCGTTAAGGTTTAGGATAATTTCCATTTTTTGCTGAAAACATCCCTTTAAATGCTGTGTAAAGAGACATTTAGAAATGAACAATTTGTAATGAAAATTTTACAATCAAATATATACTGTTCATACGTTTTCATACGCCAGTATTTTTTTCAGCAGGGACACATTAAATGGACCAAAAGCTACAATAAAATCTTTTATTTCAAATAAACGCTGTTCTTTTGAACTTTCTGTTCATCAGAATAGAATAGTTTCCACAACAATTTTAAGCAGCACAGCTGTTTTCAACATTAGTAATAAAAAAAAAGTTTCTTCATCGCCAAATCAGCATATTATAATGATTTCTGAAGGATCATGTGACAGTAATGCTGCTGAAAATTCAGCCTCGCATCACTGAAATAAATTACATTTGAATATACTACATTAAAATACAGTTATTTAATAGTTATTTTAAATTTGAATAATATTTTACTGTTAATAAGAGACTTATTTCAAAAACATAAAAATTTTTTACCAACCCCAATCTTTTAAACGGTAGAGTGTATATACGTATATAATAAATCTCTCATTCAATTTCATGAAATGCATCATGGCATGCTTTTAAAAAAGGACTGAGATAGTTTCCATGTATGCTGGACTATTTGTCCCAATACAATTGTAGTTCAAAAATAAAGCATAAATCTTTCAGCTGTAAAGTTTTAAATCCACAAATCCAGTTGAGTGTGACCGGTTGTTTAGGCTTCAGAGATATTTTCATCTATAAAAAAGGTTGCAGTGTCAAATATCATGTCGATCACGTGTCATTATTCATCATCTAGGCAGGGGACAGCATGTTCCTGCTGGAGTTGAGTGATGGCCCGCTGTCTCTGTCCCAGCGAGCCGAGACCCTGTTGCTGCAGAGAGCTGGAGCGCTGTGGAAAGCATGGACCACCGGCCTGCTCCGACACTCGCTCACACACAGCCTACCGCACGCGCTCCAAATCCTGCATCTCGTGTCTCAACAGGTCCAGCAAGAGCTCAGGAGTGAGTTTGCCCTATCAAGTTCTGCGTGACACTGTTCATCCTGATTTCTTCTACAGTTGCGAGGCACAGTTCCCTTTGAGCTGCGCTGGGTGATTGACAGGAAACACGTAACTTTATTTTTCTAAAACACCAAGCACGTTTAAATGATTTTCTTTGGCAATTGAGGTCACATTATCTGTAATTGATCTTGACAGCGTTCTAGTCACATCATTGCATAAGCATCTGTAAACCAATCGCAATTATGCACCAGCACAACTGTGGCTTCATGTCATCACCTTTCATTTGAAAATGCCTGTCAGTGTGTATTAGTGTTATTGTAGGGTTCATTTCTCGCAGGGCCCCTGGCCACTCTAGCTGGAGCGTACCACGACGTGACAGGGGTGCGTTTGGACACCGCGTGGCAGCGAGGAGTGCAGCTGTGGACCAGAGAGCTGACTGAGCTTTTGCCTGTGATACTTCACGATCCTCACTTGAGGGCGCCGTCTCTGACCGCTTTGCATGTTGGCGTCTTTGCAGTGGACATGGCAAGAAATATGCATTTATCTGTTTTCCTGAAGTCTTGGGCTGTTGATCGAACGGGATAGATATAATAGAGGATGTATGTCTTGTCATGTTCTTCAGGTGAGCCAGCAGACCTTTCAATGGATGGAGGCCCGATTGGCTGCCATGCTCGGGGGTGTCAGAAGACAGCTTGCACTAATGTACAAGTTCTCCAAAAGGTATGCTGCAAATCTGCCAGAACCATGGCCCATCGCCGTTTGTTCTAACAGGTTTTCTCTCTGAACTTGGCAGGAGTTGACTCACTATTTCCTGGAGTGTTTGGGGTGCCAGAGTCTACACTTGTCTGTGAGACTCTATAAAAATAGCCTATTAAAGAGGCCATTTTATGTCCTTTTATAAATTCCAGATTTTTTTCCAGGTCTACTAGAATAAGTTGTCATGCTTGAATGTAAACAACAACAACAACAACAACAACAACATTTTCCACATTATTGCAGCATCTCTCTTCCCAGTCTGTTAATAACGCTCTGTTTAGTTCCTTTCGAAAAGCACATTGTGCTCTGATTGGTCGGTTTAACCAGTGTGTTGTGATTGGTCAACGGCTTTGAGTTTCAGAAATGTCACACCTTTTTTTTTGAAATGTCACTCAGAAATGTCACTCATTACATAGTGAAATTGGACGAGCTCAGCACCTATTAATTTTCTGCTCATTCTTTTTTTGTTGTTTTTTTTTTGGAATGTGTGCAAAAGATTGTGCGTGATTGAAGGGCTCAAAGGAGGGCATAAAGTAAACAGTCCCCGAGAAATATACTGTAGTTGAAATTTATAGTAAATGCAATTAGCTGAACTGAAGAGTGTTTTATTTTTACCCATTTAAGTGGAAATTAAGTTCATCTTTATGTTCATAATTCTATTATATTTGAAATATGGTAAAGTTGTACTGACAGGCTTTTATGGTGAATTAAAAATATACTTTAATGCCATTGCTATTGAAACTTGAAAGTCATGTATTTAAATATACACTGTATTTTGAAATGATGATGTTGCAATTTATTTAAAATATTAACTTTAAATGTTATATCGAATGACACACTACAGTTAAAATGATAATCAACGCATCAAAATTAGTGTACTTCTTTAAAGCATGTCAAAAGATTATTAAAACAATGATTTAAAATGTACTTCAAAGTAAAATTTGTCATTAATACAAAGTGCACTTTTCATGAAAGTGTACACTTAAGTGGCCATTTATTTCATTAACATTATATTATCTGCAAGTACAGTTTTTTAAAATACACTTTGAAGTACACTACAGTGCACAGTAAATACAATGCAATATAATTTCACGTGATAACGGCAATCCAAAAGAATTCACTTTTCATATTTCAAGTTTGCTAAAGACCACCTGGATGCTGCGAGCACTACTGGAGCAATGTTCTGGAGGCAAATGAGACAAAGTTTATCTGTTTGCTAATTATACACAGCGGGATGTTTTGTTAAAAACAGAACATACCAACAACAAAACCTCATCCCCAACTGTGAGGCATATGTCTGCAGAGGGATATAGAGCTGCTCTGATGCCTCAGGGTCTGGAATGCCTTAATCATTGAGGGACCAATGAATTTTAAGTTATACAGTGGATTGGCAAGAAATGATCTAAAACTCATGCAAAATGACCACAATCCAAAACACAGAAGTAAATCAACAACAGAATTCTCAAATTGCGTAAATTAAAATGGCCAAGTGGTCAAGAGCTCTGAGCTGAATTTGATTTAAATGCTGTGGTGAGATCTGGAACAGAACATTCAAGAAGCATCCCAACAATACACATCAGCCAAAACAATTTTGTAAATATGAATGGGCCAGATATCATCCCTTCATCACAAAAAAGTTGTTGCCATTATGACTAATAAAAATAGTAGTCTGAGCTTAATGGGATTGTTCACCATAAAATGACAATTCTGTCATAATTTACTCACCACCACCACTAAGTATTTTCTAACCTGTTTGTGGAACATATATTTAGAGAAATCTGTTTTTTTTCTCCATATTATGGAAGTCAATGGTGGAAATCACTTTGGTTACCAACATTCCTTAAAAAAATATTTTTGGCTTACCCCAACACCAGAATCTGATTAATATCATAATCTGATTAATATCAATAACCCAGTTATTCACATAAATAATGCTGCTATGAGACTCCCAGCACACATACACCACAATAATAACAATTAGAAGTTTTGTATTCCAAAATACACATTTTTTTTTTTCAGATTAGTTTTTAAAATCCAATTTAAACATACTAATTTTCAATACATAAATATGTATTTATAAATTTGGGGCAATTTAGTTGAGATAAAACTTGTTTGTATGTTTATTATTGATATGATGCCAATGAATCCAATGTGTAAGCCAAAAACAAACCACTCTTTAAGCTCACCTACAAGAAAACCAAGCTCACAGACATTAATGTCAGCAGCGTGGCTGTGATAAAGCGCACAACGAAAGGAGTAGAGAACAAAAACAGTCTTTAATAAATCCAACAAGGTAACACTCAGGACATAACCAGGAGAAATACACACAGCCACGTTAACTAAAGACTTCACGGAATAATGAACACAGGAAACTCAGAGTTTAAATACACAGGGACAACAAGGTGACTAAATGATCAACAGGTGAATGTAATCCAATCAGAAACCATAGAAACTTACTAGCAAACAGAACTCAGCCAAAGCAGAACAGGGACCAGAAGGAAAATGAAACCAAAACAGAACGAGACCATTACAGTAGCTTCCCCTTCAGGAAGGTGCATCCTCACGGCGTAACAAGTCCAACTGAAGAGGGAGGAAGGGGGCTTATGAGGCGGAAGAGGAGCTGGCGAATGGCAGTAAACAATAGGAGATGATGGCGGGAGAAACCAGGATGGGGATAAATTGGAGGGAGGAGGCAGGGAGGAGACAAGAGCATGAGAAGCCAGATGGGGACCCAGACCACAGCCAGAACAAAAGCCCACTGTGGAGTCCAGGGAGGGAGAAGCCATGATGCAGACTTGGCAGAGATCCAGGTGGATGACAGTCTGAGATGGAGCTGATGGAGGTGGACACCCAGGCAGAGCTGAAGAGTCAATCAACCCAAGTGACACAATGATTCTGGAGACTGATGCGGAGCTGGTAGGACTGAGGACCAAGGTGGAGCTGGAGGAAAGGCGGAGCCCGACGGAGCCGAAGGGGTGGAGGGATGAAGCGTAGCTGAAGGCCTGGAAGTCTGTGGCACAGGCAGAGCGACATCTGACCAAGTCGGAGCCGGAGGGATTAAGGAGCCAATTGGAGCCAAGGGAAGGAGGAACCGAGGTGGAACCAATTAGTGGTCATTCCAAGGTCAAGTGACTGGCTCAGAGGCTGGATGCGGAGCCAGGGGATCCTCTTGCCAAGGCGGAGCTGGAGACCGGAAGACCCGAGGCAGATCCACGCTGCAGAGTAGAGTGAGAGGAGGAGCCAAGGGACAGTGGGGGCAGGGCTGAGGAACTGGCTGTTATAAGCAGAGGAGGGGGATGCTGGGCGGGATCTTTGGAGACACAGGAGACTTGGAGCTGGGCGGGACCAGCGGCAACAGGAGATTAAAGGGAATTTCCTCTTCCAATTCCTCATTGTATATTGCAGAGGCCAGCTGTAGCTCACCCTCAGCGATGGGAGTGTGGGCATGGCTGCACTCCATGCCCTCGAATTCCATAAGCACACTCACTGGCAAAGGACGATGTTGCCAGCTCACGCACCTGTTCAGACTCCCTGTGGGGCTCGGGCTCGGGTTCGGGCTCCTGGACTATGATCGGCTCAGGTGTTGACTCTGGTCCTGGCATCGCGGCAGACTCGGGCTCCGTGTCTGCGGTGAGCTCTGGCATACTCTCAGTGTAGGGTGTGGGATGCGGCTGGCTGGGGTCTGGGGCTGGTGATGTCTTCCTCAGCAGAGAAGACGGTTAATGGGGATCCACAGATCACCAGCACCCACTCCACACTGGCAGCAAATGTCCCTCAAGGACCATCAAGGTTCGGAATCTCTGGATAATATGGTACTCCATATACCAGCAATGCTACATGGCATGAATAGTTTAAGAAGATAAAATATACTTTTTTGTTTCACTTTTTGCTGTGTCTGTTTATACTGTTGCTGTATTTATTGTCACTTGGTGATTGAAGTTGTTTGTCAGTTATTTGTCTTTTTGTGATTGAAAGATAAATAAGAGGCAATCTGGCTCTGGAATGTGTTGTTTTTGAAATCATGCTGAATGTTTATTTGCCCCTGTTATCATTGGTATTAGGCAAGCGTTCTCTTGGCGCTCATGCACAGTCTTCACACAAAAGAGCGCTTCAGTCTATCGCTTGAGGCTGTTGCAGAGACTATTCTATTTGTTATGGTGAAATCACAAAACAAAATCCAAACAAAGTGTCTCTGCTCTTGATATATAATCACTGATGAACATCTTTGGTTTTAATAAGAAAAAAAGAAAGAAATTGAGGGCGGATTAGAATCCAGAACCTCTGGCACGCTTAACAAAAATTGTACCACCAGTCCAGTTGGTCTCACCAATGTTTAATGCATTTTACTCTTTTAAAATAGGTGAGCGTTATCGTTAATTATATACATTTTGATTTGGACTTACAGTAGCAGTGATTCATACAGAAATGTACAGTATATAATTCCAAACTTTTTCTCCACAACTCTCTGTTCCTCCAGTGAGGGTGAGCTGATCTTTAGGGTGCCACTTCCTGTGGGCCCGTGGCTGAAAGTGAAGGAAGCAGGTGTGACTGAAGTTCTTCTGGAGGAGTTTGTCCTGAAGCCTCTACTGGCCTTGAACTCTCTGAGTCCTACAGCAGAGCTCTACCGGCTGAAGAGGAAGATAATGGACAGTCCCGTCAACTGTGAGTTGTTATGAGTGTTTAGCTCTCATGGGCCTTCATGTTGAACACGTTTACCAGCTCTAGACCATTAATTGAGTTAATCTAGACCCCTGGGATTTTCGTATGTCAGATGCATTTACTATTCATGAGACTGAAATTACTACTTAAAGAGATAGTTCACCAAAAAAACATATTTTACTCACCATGTCATTCTAAACCTATATGACAAAAATTTATATCTTTTGGGGGGGAAATTCCATACAATGAAAGTCAGTGGAGACTGATGTTGTTTGGACCCCAAAGTTGTTCAAAAATGTTTTCTCAGCAGAATAAATAAAGTCGGTAACACTTTATTTCGATACTCCACTTTATCATACCTGTCAACACTCCCGTTTTCCCCGGGAGTCTCCCGTATTTCACACCCATCTCCCGCCCCCCTCCCGTTTTGTTATTTCCCCCGTGAAACTCCCGTAATTTGTATGGCCCAAACGTCGTTATATGAATAATCAACCCGTTCCAAGGTTGTCCAGTTGCCAGATCTTGTATGAAACCCATCCTACTCGCACAATCAACACGTCATACAAATTTCAACCCATTTGTGAGCTCAACCAGGCAACCTACAACCCAGTTGTGCCGTCGATATCTGCGCAGGTAGTAGACGCGGGAAGTTGAATAAGCGTTACTGGTAGAAATGGGAAAAGACTCAGTGGTAAGTAAATATTTAACGCAATTAACGCAGCATCCATTTTTTTCCTGTCATCCTTTGGCTGCATGGTGTTATATTATATGATGCGCTTGCTTTTAAACCATTCAAGCCATATCTTACTTAATTTATAAAACTTTAAAAGGGGAAAGTGCATCACTCATTCCTGGGATTACATTTGACATCACAGCCTGACCTTGACGGAAATAAACATCCTACGCCAAAAGTACCAGAGAAAAAGTCTCAGCTGTGCTCAGATTTGTAAACCGTACAGTTGCTTTCAACGTGCAACGTACAGTGGCTCAAAAGGGACACAACAAAAATAGGGACACACGAGAAAGCCAAAATAGAATGCAAAATTTATTAACAAATAGAACTATACAGAAAAAAAAACTACGTACAAGGTAACAGTGAACAAATTCATAATCCGTGCACGCTTTCGCAATCGTTGTTTTGTAAATCGTTCTTTCGTAAATCGTTCTTTCGCAATAGTTGTTTGTAATATTCAGTTCCTGTGAAAAATTGTGAAATACTGTTCCAATAGGTGAAGTTACACAACAATATGCTGATTGATTACATAATATTTGGATGTAATATTCAGTTCCAGTGAAAATCTGTTCCAGTTAATGGAGTATACACAGGTGATGTGTAATATTCAGTACCAGTAAACTCCACCCGCTGGAACAGTTTCTTACAGTAACTGAATATTACACCTGTTCAGTTTTGCAAACTGTACTCACAGATGTGTGGCCTATACCTTATTTTAGAAATCTGTTTTTCTGTATATTGATTTGTTGTGTATTGTTAAGATGAATTTTTCTATGATTTGGCGATGGGGTGCGTAATGTATAGATGACATGAAACCACATGAGGTTGAACTGAATCCCCCCCAGGTCTCCCGTATTTTGGTACCCAAATGTTGACAGGTATGCTTTATAAACTATAACTATAAATAACTTTGCAACTACATGTCACCTACCATCTAGTCATTAGAGTATCAGTAGACTTTCTGCTTATAATCTGCTAAGACTTTATTGTGATGATTCCCAAAAAGACAATCTACTAACTATAACTATAAGTAACTTTGCAACTATAAGTCAACTTATTCTACTTACCCTAACCTAACAGTCTACTAATATTCTAATGTGTTTTAGTTGACATGTACTGTAGTTGACCATTAATGAGGGTTAGTTGACAGTAGTTGCAAAGTTAAGTACTGTTTTGTTAGTAGAATGTCAAAAGTGGACTATCGAAATAAAGTCTAACCCAAAAGTCATAGAGGTAATAAAGTAAATGATGACAGAAACAAATGACTTATGTGGTAGATTTTTCCCTAAACCTGACTACGTACCTGGGTCTCGTCTACAAATCGATGTCCCCGAACGTCTACAGTCGACATTTAGTCTATCTGGGTCTCGTCTACAAATCGATGTCCCCGAACGTCTACAGTCGACATTTAGTCTATCTGGGTCTCGTCTACAAATCGATGTCCCCGAACGTCTACAGTCGACATTTAGTCTATCTGGGTCTCGTCTACAAATCGATGTCCCCGAACGTCTACAGTCGACATTTAGTCTATCTGGGTCTCGTCTACAAATCGATGTCCCCGAACGTCTACAGTCGACATTTAGTCTATCTGGGTCTCGTCTACAAATCGATGTCCCCGAACGTCTACAGTCGACATTTAGTCTATCTGGGTCTCGTCTACAAATCGATGTCCCCGAACGTCTACAGTCGACATTTAGTCTATCTGGGTCTCGTCTACAAATCGACGTCCCCGTTTAATAATAGTCACCTAACTAACTTGCTTCCCTAAACTAGCTTACTTGCTGCGCAGCAATGATCGACAAACAGACTTCAGCAAATGTCCTCTAAATGCTTTAATCACAGCCGGAGGATCTCTTGAGCAGTTCTCAGAGAATCTCCCCCAAGAAGCAAGGCCGGAAACAATCAAATTATGTAATGTTTCATGCCATTTCGTCATACCCCTTATTCTATGACGAAATGGCATGAAACATTAGATTATTTGATTGTTTCTTTTTAGACAAGCCCTTCTGTTGCCAGGTAATGATTCCTTCATAATCACAGAGTTTCAAACCTAGTCATCTGTCTAGTTTAATTTCGCCTATTTGTTATTTATACACACACACACTCAAAGTCATGAGTTTTCCCTTGGTTTCGAACAGTACATTTTGTTCAAATGTTAGAATGTTAGATGTTAGAGTTACAAAAAGTTTGATATACAGTTTACTATTTTATTCATTAAAAAATCTATCACACTTATTTCACACATTATTCTTCATTTCCTCACATCTGTCTTTGTACTTCATGTCCTCTGTCCAGATCAGGCATTTCTAGTGGCAGATGTCTATTTGGTGTCATTTGATGGACATCTGTTCAAACTCCCAGCATCCTGTGACTTCATCCTAGCAACTGATGTCATCAAGCAAACCTTCAGCATTGCACTTAAATCTGGCAGGTTCAAACGTCGCTCGCTTGAGGTGCAAATGCAAAACACGATGATTGCAATTCACCCAAATGGAGAGGTACATCTTATTGTTATTTTGATGCCCGATATTAGTGTCATGGCTAATTTAGAAACTTTATCTGAAAAATTAAATATGATCTAATTAAACAGATTTATACAAAAAAAATCGATTTTAGGTGGAAATTAATTGCCAAGTAACGCACATACCATACACTAACCACGAAGTGGCTATCAGAAAGGATGGGAACATCATTGAGGTGTCCAATGAGAGAGGACTTCGGGTCTCATGTGACCATCATCTAGAGGTTTGCAGTGCGATCCTAGAGGGATGGCTTCACGGTAAGATCAGTAGCTTTGTTTACTAAATTACTTCCAGAACTAATTTTTAGCAATACAATTTTGCCAAAACTCAAGACAGTTCTACCATGTGCTTCGAGCTCTGATGGTATATGCTATTCTTTGACAAATAAATAAATAAAATGAATTTACATAACAAATAAACACACACACACACACACACACACACACACACACACACACACACACACACACACACTACCCCAAACTTTTGAATGGTACAAAAACAAAAAATGTGTATATGAAGAGTTCAGATGCAAAAGTGCCATCTGAAATTTTCTTCTAGAATGATCATTTGTATCAAGCTTGTATATTTAAGTTCAGTAATTTCACTTAAATGACAATTCATAGTTCATTCATATAATTTTCATTGCCATTTAAGTGAAATTACTAAACTTAAATATACAAGCTTCATAAAAATGATCATTCTAGAAGAAAATTTCAGATGGCACTTCATATACTCTTCATATACTGTATATATATATATTTTTTTTTTATATACAGGTCCTTCTCAATAAATTAGCGTATTGTGATAAAGTTCATTATTTTCCATAATGTAATGATAAAAATTAAACTTTCATATATTTTAGATTCATTGCACACCAACTGAAATATTTCAGGTCTTTTATTGTTTTAATACTGATGATTTTGGCATACAGCTCATGAAAACCCAAAATTCCTATCTCAATAAATTAGCATATCATGAAAAGGTTCTCTAAACGAGCTATTAACCTAATCATCTGAATCAACTAATTAACTCTAAACACCTGCAAAAGATTCCTGAGGCTTTTAAAAACTCCCAGCCTGGTTCATATCTCAAAACTGCAATCATGGGTAAGACTGCTGACCAGAAGGCCATCATTGACACCCTCAAGCAAGAGGGTAAGACACAGAAAGAAATTTCTGAACGAATAGGCTGTTCCCAGAGTGCTGTATCAAGGCACCTCAGTGGGAAGTCTGTGGGAAGGAAAAAGTGTGGCAAAAAACGCTGCACAACAAGAAGAGGTGACCGGACCCTGAGGAAGATTGTGGAGAAGGACCGATTCCAGACCTTGGGGGACCTGCGGAAGCAGTGGACTGAGTCTGGAGTAGAAACATCCAGAGCCACCGTGCACAGGCGTGTGCAGGAAATGGGCTACAGGTGCCGCATTCCCCAGGTCAAGCCACTTTTGAACCAGAAACAGCGGCAGAAGCGCCTGACCAGGGCTACAGAGAAGCAGCACTGGACTTTTGGACAAATTTTGCATGTCATTCGGAAATCAAGGTGCCAGAGTCTGGAGGAAGACTGGGGAGAAGGAAATGCCAAAATGCCTGAAGTCCAGTGTCAAGTACCCACAGTCAGTGATGGTCTGGGGTGCCATGTCAGCTGCTGGTGTTGGTCCACTGTGTTTTATCAAGGGCAGGGTCAATGCAGCTAGCTATCAGGAGATTTTGGAGCACTTCATGCTTCCATCTGCTGAAAAGCTTTATGGAGATGAAGATTTCATTTTTCAGCACGACCTGGCACCTGCTCACAGTGCCAAAACCACTGGTAAATGGTTTACTGACCATGGTATTACTGTGCTCAATTGGCCTGCCAACTCTCCTGACCTGAACCCCATAGAGAATCTGTGGGATATTGTGAAGAGAAAGTTGAGAGACGCAAGACCCAACACTCTGGATGAGCTTAAGGCCGCTATCGAAGCATCCTGGGCCTCCATAACACCTCAGCAGTGCCACAGGCTGATTGCCTCCATGCCACACCGCATTGAAGCAGTCATTTCTGCAAAAGGATTCCCGACCAAGTATTGAGTGCATAACTGAACATAATTATTTGAAGGTTGACTTTTTTTTGTATTAAAAACACTTTTCTTTTATTGGTCGGATGAAATATGCTAATTTATTGAGATAGGAATTTTGGGTTTTCATGAGCTGTATGCCAAAATCATCAGTATTAAAACAATAAAAGACCTGAAATATTTCAGTTGGTGTGCAATGAATCTAAAATATATGAAAGTTTAATTGTTATCATTACATTATGGAAAATAATGAACTTTATCACAATATGCTAATTTATTGAGAAGGACCTGTATATATATATATAATTTTTTTTTGTGATGGCAAGTGAATTTTTTCAATCAACAACTTTAATATATTTTAAAATGTAATTTATTCTTGTGATGGCAAATGTTGCTGGTTTGAGTACATCATTTGCAATGTTTCTTGGAATAAACAGCAAACGCCTTCATAAAATACTTTTTTTTTTTTTTTCAAATAAATGTTTTTCTTTGTGTTAAATGTTTTGAAGTTATGATTCATCTCTGAGCTGGCTGGTTTAGTTCAAGGCCTAGAACAACTTTTAAGTGGTTATGGAAAAAAAAAATCATTGTGCAAAATTCCTCCAAGGAAAGTGTTTGTGTGGGTGGGTGGGTGGGTGTAGGTTGTGGTGGGGGGTGGGGGGGTGGGGGGGTAGTATTCACTTCTCCAGAATAATGTTAATATTCTGTAACATGATGTGTTAAGACATTTAATGGCACTTAAAACCACTGCTGCCTACAAAAGGCTACTCTCTGGTTGCGGTAAATCATTCTAAAATGCATCATGGTCTAACACGTTATTTTAATAAATCGTTTTTCAGGTGTGTCCACTGGTCTTTTAGGAACCAATGATAACGAGGCAGCTAACGAGCTTCTTCTCTCAGATGGCTCCTACACACACAGCGTGCTTCAGTTCACTCACAGCTGGCAGGTAGCGAAAGAAATCTGTGAGGAATGTTTAGCATTTGAGATCACAGCACAACTAAAACAGACAGACACCAACCACGGCACTATTTCTATTATTTTGCTTCATATGTAGGCTACATAGCCTGCGCATGCTTTTTTTGTATTTCATATAATAATGTTGAAGGAAAAGTTAATTTCATTTCAACTCATGTACTCTCTGTCATTTCAATCCAAACATGAATTTCTTCCACTGAACAAAAATGCAAAACTTTGGAGAATGTTCACACTCTTATCCATTATGCTCTTATCCATTCAGGCATATATTGACCAGTGTCAAGATCAAAAAAAAAAGGCAAACAGCACCATAACAATAACAACTCTCAAATTTAATTTGCAGCAGTGTTCTTTTATTTATTTTTTATTTTTAGTTAGTTAAATCATGACAACTCTTAGAATACAATAGTTGTAGCATGTTTATGAATATGGCAATGTTAATATATTTGGTCTTGCCGGAATAGTTCTGCTATGTTGCTGCTGCTGCAGAGCAAGTATGGACTGATAATAGATACACAGAGAATGTAAGATCTGCTGAAGCTTCTGCGTTAACTGACAGCATAGACTGTAAAAAAAGATGGACGACGCCCCTTCGCTCTCTTCCATTGATGAGAACTGAAGCCACCAGTGTCCCGATATGGCGCTGTCGCGCTGACATATTGGAACTTGAGTCTGCGCAGTAGCGATCTCGGGACCAGACCTGCGCAGTAGTGAGCAGGAAGTAAAGCCGCGAAATCAACGCCCCGCCCTCACTCTCGCAGGGAAAGTGCATTCTGCACACTTTTTTAAAAATTGATTGCAGTACGACAAGAGGCTTATTAAATAAAGTAAATACAATCACCTCAGTCCTCCGAAGATCCCGAAATAAATGTCCGTTGGTGCTTCAGTGACTACTTCGCTCGGAGAACCTGTCAGTCACAGCTGCCAATCATGACGTTACACCACCGCATCACGTAACTAACTAAAAACCAACTTATTTTTGTAACAGACACTTGAACTTACATCAGTGTGATAAAAACGACAGCAAATGAAAGAAACCACCTTTGGAAAAAGATATTTTAAGTGTAATTTAATTGTTTAGTTGGTCTCGCGTCCCGTTGAATAACACGGGAAGGCGGGGCTTATGACCTATACTAGGACCAGTCACCGGGGGGCGATCGAGACGTTTTGGCTTCACTTTTCAGGGCTTGTGCGGCACGCTTGACTGACAGACATAAATCCCGTAACAGATCCAGGCAGGTGGAGCTGGGGGAGGTGGAGGGTTTCAGAGGAACTCTGATAGCGCGATACAGGACTAGCCTACAGCAAACACTGAACCAGACTATTGAAATCTTGAGCAAGCAATCTCATTGTCTGCAGGATCAGCAGAGGCCAATCAGCTTGTGCCGTAATCGGTATTATTGCCGTAATCGGAATCTTGTGATTGCTTGCAGATTGCATGTAAAGGACCTATCAGAGTTTCGTGTCTGGACTATATATTTAAAATTTTGTAATAACCCTGATTTGCTGTTACATATTTTCAAATGTATGAACTGTTGTGGTTCCGTACAGGAAAAAGAACAGTGTCAACATTAATCAAAGCAT
Source organism: Vimba vimba (assembly GCA_022828995.1). Taxonomy (NCBI): domain Eukaryota; kingdom Metazoa; phylum Chordata; class Actinopteri; order Cypriniformes; family Leuciscidae; genus Vimba; species Vimba vimba. Next base: position 28,170,354 of record CM040822.1, read on the forward strand.
CTTTTGTGTTCCATGGAAGAAAAGAATGCCATGCGGATTTTGAACGACTCGAGGGTGACTACAGAGTGTGTGTCTCTAATGTGATATTTTGATGCCCTTTGCTTTAGGTGGATTCGGAATGTGCCAGCAGGAAAGCCGAAATCTGCCAGAATGGCACTGCCGACTCCCTGTGGTGCAAATTTCTGTTCTCCTCCACAAATTCTCCTCTGAGCCCCTGTTTCAGAGTGGTAACTACTGTCCTCTGTTTTCTCTCACTCAACGACATGTGCTAACAATTACATGCCAGTGTATATAAAGATCCCTTTGATTAGATTGATCAAAAGACATCCACTCCTTGGGGGAAGTGAGGAAATACAAAAGAGAATGAAAGACTGCAATAGTAAACAACACAATGAACTTCAGATGAAGAATTCTCTCTGTCACACTGTTTTTATTTTTCACATCGCGTTTATGAGCGTTCATTTTTTTCGGATCTTTTATTAGGTGGACCCTGTGCAGTTCATGCTGAAGTGTGAAGGATTGGAGTGCTTAAGTGATGAGCGTGCAGATGTTTCCAGATCAGACTTTTGCACACTGGCCTCTGCCTATATCCATCTATGCAATAGAAACTATGTTCCACTGGAGCTGCCAGTCCAGTGCGGTCAGTATTCTCCCTTCTCGTGACGAATGCATAGCAAATCTATAACTGTATTTTAAATAGATAATGACTAGGACTGCACAATTTGGTCAAAAAATCACGTTGAGAATAATCTGACAAATATTTTGGTTGTAGTTTGATCTGGGAAATGGCGAGCATGTTATATGTCTTTTGACTGGATATCAGAGCTAAAAGAAATAAAAAGCCACACAATCACAATGAAACACCAAGTCTTATAAACAGAGAAAGATTGAAAGATTTTGTGAACATCCTTCTTTTCTTTTTTTTTTCTTTAGTTACTCTTCACCCTTTCTGTAAGTCCTATATAAAAGACACAAACTCAGCTGAAAAGGGCTGAACTGAAAGTGAACTGAATGAAAAATAATCATTTTTTCGAACATACTGTATCTGGGCTTGAAAATAGAATCAAATTACTTTGGTAAAGTTTTTGTCTAAGTTCACTTTTCATTCACACTGCTTTTCTTTAAACCAGTCTTTTAATCTTCTATAATGTGTCTCCTTCTCATACTACTACTCCTCCTCCTCCTCCTCCTCCTCCTCCTCCTCCTCCTCCTCCTCCTCCTCCTCCTCCTCCTCCTTCTTCTTCTCCTTCTCCATCTTCTCCTCCTCCTTCACCTTATTCTTCTCCTCCTTCTTGTCCTTCTTCTCCTCCTCCTCCTCCTCCTCCTCCTCCTCCTCCTCCTCCTTCTTCTCCTTCTCCATCTTCTCCTCCTCCTTCACCTTATTCTTCTCCTCCTTCTTGTCCTTCTTCTCTTCCTTCTACTCCTCCTCCTTGTCCTTCTTCTCCTTCTTCTCCTCCTTCTTCTCATCCTTCTTGTCCTTCTTCTCCTCCTCCTCCTCCCTTTGCTCCTCCTTCTCTTCCTCCTCCTTCTCTTCCTCCTCCTTCTCCTCCTCCTTCTTCTCCTCCTTCTCCCACTTATTCTTCTCCTCCTCCTTCTTCTCCTCCTTCTTATTCTCCTTTATCTCCTCCTTCTTCTTCTTCTCCTAATTCATCTCCTCCTTCTTCTTCTTCTTCTCCTTCTCCTCCCTCCTGTCTTCCTCCTCCTCATCTTCTCCTTCTCCTCCTCCTTCTTCTCCTCCTCCTTCTCCTCCTTTTCATCCTCTCCTCATCCTCTTCTCCTCCTTCTCTCACTTCTTCTTCTTCTTCTCCTCCTCCTCCTTCTCCTCTTTCTTCTGCTTCTCCTCCTTTTCTCATCCTCCATCCTCCATTTTCTTCTCCTCCTTTTCTCATCCTCCTCCATTTTCTTCTCCTCCTTTTCTCCTCCTCCTCCATCTTCTTCTCCTTCTCATCCTCCTCCTCCATTTTCTTCTCCTTTTTCTCCTCCTCCTCCATTTTCTTCTCCTTCTTTTTCTCCTCCTCCTCCTCCATCTTCTTCTCCTCCTTTTTCTCCTCCTCCTCCTCCTCCTCCTCCTCCTCCTCATCCTTCTCCTCCTTCTCCTCCTAGACAAATGCACCACAGACTCAAAGCTAACTGAACTCGTGCTTAGACATTTGTGTGGTTCAAGCACATATTGTGATCCATTCTGAGGCTAACTGAACTGATGAAAACATTGTGTCATCACATACAGACTTTGTTTATTTTGTTAAATCACTGAGTTTTGCTAAAGTATTCACAATATTCATAATTCTTGTGCTTTAATTTCAGTGTAAGAGGTGTCCGGTTTACTGCAGAGATGCTGTGATTCCAGTCACAGGAAAGGAAGTGTCAGCTGACCTGTTTGAAATATAAACAGGGACATGTGCAAAATCATTACTGTTAGTATCTTTATTACTAATACTATTATTATTATTATAAACTACTATGACTAATTATAGACTAAATTAATTTGCCATTCACTCTTAAAAATAAAGTTTCCAAATGGGGTTTTCCCAGTGATGCCATAGAACAGGGGTGCCCAACCCTGCTCCTGCCGATCGACTGTCCTGCACAGTTCATCTCCAACCCTAATCAAACACACCTGCCTTTACTTTTCAAGCGATCCTGAAGACGTTAATTGGTTGCTTCAGGTGTGTTTGATTAGGGTTGGAGATAAACTGTGCAGGACAGTCGATCGGCAGGAGCAGGGTTGGGCACCCCTGCCATAGAAGAACCAAATTTTTTCCCTAAAGAAACTTCAGTGAACAGTTCTTAAAAGACCTTTTTTCTTCTTCTTAATGTGAAGAACATTTTAATAATCTAAAGAACCTTTTCCATTATAAAGAACCTTTTGTCAACTGGAAAGGTTCCATAGATGTTAAAGGCTCCATCGATGCCAATAAAGAACATTAATTTTTAAGAGTGTATGCAGTATTTCATGTAGCCAAGAACATAGATTTTTTTATTAGAAAATAAATGCTAAAAATACATCACACCACTATTGGTCACTAATTAATATAAAGTGAATGCACTCTTTTCTAAATATATTTGTAAAGTCAGAAACTGGTACATCATTATAATTTAATATTTTTTTTATTGTTGTTATTTAATAATTTTTAACACATTACATGTTGGTAGATACTCGTCTGAATTATTAGTGATAACAATAACTAGCCTTTGTTTAATTACAAGCCGCTCCACAAACTATTTGTAGTTTGTAGTGTACCACTAAGTGTGACCGTTGAAGATATTTACAGATACATTTTAAATAAAAAGAAGAACTGCTTCTTATAAATTAATCAGCAACTACATCAAAAGATGAAACCATCTGGACACTACGCAGCTTCATTGAGCAATGGATGTTCATTTAAAAAGTTGATCTAAATGATCTGCCTATGATAACTTATAACAATTAATATCCTCCTGTAAGCTTAAATGTGCATTATCTCTCCATTGTACTTGATTCCCTGCCAATAAAAGCTTCATAGATCATTCTGTATTAAAGTGATGGTATCCAAACCCATAAGTCATATCCGCATCTGCATGTGGGAGACGTTTGGCCTGTGTCCTCCTATTACTCCTTGAAGCGGAATGCATGACAGGTTTTCCAGCTATGACTTAAGGCAGAAATGTTCCTGTTACCGGATGATCTTGTGAGGATAAATTTGTGATAAAACATGGTCACATACATGGTCAAATAAAAACTCTAATACGCGTTTTGCAGAAGATCTCCATAGCAGATATTTATGATACTTGAGATGATGAATCTGTGGTCTAGTTCTGTCGTCCAACAGATAATTCATGTGAAAGTTTATTTTTAAATGTTACGCCGTTTGTAGAAGGGTCAGGGATGAGTGGCTGTAAATAATCAAAGTGAAATCTAAGAGTTATTTAACAAAGTTCATAAAAAGTTCAAGGAAAACTGGTAGACGGCAATGTGAATAAGCATTTTACAGCACCTTCCTCCCTTTCTTCGTTGATGTAATTTTTCTAATGAGCCTCTATCCAAGTCCTTACCCCCAAAAAAGTTTATTCTAGTCTGCTATTGCTTTACTTCTTTTTAACTGAAAATCAGACAGTAGCTTGGCTTATGTTTGGATTATATTTGTACATAATCTTTTGATTAAAATATACTTAATAAAAGTATAAATGAAGAGGTCAGATGCAAAAGCCTCTAAGTGCCATCTGAAATTTTCTTCTAGAATGATCATTTTTATCAAGCTTGTATATTTAAGTTCAGTAATTTCACTTAAATGGCAATGAAAATTACCTATTTTCATTGCCATTAAATTGAAATTACTGAACTTAAATATACGAGGCATAAAAACATACATGTTTAAGTTTAAAATAAGAAGTCGGTTTTGAGGTGGAATAGCTCAGAGTAAATAGTGCATGGGACTGAACTTATGTCCACCTATAAACCATTACAGAAAATATTATTTTAAGACTTTTTGAGATTTTGGGCTATTTTGCCTCCATAACTTACCTTCTTTCTAGTGAGACTAGTGAAAAGAAAATATAAAATACATTTGATCAGTTTACTTCGGTAGATTTATTTCAATGATGCATATCTTTGAAAGGCTGTTTTCTCAAAATGAGTTTTGTCTCCTGCACTGAAATTTGCCAGCATTTACATTCACCAAACTTTACCATTTTATTTCAATCCATATTCTGAAGGCTTACAGATGGGTTTCTTCATATATCTTTCACCTGGTTTATATAACACTTTATTCTTAAAAACATGGTAAAAATGAATTTGTTTTCTGATTTATGGAGTGATAAAAAAGAAATCTAAAATTCCCTCTGTAAAAACCTTTAATATATTAACTAAATTAATCAAGAATTCTGAACCTGGCTTTATCCAATGTTCAGTTTTCTGTTCTGGAAATGTATGCAAATTAGTGAATATTTAAATAGTTAATGCCTCACACTTGTAACAAAACATGTAATACAAATCAATTGTCTTAATTTACTGTGATTATGGTGATAATTATTAGTTGTTGTTTGTTTTACCCTACACTGAAAAAAATGATTCATTGACTTAGTTGAATTTGCTAAAACAAAATGGTTAATTGGTTCCACATAATTAATTTTAACTTAGTTCAACGTAATGCATTTGTTTAAATGTAGCTAAAATCAATTATGTGGATCCAATTAACATCATTTTTTTTTGTAAATTCAACTAGTCAATGAATCATTTTTTTCAGTGTATTCGCTTATAAAAAATGGGCCAATTTAGTTGCAAGAAGTGGCCCTATTGAAATAGTACACTTGCAAGTTTACAAATTGATATTAACTATAAAGTATGCTTGGAAAATACACTTGAACTTTGCTTAAGTTTACTTAATAAAACAAACTTGAAGTATACTTCTTTCTGTAACTGAGATCTTATTCCTGTTGCTTAGGCTACAACAACAACAAAAAAATATTCTTGATTTGTATTTTCTTTAAACACTTGTTGCATTTCATGCTTTATTATCAACAATCAAAGTATGCAAGGCTATATGTAAGAATTTCCATGTATTAATCACTTTTATTGCCAATGTGTGATAAGCTTGTAATGAAACTTAAACAAGGAGACCTTCCCCGGCTGTCTATGAAAGCCTGTAGACTGATTTGTTTGTGAAGGGCTCGGGACGTTTTTGCCGGGAAAATCACGTCACGGAGTGTTCTGGAGTTCACATTTGCAAACCAAGCGACAACCTTCCTGTCTCTCTCTTGAAACTAATACGGAAGTGACTTAAACTGCAATTCATCGACAGGCTCCAAAAGAGAGCCATTCCCATATACCAACCATGTTAAAATGCCCAACTTTACAGCAGAAAATGTGTTTACAGCCTGATGCAAAAAGTGGTTTTGGTCTATATTTTGCCCTTCATGAAAACTGTGAGGGGGGTGAATTTTTTTATTACTCATCTGTTTAAATTATATTAAGCCTTAAAGTTCTGCATAATTAAGGGCGTGGCCACTTGAGTGTCAGGTGGATTGCTGCTGCTGTCACTACTAGCCGTTTGTCTGCTGTCTGTTAGCCGTCACGTCACCTCAGCTAATCCCGCCTTTTTGCCCATTTTTGTTTATCTGACGCGCTACCAAGATGGCGACAGCCGGCTCCGCCTACTTTGGCCTTCAAAAAGTTGCTGGCTGCAGTTCACTTAACGGCCACTGGTGGAATTTCTGAATTTTACATATAGCCCCTTTAATTAAGTAATATCTCCATTTAAAGGTGTGTATGTAACTTTTGGACTGTACTAAATAATAAAAATACCATAGTATTTTGGCAGAGATTTAGGAAACATGCAAAGTTCATATACTTGTTTCTCTGAAAAACTTCTACAGCCAGTTATTTTACTTTGAAATGTGCGTTCCGTGTGGGAATGTCTGTTTTTGTTTTGGTCTGTGTGATCCCGTCCGCTGCCAATTTACCCAATAGTATTTCGACACACCCGGGTTGCCAGTTGGTGGAAAACACAGCGCACTGCAGCCATGGAAGCCAGCAAACAAACTAGGTCAGAGATCGCAGATTCTACCCGACCTAAAAAGCCTCGGCATCATCTAAAAATCTCTATGAATGGGAGCATATTCAAACCAAGCGTGCCGCACAAGCCCTGAAAAGTGAAGCCAAAACGTCTCGATCGCCCCCCCGGTGACTGGTCCTAGTATAGGTAAGCCCCGCCTCCCCGTGTTATTCAACGGGACGTGAGACCAACTAAACAATTAAATTACACTTCAAATATCTTTTTTCCAAAGGTGGTTTCTGTCATTTAGTGTAGTTTTTATCACACTGATGTAAGTTCAAGTGTCTGTTTCAAAAATAAGTTGGTTTTTAGTTAGTTACGTGATGCTATAAAACGGTGGGGTAACGTCATGATTGACAGCTGTGATTGACAGGTTAGTAGTCACGAAGTAGTCTAGTAGTCACTGAAGCACCAACGGAGATTGTATTTACTTTATTTTAACAAGCCTCTTGTCGTACTGCAATCAATTTTTTAAAAAGTGTGCAGAATACACTCTCCCTGAGTGCATTCTGCGAGAGTGAGGGCGTAGCGTTGATTTCGTGGCTTTACTTCCTGCTCACGACTGCGCAGGTCTGGTCCCGAGATCGCTACTGCGCAGACTCAAGTTCCAATATGTCAGCGCCATATCGGGACACTGGTGGCTTCAGTTCTCATCAATGGAAGAGAGCGAAGGGGCGTCGTCCATCTTTATTTACAGTCTATGATTCAAACGTGGATAAATCAACTCATCAACTTACAGTGTGTATATTTCCCCGCCTACCATTGTCAATTGGGCTCGCTCCTGTTGCATGTCCTCAATCTGGAAACCCACGTGAGCGTTGAGTCTGAGGAGGAGGGGGTGCGGAAACGACTCTCTCCAAAATTTCTAATTTAAACTGCAGTACCCATTTCAACCACTAGCTCTCAATATTACATACTGCACCTTTGTCTTTAGACTTTAGCTTTATGCACAAATGTCAGTGATTATAATCACCATGCTTTTATAAAAATATGACATGCCTCATCTATTAAAATACAGCATAAAGCACTATTATGTATAAGACACCTGCAGGATTTAAATGGATCTTAGTGGCTTAGCTGAAAACAGCTGCAGATTTATAAATGTACCACGTACTTTGGCTGGAATCAGAAGCTTGACTTTTCAGGAGATTTATACACTTTCTGATGTAAGTACCGCAATAAAGCAGGACTGGATTTTGCAGCATTTTATTCATTTGTTTCTGATCATCCACTGGTGCAACAGTCTATTATACATAATGTGCAAGAGTTCATATCCACACTAGGAAGGGCACGGCCCTTTGTCTTTGAAGACAAACTTGAAAAACTTGAGATAAATCAAGACCTGCTTAAATATAGGCTATGCAAGGGATATTTACGGTTTTGTCTTGGCACCAAACCAAATCACAGATCCTTTTTAGAGCTTTTTAGAAGAACAAAATAGAGGAAAGTAAAGTTTGCAAACTGCAGTTCTAAATGTTTTTATTAAAAAGAATTTTGTAGAGAGCACATTGAACGTTTTCCTCCACAATAATATTCAGTCAATATGACCTGACAGTGGATAGAAATATATGATGATACTTATCAGGCAACTTTTCACAAAGAAGCTTTTTATCTGCAGTAAAGCGTCTGCTTGACATCCACATAAACATTTTTTTTTTTTTTTTCGTGCAGAAATCAGAAACATGGAAAAATGCCATATGACAGTGTAATCATCACAGTAGACGAACATCTTAAAACGTATTATTACTGTAAAAGATCGCAGTATGAGGATATATTGGATTCACATTCACTGCACCTAAAATGACTTGACTTAGCTTTTTAGACACTGTCACACTGATTCTGTACAAGTTAAACAGTTTAGCTTAGATATGTCCCTTGCTTGACAAGAGTTGAAAAATACTGAGAATAATAACAAAAATGTAACTTTGCCAGCATGAATCCTACAAGAGTTCACTGTAAAAACATCTCCAGTTGGCAAAGCAGTCACAATGGTGTCATGGTGCAAAAAGAGAGCGAATAACTTGAGTCACGTGGTAGTTAAATATTCACTGTATACAGTTAGTTAAATGTCATGATCCATGGCATGCTACATAGCAGTATCAGAAGGTGTAAATCCTGTCGGTGCACAGATGCTTGTGTGATATATAGCATTGGTTCTCATTTGGTGGATCTGCAGGTCTGTTCTGAACAAACATTTGCTAAATGCTAAATAAAAAATAGTGACACTTTACAATAAAGTCCAGTGAATTAATTAATTAACATTAACTGATAATGAGCAAAACAGAAATGTATTCATCTTTGTTAACATTCATTAATAAAAAATACCATTGATCATTGTTAGTTCAATGTTTTGTCCAATGGAAATTGATTGGATAGTTGTGGTTTGCTATTGGCTGATCTCATGTGAGTGACAGGTTGACCCGCCCTCACATCAGAAAACATGTCATCAGAGGAGAGATGAGAGGTTGAGACGGGCACATCAATTTATATATATATATATATATATATATACAGTATATATAGTAATTACTGAAATATTCCATAAAAAAATGTCAATTTTGATTTCATGGTGACTTTAATGTAAGTGCTCCACATTACTGCTTTTGAATCCTCCCAAAAATTGTCTTCATTCCCTTCTCTTTTAAGTGCCTCTCTGAAACCTCAATTTCTGTTTGTTTTAAAGAAAACAAGGGATGAGTCAAAATCATTTCTGTTGTAATTAAAATAATGCCAGTTCTATTGAAAATTGAATATTCCTATGAGGTCAAAGGTTGTAATCAAACTGCATTATTTAAAAAAATAAAAAAATCTTGGTAGAAGCTTGTCAAATTATATAGATGCCGTCATCATCAAAAACCATGAAGAAAAAATGGTTTTGCGTGATGAACTATTGGAAACTGATAGCAAGAAAACTTCAAGAAATATTGGTGACACTTTAGAATACTGTTCCTTCATTAATGAACAACTACACAGGAACAAATGAGTAATGTACTATTGACATTCTAGTAACTACTATTAACTAACAAGAAACTCTGAATAACGAATTAGTAAGTAATAGCGCTCAGTTGAATGAGGTAGTTAACTATTAGCTGATCAGTAACTACTATTTTTCATTCCTCACTGAAGACTACCAAGAACTACTATATACAGGTTCATAATTAATAATAATGCATAATTTATAATATAAGGTAATGGTAATGGTAATCCATTAGTAATGACTCAAGTGTTACTACATCCTTCTAAATGAACTACTAATAATTTGGATCAGTATTATAAAGTGAAGATCATGGAAACACACCAGTAATGACTAAAGCGTTACCAAATCCATCAGAAGGAATTACTATTCAAAATCTTACAAAAATCTCAAGAGCTCACAATGACTTCAGTCAATATTAGGTAGTTATCATGTTTTTCACTTTAGAATACTGATCCAAATAATTAGTAGTTCCTTTAGAAGGATGTAGTAACACTTGAGTCATTACTAGTGGGTTACCGTTACCTTTTATTATTAATTGCGCATGTGTGTGTGCATGTGTTTGGGGTCACTAGGGTCATTAAGTCTATATATATGTGTGTGTGTGTGTGTGTGTGTGTGTGTGTGTGTGTGTGTGTGTGTGTGTGTGTGTGTGTGTGTGTGTGTGTGTGTGTGTGTGTGTGTGTGTGTGTGTGTGTGTGTGTGTGTGTGTGTGTGTTAGGGTCATCAGGTCTTCTTGGGGCAGAGGTGTCCCAGTCTCCAGCAGTGGCAGATGGTGTTGAAGAGCCTGCAGTGGCAGGAGGCACACGGGTCGCAGCAGGGAGTGAGTGAGGAGCAGCTTTCCATCAGACCGGCACAGCGCCGCGCTGGAGTCTGGGCTGGAGAATCCGCCTCCGGCCTGGGCTTAGGTCTCTGGAGGACACATGCTTTCATGAGAAACCAATCAACAGAGTAAAGAACTGCTAATACGTTTCTATTAACTCAAGGTTTTAATATAAAAAGGATCAACTCGATTTCCAAGAAGGAATATTACTCTGTTGCTCTTGCAAAAAGGACATGTGCATCAGTCCACTTGAACAATGTTGTGTTTGTTTTATTAGGGTCCACATTTTAGGAGACCCCTAAATAACATAACGTACCACCACATGATTTCTCTGCTGAGAAAGATAGCGAGTCCTGGCAAAGAGTCTCTTCGGTTTCTCCTGATTCCACACTCCTGTTGGGACACACATACGGTCCTGGTTTAAGACTTTATATATTGGGTTATATATTGTTTGGCTTTACATGATGCCACATTTAAGTGGGAGAAACCCAGGTGGCGATAGATATTTCCCGTCAGCCTGTTCATGAGACGCCTGATGAAAACAATGAGTCTTTCACTGGAGCTTTTGAGTGCAGTGTATTGAATGGTGAGACTGTGCGTGAAAAAATGCGAAAAAAAAATCGGTTTTCTTCTAAAGCTCATTAGTGACGTTGACGGTAGCTGCAAATCCCTGAGAAGAAGAAAAGCCTTTGTGTTTGAACAGCAAGTTGTACTGGCCTGATCACAGTGCATGTGAAATGTTCAAGTGAATGATCTAATGTCATGTGATCAGCATGGTAAATTATGAAGCGTCATCTTACGACATAATTCATCAGTGAATGATCAAACAGGTGTTTTGTCAAGGGGAACACACACACACACACACACACACACACACACACACACACACACACACACACACACACACACACACACACACACACACACACACACACACACACACACACACACACACAAACATAAAAAAATTGCAAACTAGATTAATCTTAACAAATGCAATACAAAGAATCTAAATACCTCAAGTTCAGCACATCAGGTGTATAATTTTTATTTTATTTTATTTTTTATTATGCAAGTATACAAATAACTATTATTCTAAACATTATAATGTATTTAATATAGCTATAATTATCAATATAATATTTAAAATAGTAACAATTGTATCATAATAAAACAGTAACAATAGTATCATAATAAAACAATAACAATAGTATCATAATAAAACAGTAACTATCACTGCACTAAAATTAATATTACATTTTGGTTTTTATATAGGCTACATACATACACATAATATATTGGTACAGCATGAATTAATTATTATAATATATTATAATTTTGTTAATTTTTATATTTTTTGTTGTTTTTTTAGGCTGCTGGTTAAATTAATTAATTATTATAAATAATTGTTAATTATATGTATATTCATTTGAATTAAATTATACCTATTTAGTTTTAGTTTTTTTACATTATTATATAAATACTTATAATTCAATATATAATTTTATAATATTTGGATACATACAACTATACACATTATAGTATATAACTATCATTAAACTACAATACATTGGATATTAAATTATGGTTTTAGGATACCGGTTAAATGATCATATTTTTATTCTTTTTAATTAAAATATAGGCTTCCTATTTTATAATTATTTTTATAACTAGGCTACATACATTTTTAAACATAAACTATACTAAATTAAATATTAATTGTTGGTTTAAAATAGTTTAAATGCTGGCTGTTGGTTAAATTATTATATTTTTATTAATTTTATTCATATTTTTATAATATTTGGATACAAATATATACATAGTATATAGCTATCATTAGACTACAATGCACTGAATATTAAATGGTTTTAGGATACCGGTTAAATGATCATATTTTTATTATTTTTAATTAAAATATAGGCTTCCTATTTTATAATTCAATATAATTATTTTTTTATAACTAGGCTACATACATTTTTAAACATTAACTGTACTAAAATGAATATTAATTGTTGGTTTAAAATGGTTTAAATGCTGGCTGCTGATAAAATGATTATATTTTTATTCATTTGAAATAAATTATTGCATAATATGTGTTACCTGTTGTTATGGAAGTGCTGTGGTGCCCCACGTCGTTTTCGTGTTTTTTGCGCGCATCTATCCTGTTCGCTTCGCACGTGATGGACTGACAAACTGTGAAGAACAAGCAGATGAACAACACACATCCTTTCATCATTGCCGTCGTCATTTTCCGATCAAATGGAGTCTTTAGGTGTGTCAGGTTGGCGTTAGACTGTCCTCATTGAGATCACTCAACAAGTGAGGTCTGTGTTGAAGCCCCTTCGCAGCGTTTATAAAGCGAGGACTCATGCACGCCCACACGAGCACTCCTCATTCAGCTCAAGAAGAAGAAAACACCGAGACAAGGTCGTGATGTGTTGTCAGTCATCAATCATTAGGCTACTACCATGCATAGAAAATAAAAATAAAAGAATCTGACACTATGACCTTTTTTTTTTTTTTTTTTTTTTTTAATAAAGGTTCTTTGACATTTATGGTTCCATAACTTTTAGCATCCATGGTTGAAACCTTTCTATTGAGGGAATATCTTTATTGTGGGAAAAGGTTCTTTAGGCCTTTAGAAATGTCGATCACACTAATAAAGGAACCTGTAACTGTTCACTAAAAGGTTCTTTGGGGAACCAAAAATGGTTCTTCTATGGCATCACTGCAAAAACACCCTTTTGGAACCTTAACGCTCTGGTGCTCTTTGCGTGTCAACGATTTATTGTTTAAATAAATTATTTTTATTTCAATGAAATTAATGTACTATATTTTAGTTCGATAATGTTTTTTTATTAAATATTTTGTATTTTGGGGGGATTTTATGGTATTAAATGATATTTACGCTGTATTTATAATACCTTTATTCACTTTTTTATTTCAAATTTTAATTTCCAACTTAAACTGTCTTAAAGGGATACTCCACTTTAAAATGAAAGTTCTGTCATCATATACTCACCCTCATGTTGTTTCAATCCTTTATGAATTTCTTTCTTCTGCTGAACAGAAAGGAAGATATTTAGAAGAATGTCAGTAACCAGACAGTTTCTGGTCTCATTGACTTCCATAGTAGGAAAAAAATATATACTATGGAAGTCAATGAGACCAGAAACTGTCTGGTACTGACATTCTTCTAAATATCTTCCTTTCTGTTCAGCAGAAGAAAGAAATTCATAAAGGATTGAAACAACATGAGGGTGAGTATATGATGACAGAATTTTCATTTTAAAGTGGGGTATCCCTTTAAATCTTGAATGCTTTAGAGCACAGACTTAAAAGTTTGATCTCTTTACAAAGACGAGACTTGGCAGATTATTGCTGATGTGAAAAAAGTTAACTTGAATTATTATTATTATTATTATTATTTTTTTTTACGTTTATTGTTATGAAAAATGCTGCAAAGCCATAAATCTATAAATCTAAACAAGTTGTGTTTGAGGTTGATATCTCAAAAAAATTGCTTTCAGTAATGTAAGATTTTAAAGTGTAAAGTGTAATGTAAAGTAAGATTTTGTTTGGCCGCAGTACCAAAAGTTTCCACTAGGGCGAAATTCGTCTCCCATTCGTTTCCAATGCGGTATTTTTTTTCAGGACCATTTAACCTGTTCAAATCATATCCATTATTTTTTTGTGTGTGTGTTCACATAGTGTGTGTGTGTCCTTTTTTTTAAATTTATGTTTTACATTTTTCAGTTAATAATGACCGAAGAGCACCAGAGGGGTTTTAAGAGTGTTGATAGCCATTTATACAAGTCGATTCCTAAGTTACTTGATCATAAACGTGATTACCTTATAGCATTTACAGCCTTGCCAGATGTTTTGACATTGGAGTTGTTTGCTCTCCAGCTCATCAGTCTCCACAGAGACTGTTTGTGAGCAGTTCTTAAAAGTCGTTTTACAGATGCGCAATTGGACCCGGACTCTGGGTGTGACTGGGCTAAGCCAGGACACTAAACTTCTGAAACCTTAAAATTGCTGTCTGTTTGGGTCACCGTCCTGGAAGCTCCAAGTGCTCATCCGGATTACAGCATGTTGTTTTCCTGAAGATTTTTTTCTCTTCATGAGTTTTCCAGTCCTTGCTGAAGAAAAGCATCTTCAAAGTTCGATGCTGTCAGTGACGCACCAATAACACACAGACCGGAAGTTCAGTTCTGTTGTGCCTTTGATAGAGTTTAACAGTTGTTTCATATTTTCACGCATTGGTTCATTCAGAATGCTTAATAAATTCTGATATATCCTGGAATTTTGTCTTAGATCATAATGTCTTAGAAAAATAATAGGTATTGCTATATATGGTTTATTTGGAGATACAGTTGCATAACATTTTTTAACAGCTCCAAAAAAAAAAAAAAAAAAAAATTCCAATGCATACCTTCTAATATTATATAACAGCACATGCTCCAATTCAATGTTAAATAAATCTTTGTTCCCACTTTTTTAATGCAACCTGTTGAGAGTTATGGATACTGTGCACCAATCCATATTTCAACACTTTGACTAAAAGTGATTTACTTTGCAGGTTTCAACCAAATCTTCCACAGATAAATTCACTGATGGATATTGTGTCTGGGAAATGTTTAGGGACTATTCATTCTAACTCTATGTAATTTTTTTTTTTTTTTTTTTGCCAACAAATGGTGCGGTTCTGTCAGGGTACATAAATCTTCAGAGAGCTACACTCTTAACAAAAATGCTGGGTTGTTTCTACCCATATTTTGGGTCAAATACGAACAAAATATGGTTGGTTTAAATTTTTTTTATTAAATTTTAAGCCCAACGGTTGGGTTTGTCCATACATGTCCAAACATGGGCTGAGACAACCCAGCATTTTTTAGTGTAAGTGGACTAAAATTGACTGTACTCAAGTTATTCTCTTGTGTCTATAACTCTTGTGTGCTGACATATTATACCAACAGCTGTGGTTGTATATTGTAGCCTTTTAATAGTGGCTGGTGTATGTTAAGACATGCCAGCTTCACCTAGATACTGCAAAAAGAAAAGATGAAAAACAGAAAGTGGGATCCAAAAGTCTGATTTGACTGATATGGCTTTATTTTCTCCATTTAATCCTATAGGGATTAAAGTTTTAGGATTTTGAAAAATGTAAAACAATGAGATAAGAGGAATAAGAACACATATTTTAAGTTCTTCAGTATTTCTAAGTCTCTAATCAAATTAAATTTGGAACATTCTAAAATTACGCTGGATAACATGATCAGGTTTTGCACAAACCGGTGGAATTCGTTCAAATTGTTGTTAAAGAAACAGGACAAGTCAAGTACAAAAAAAAAAAAAAAAAAAAAAAAAAAATCAGATTTCACTCAAATTAGCAAGCTGACAATATAATTTATAAAGAAAAAAAAAATGGAAACATTGAAAAAACACAAGGGCTGCATCCGAAATCGCATACTTCCCTACTATATAGTAGGCGAAAAACAGTATGTGACAAACGAAGTATGTCTGAATTCACAGTGCTCATTAAACAGTAGGCAAAAAGACCCCGGATGACCTACTACTTTCAGCGAGATTCTGAATGCATGCGATGGACACTTTACTATCCCATAAGGCCACAGGAGAGGATTTGAGAATGACAGTGAAGTGACATAACTGACGCGGGTAGGTCACATGATAATGATAACATGGTGAACGTAGTACGTCCAGATTACATTCATACTACACACACTAGAACATACTTTTTTTTAGAGGTCATTAGCCTACTTATTCAAAGATACTCAAGAGAGCATGCGATTTCGGATGCAGCAAAGGTTTTTTGTGGTTTCAGAATTTGGCCACTGCAGAAAAGAAGTAAAAAAAAAAAAAGATAATAATTTTGCAATTGTTGTTTAAAAAGTGCTGGAGTGCAAGTAAAATTATAGGGAATTCATCTTCTGAGCCTTCTGTCTGGACATCAGTGGATAAATAATTTCATCTTGAGGAACACTCTGCTTTTCCCTAAACAAATTAATATATGTTCTGGTTGTAATTTATTTCATTTCCCCGCTCCATCCATCAGCCCTGTATCAACATTTACTCTACCATGTGTAGATACTAATCTCATCCCAAAAGCTTCAGGAGTCCCTCAGGGGCTCTTATGTGTGATACGGTCTTGAGTAATTCCTGATATCTTGCCATTTTCACTCCTGATAAAATGCAAGAGAACGCAAGTGTCAGCCCGGACTCTGGTCACTGATTTTTTTTTTCTTTTCCGAAAACCACCAGTTTCACATCGCTGCCAAACCGTCACTCAACCGTCTCCGTTCCATAGGGTACATTTCCTTCCAGAGCTATTCCGTTGTTATTGTATTTCCTATTTAGAAAAGGAATTTGGTTTCTACTGCAATACTCGTCTGCCTCCAAGTGCCTCAGTGTTCAGGCTTATACTTTCACATGCACGTATACGTGCTGACAAGCTTGTAATGGTTCCCTTATGTTACAGAAATGTGTTCGGGGAAGAATTTTAACTTCGAAATATCTCTTATTTCACACATACAATGCACCAGTGTTGATGCTGTACATAAGTAGCCTATATCTATTTTTTATTTATTTTTTTCATTTTGGTGGGTATTTTAAAAATTCCTTATACAAAGCATGAAAACATTTAATAGCCTATAGCAGAATCACTGGAAAAACAGGCTCCGTTTTTGCAAAATTTAAAAACATACATAACATGTACCTGCAAAGTTAGGCTACTTATAGTCAGTAAAATGTGTTAGCAGATTTTAAGCAGACAGTCTACTAATAGGCCTACTCAACTTCTCTATCTAGAGTTAGCTGACAGGTGCAAAGATACTCAACAGAGTGTCTAAAGGGAACCATCAAAACAAAGTGTTACAATAACTTTTGTTCCTTTTCTGTCTATGATTAAAGGATTAGTTCACTTCAGAATTAAAAATTACTGATAATTTACTTTCTTTCTTTCTTTCTTTCTTTCTTTCTTTCTTTCTTTCTTTCTTTCTTTCTTTCTTTCTTTCTTTCTTTCTTTCTTTCTTTCTTTCTTTCTTTCTTTCTTCAGTCGAAAGGATATTATGGTTTTTGAGGAAAACATTCCAGGATGTTTCTCAGTGGAATTAATGGCAACCGAAGGTCCAAATTGTAGTTTCAATGCCGCTTCAAAGGGCTCTACACGATCCCAGCCGTGGAATAAGGGTCTTATCTAGAGAAACGATCTAAAATATAAAATTGTATATACTTTTAAACCACAAATGCTCGTCTTGCAGAACTCTGCGATGCACCTTGCATAATCACACTGGAAAGGTCACGCGTGATGTATGCAGAATAACCGCGACAGGGCAAAAAACTCCCATATAATTTTGTCCTCCAACTTCAAAATCGTCCTATATCGTTGTTGTACTTTTTTTTTTTTTTTTTTTTGTAAAGGGCATTTGACTTAGGGTGCTTCTCAATATCCCTCCTCGTCTCCTCGCTCCTCCGTCCTCCATCCTATGACCCGGAAACCGATCGAGCTCAGCCATCTTTAAGGACATCCCAATTCTCTAATTGCACCACGAGGAGTCGAGGATTGAGGAGTGAGGAAGCGTCCTGAGGAGTCATGAGCAAAGATACACAGGTGTATCCTATGCATAAGTATTTTATCGACTAAACGTGACGCACGTATAAATTCTCCTCCCCCTTCACATCGGTCACAATCATTTTAATTTATACTTTACCTTTGCAGTTTATATAAACCACACATCTCACATAATTTCAACAGGGTATCTTGCTTTATTGTTATTTATTATGAATTTAAATAAACAAACTTCAACAACATAAGGGCAGATCCTTTGAGCACAGCTGATGACGCTGTGAAGTGACGCTCGAGTGATCAAGTATTCCAATGTATAAAAAAAAGCTTTCATTTGATTCCTCCGTCCTCCTTTTCTTTCCTTGCATCCTTCCCTCGCATCCTACAGGGGGAGGAGCTGAGACGCGAGGAAAGGAAATGCACATATAAGAATTGAGAAGCACCCTCTTTGCTTTGTAAATATTGGATGGTATGTGGTGCATCGCAGAGTTCTGCAAGATGTTCATTTGTGGTTAAATATACAGTTTTTATTTAATTTTTAGAAAATGCCCGATCGTTTCTCTAGATAAGACCCTTATTCCATGGCTGGGATCATGTAGAGCCCTTTGAAGCTTCACTGAAACTGCAATTTGGACCTTCAACCAATTGGTTGCCATTGAAGGCCACTATATGGAGAAACATCCTGGAATGTTTTCCTAAAAAACCCTAATTTCTTTTCGACTGAAGAAAGAAAGACATAAACATTTTGGATGACATGGGGGTGAGTAAATTATCAGGAAATTTTAATTCTGAAGTGAACTAATCCTTTAAACTATATAGGGGCAGATTATCGATTAAAAGACTTATTTTCGCACATTTCCTCAAACAATATGATCTCAAAACATTTTCACCATAGTGCATGGCACTGTGAAAAATTATTGTTGGTTTAACTTAAGTAAGTTAAAAAGTAAGTTAGTTACCTGGTTGCCTTAAAATTTTGAGTTCTTTGAAACTAAAAATATTGAGTTAATACGAAGAAGGAGATTGGTTTAGGCTAATCAACAGAAACTCAAAATATTATGTTATCTGAACCACATTAATTATAAGTTGATTTGACAAGAAAAAAGTTTTGATAAATCATGAAAATATTTTTTTTTTTTGGGGGGGGGGGGGGGGGGTTTAAATATAAACTAACACATTTTGACGTTTGCATCATAAAAAGCTACATATTACTTTTCTGTAGTCAATTTGCTTGATAGCTTAAAGCAATTGTAGGCCTACTTGCAATGCAGAAGGCTTGGGTATACTATTCCCATTAGAAACATGCATCATGAACCATAAAAAAAAATAAAAAAAATAAAAAAAAAAGATTATGGGTTCCTCAGAAAACACAGTTTCATCACGTTTGCTTCTGTTAACACTATCGGTTAGGTTTCTGTAGGCGGTACATTATTTTCAAACATGATAAGCAATCTTAGCGCCACTCATGCCACGATACAAATGATACCAACTTAAAAAGTCAGATCAACATTCATGGATAAATCTGAACCCACTTTTAGCGCCATGGGCAAATAAAATCTTAATTTTAAAAGGTAGGCCTAACTTTTTAATTTCTTCCAACGTTTTCCATTAAACATTTTAAATATAAAGTAAAAGAAAATTAGAATAGCCTAAAGGAAGTAGTATTTTTGTTCAGTTATGTTTAAATTGATGTCCACACATCAATTATGAAATTAACACTCATTTCAGTAGCGTAATAAAAGCTGTTTTATTTTACATCTGGTGGGTTGCCAAACTTGCCATGATCAAATTACCAGTCTAAAACACAGAATACTAGCTTTCACACAACTAGGTTTCAGTATGAAGTCAGATGCATGGGCCAGTGAAACAAACAACAAAATCATATACAAAATTTCTCCTTTCACAGATTCAATATTTAGTTTAGTTTAGTTTAGTTACATTTAGTTTCCATCTTGTGGAACGCAGTTTGCGTGTGGTGGAAATTTGTGGTGGAAAAGTGATGCCACATGTCAGCTATAACAATCCCAAATATACTGAATCATAAACGTATTATTGCTTTGTGCAACCGTTTATCATTATGAGTAATCAATGACGTGTAAATAAAGTCAAACATGACATCATAATCATTCTGACAGCTTTAATTCCATAACTGACAAACAAACACCATGAACAGTACATTGATCTTACAAGCCTGCTCATTTAAATGACTAGAAATCATACAGATCTCTCTAGGGATGGACATCAATAGAGAATAACACATGCTTTATTTTAATTTCTAAGCTAGAGATGGCCAATGCATCTTGTTTCAATAAAGAACAAAAACTATGTGGGCTTCCAACTCCATCTTAACCAAACTCATTTACAGCTCGACAGAGGAAATGCTCTGGAAGAAAACGATTCTTAGAATCTATGGTTTGTTTTTATAATGATTTTTTGAAATAGATGGGCATAGCAGCATAAAAGCACCCCTTTAATGTTCCCACACATTGGTTTCGTTTAGAAAGGAAATATGGAATTAGAGCCGTGATACAAAATTATAGCCTGAAGCACAAAATTCAGTCTAGTGCTCCAGTAATTACAACAGATCAGATCAACCAGACAACAGAAATCATTTCCTTCATTTTATTTTTTAAGTAAACATATACATCCTTAAAACAAGATTAGTTTACATGAAATGCAAAATTGTCAGTGATATTCAGACCAACAGTATGATTGTGAGTGTGATATTGCTTTACAACAGTTCAATACACAAGGAATTACAATATAGAGTAACTACATTTTAGACAGTATTATTTTTGCTTTGTCAACTAAAACAGTTCCAAGCGAATCAAAAGCTGTAACAAATCAGTGTTTTAATCAAATATGTTTAATATACAGTATATAATGTATTGAATGAATGATTCAACGACTCACCGAAAAATATTCTCATTCACTATTCCCTACATTACTCCACTTATATAGTCCATTTGAAGGAGTGAATGAAAACGAGCAAGCAAATCGGACACTAAGAGACGGCATCTTCTGGTGAGATGTGGTAATTCATTTGGTGCGACAAAAGTGGCTAGCTCGTTAAGTGCAATTCAGTTCATTATTGCAGTCTATCATGGTAGTGAATGCTTCAATACGTACTGTCAGCATAATAAAATGTTTCCACATTGATGTTCATCTGTTTTGGATAAAACTGATGGCACTTTGTGTCACAGTGTCTGGTTTGTGTTCCCTGGGTCACCACTAGATGTCCTCCTTCCCCACGGAGTCTGTCACATTCCAACGCTATCTCACGACCAATTCGTACGAATTCGTACGAATGATAAAAAGTTGGCTAATTCGTACTAATTCGTACGACCTAACTCGTACGAATTTGTACGATTTGTCTAAACCCATGTGATGGGTAAGTTTAGGGGCGGGGTCAGGGGTAGGTCATTCGTATGAATTCATACGAATTGGCCAATTCGTAAAATATGTACGATTTTGCAAAAATCTTACTAATTCGTACGAGTCAGGTCGTATGAATTCGTACGAATAAGCCACCTCGTAGAATTTGTACGTTTTCCAGTGAGATCGGGCTCCACATTCTGAACTACATTCCCCACGATCCTTGTTTCTTCATTGCACTCAGCTGTCCCTTGTCACTAATCATTGCACTCAGCCAATTCCCCATTAGCATTGTCATTTCCCTGTGTATATAACCCTGTCTGTTTTAGTATGTGTCACGGAGTCCTTGTATTTATCACACCACTTCTGAGTTCTGTTCTTGCCTGTTTGTCTTGTGCCTGTTTATGTTGGATTGCTACTTTGGTTTTGACCCCTGCCTGGACTGGATTTGAGTAACGGATTTCCCTTAATAAATATACATACTGCACTTGGATCTTCTCTCTATTTCCTATGTGTGGATCGTGACACTTTGTGCACCACTTACTGGACATTTCACTTTATAACATGCAATTGCTCGCAAACTCGCAATTGTGAGATAAAAAGTCTCAATTATCTTTTAAAATGTTTTATTCTGTGGTGGAAACAAGCTTCCATACTTGGCAGATTATTGCTGAAGTGAAAAAAGAATGAAACATTTCATTTACCATTTTAATTTTTTTATATAAAATATATATTTTTCAAACACTCTACTCTAAAAACTGTGAGAAAATCAAAGCCATAAATCTAAACAAGGTGTGTTCCAAATTTGAGGTTGATATCTCAAAAAATGGCCGCAGTACCATACAGTTCCAATAGATGAAATTTGTCTCCCATTAATGTCCAATGCGGTCATTTTTGACCGCAAACAATACAAGTGTGCCTTTTTTAGAACCATTTAACCTGTTTTTCACATAATGAGCGCAAAAACCTTTACCAAGTTTCGGCCCATTCCGATGAAATAAAAATTTGGGCTGACTGAACAGCAACAGAGGGTTAATTTAAGATATGCCAATGTCTTATTTTATTTCAATTTTTGGCTTCTCAAGTAAATGTATCTTGTTTTAAGGATGTTTAGACAAACATACTGATTTAAATTAATCGGCTATAGTGCAACATCACAATGGCAGAAAATGACACAAAGTTGAAGTCCTTTATCACAGCCTATCAGACATCTTCTTACTGCTCGGTAATTTGTGTTTTTGTAGCCTGAGACCTTTGGCAGGAACATATTATCTGCTCAGGCGCTCACATTCATCAAGCTGATTGTCAGGCCTTTCTGCTGACCTTGAGATCTTATATGTTCTTTTTCAGCGCATATGAGTCCTAATAAAACTTAGTCTTCTCCCTTAGGCATCAGTAGATATTAAATCATTACCCACTCCAATGGCCCATACAGTGCCTAAAAGTGTTACATTCCATGCTGCACACACTATCTACATACACTATCTGACAAACATGCACTCACAACTCCGCATGAGGCGTTTGGTGACAGCTAGCGTTAAGCTTAAACAGATGACTGGAGCTGATAGCCTTTTGTCTAGTTTTATTCTGTAATTAATAGAGCTCCACAGTGCGACTGTAAAGCGTCCCACATTACAAGGGGATTATATAAAAGTCAAACTAATAAATTCATGGGAACATATTTATCCTTAACACTTGTGATTATGCGTCCAATTTATGAATGTTGTGTCCAAACATTCAATCTGACTTGACAGGTGTGTAATGTGAATGAAGACATCATCCAAATCTCCACGCTGCTCAATCCACCCTTTAATGTTTCCACGGTGTGATTCGATTCTTGATTCATACCATGACTTGGGTCATTTATTGACAGATAGGTTTCTTGTTTATGAAAGAAATTGTCTTGGGGTTAGAATTTAGCTGCGCTTTTTGTTTGTCCATAATATGCCTGTGGAAACAGCAAATGGTCCAGAACAGGTTGGACTGAACATTTTTGTGGCCAGTTTCTTGGCTTTAGAGGTGCATTTTTACACATTGTTATTTTTCTCCTTATTGCGTTACTAAGCAACTAGCCTTTTCACACTGGAAAAAAAGCTCAAGAGTTGGACTAAAGCTAAATATCACACGTTGCAAACAAGATGGTCATAAACAAAAAAATTATAATATAAAACCCGGTAAAAAAATTACAGATATAGAATATTCCTTGCATACTGTCCCTGAATTCATGCTTCTGTTCATTCTACATTAAAATCAATAGTGCTTGAAGTATTTGTTACATTTTGTTGTTGCATTACTGCACATAATATGAAACAGACCTGCCACAGACGAAATTGCCATTATAGAACTGAGTTGCTCTGTTTATTTGTAGAGTTGGTCTCAGTGTGTCATTTTTTCAATGTTGAAATACTTTCCCCAAAATATTTGCAGAGATGACTATCAGTAAGCCAGGGGTGCCCAATCATGCTCCTGCCGATCGACTGTCCTGCACAGTTCATCTCCAACCCTAATCAAACACACCTGCCTTTACTTTTCAAGTGATCCTAAAGACGTTAATTGGTTGCTTCAGGTGTGTTTTATTAGGGTTGGAGATAAACTGTGCAGGACAGTCGATCGGCAGGAGCAGGATTGGGCACCCCTGCAGTAAGCCAACTGCTGGCCTCTCAGCAGAATACACAGTTTTTTTTATCGGTTTTAAGGATCCTTGTGAACAGGGATCGTTTTGACAATGTTGCTGTCTGTATGCAAAAAAAAAATATTTTTGGAAAAAAAAATTATTAATATTTTTTTAGTGCCTTCCTCCATTTTTCCCCTCTGTGTATTATCTTAATTTTTATTCTTTTAAAATTCTCAATATTTTTTTTGTCTGTAACACTTTATTTCGATAGTCCACTTTAGTCATGTCAAGTCAAGTCACATTTATTTATATAGCGCTTTTTACAATACAGATTGTTTCAAAGCAGCTTTACAGAGATAACAGGAAAATAATGCAACAAAGTTTGTTTCCAGAAGAAAATAGCGTCACAGTCCAGCTTAAGTAAGTTCAGTGATGTCTCATTTTTGTTGTAAAAAAGTTATTAATTTAGTTCATTTATATATATATATATAGCCATTCTGGAGAAAACCGCGATGTCATCGTCCAGCTCAGTTCAGTTCTCATATAATGGTGTCAATGCAGGCAGATCAATATTATTGTTGAATATTAAATTAAATGTTAAATTTAATGTCCCCAACTAAGCAAGCCAAAAGCAACAAATGTGAAAAAAAGGCGAAATCAGGTGGCAAAATGGAGAAAAAAACCTTGGGAGAAACCAGGCTCAGTTAGAGGGCCAGTTCTCCTCTGGCCAATGAGCGAACATGTTTATGATTATGATTCAGACAGCATTACAGGTCAGAAATCAGATTGGATTGGAACAATCAGAATATTATCCAGTTCCATCTGGTTGAAGATCTTAGTCATCACGCCGGTATGAAGACGAGTTTGTTGAGGATCAGTGCCGATGGCTGTCGTGTCAATGAGGCCTTCACAGGGGAGAGTCTAGTTGACACAACCGCTCAGTGCAGTTTACCCCAGCGAAAAATATGTGTTTGTTGGAGGAGTATAACAGTTACAAAGACATTTTACTCTGGAAATTTAGTGGAGAAGAAGAAATGTTAAAATTATGAGCCATTTTCCCTTTTCTTTTGGCTGTTTGTAATGTAACTGATTGTTACTGCTGGTTGCCAAGGTAACATAGAGTCTAAGGCATAAGTTAGCCTGGGGGTAAGGTGTCTAATTGTTTTGGTCTAAATTAAGTCAGTCTTTATTTTTGTGAAACAGTCTAACCTGCATCAGACTAGTCCAGGGATGGGCAACTTCGGTCCTGGAGGGCCACTGTCCTACAGAGTTTAGCTCCAACCCTGAAAAAATCACCTGCCTGTAATTTTCTAGTAATCCTGAGGACCTTGTTCAGGTGTGTTTGATTAGGGTTGAAGCTAAACTCTGTAGGACAGTGGCACTCCAGGACCGAAGTTGCCCATCCCTGGACTAGTCTATGAGCAAATTATAGACTTGTCTAACACTATAGACCGGTCTAAAATAGCTTTGTGAAACCGGCCCCAAGTGTTATAGGAAGTGTTCCCGGTTCTGGCTGACCTAATTTATGCAGCCTAATAATCATTTAACTGATTTGAATAATAGTTTTTTTTATCAATTTTCTATGTGTATGCCATTAAAGAGATGCGTTTTTAGTCTAGATTTAAACTGACAGAGTGTGTCTGCTTCCCGGACACTGTTAGGAAGACTGTTCCAGAGTTTTGGTGCTAAATAGGAAAAGGATCTACCGCCAGCAGTCGATTTTGATATTCTAGGTATTATCAACTGGCCAGAATTTTGAGATTGCAATAGACGTGAAGGACTATAATGCATTAAGAGCTCGCTCAAATACTGGGGAGCTAAACCATTTAGTGCTTTGTAAGTATCCGCAATATTTTAACATTATACAATGTTTAATAGGCAGCCAATGCAGTGTTGACAGAACTGGGCTAATATGGTCATACTTCCTGGTTTTAGTAAGAACTCTAGCAGCTGCGTTTTGGACCAGCTGTAGTTTGTTTATTAAGCGTGCAGGGCAACCACCCATAAGAGCATTACAATAATCTAGCCTTGAGGTCATGAACGCATGAACTAATTGTTCCGCATTTTTCATTGAAAGCATATGTCGTAATTTATATATATTTTTTAGATGTAATACTGGAGTTTTACAGATGCTAGAAATGTGGCTTTCAAATGAAAGATTGGTATCAAAGAGCACATCCAGGTTCCTAACCAACGACGAATACTTGACAGAGCAGCTATCAATTGTTAAACAGTATTCTAGGTTATTATTCGAGTCTATTTAAAGGAATGTTGTGAATGTTGTGAAGAATATCGAGTTCTTCTAAGCTATCTGGGATGCTGAGGAGATGAAACTGACCAGGAATATTATTAATAAAGCAATCTTTAGTGGCAGAAGTGATAGTTCCAACATATTTGTAACACGAAGTCGGCTTTACAACCTTGGCTAACTGGAGTATTAACAAGACTAGAGAATGATCTGAGATGTCATCGCTCTGCTGCAGAATTTGAACAACATTAACATTGATTCCATGTGACAATATTAGATCTAAAGTATGATTATGAGTGGGTCCTGAGATGTGTTGTATAACTTCAGTAGAGTTCAGAATGTCTCTAAATGCCAATCCCAATGCGTTTTTTTCGTTATCTACATGTATATTAGAATCACCAACATTTAGGACTTCATCTGCAGCCAGTACTAACTCTGAAAAAAAATCAGCAAATTATTTGATAAAGTCTGCATGGTGTCCTGTTGGCCTGTATACAGTAGTTAGCACAAATGTCAAACACAATTTATCATTTACACTAGATAGTGTTACATTAAGCACCAACACTTCAAAATAATTATATTTGAAACTAGATATATTTGATTACTATGCAGTAATTCCAAAGATATTACTATAGATTACAGCAACACTACCCCCCTTTTCTTTCAGATGTGGCTCGTTTTTAAAACAGTTATCTTGGGGGGGCGGACTCATTTAAAGTAATGTAATCGTCTGGTTTTAGCCAGGTTTCTGTCAAACACAACACGTCTAGGTTGTAATCTGTAATCATATCATTAACAATAAGTGCTTTCGAAGTAAGGGTTCGAATATTCAGCAACCCAAGCTTTATTATTTGTTCATCTGTATTATATCTATTTTTTATTTGTTGAACATCAATTCAATTTTTACCCTTAAATGGGTTTGGGAGTTTTTTGTATTTGGTGATGTCTAGGTGAAAGTGCCTCTATATGAAGGGATTTATCTGACCTCTGTTTTAGCGTCACTACAGCGTCTCACGGTCACCCAGTTGCCCTGCTGCACGGGCTCTACAGCCGGAACCAAACAATGTAAAGAGTTCATTAAGCTAGTCGCATCCAAGGCAGTATCTAAAGCTCTTGCATGTCAGATTAATGTGATGGGCAATATTAGACAATATCTAATATATGTTGATGAGTATGTTATATTTAGCTTTAGACACTCTAATAACTATAAGTAAATTTGCAACTACAGGGGCGTTTACATGACACCATTTTCAACTAAAAACTGAAAACTTTTCATGCGTTTTGGTAGTTTATTTACACAATAGCAGCGTTTTGGGGGCCTAAAAACACAAACTTTTTGACAAAGGATTTCAAAGTGCACGTTTTTGACAACTATACTGTTATCGTCTCCGTGTAAACAACAAAAATAATTCACTAATTTGTGAAAATGGTGACGTCATGCGTATGCTCATTACCTGTTCAGTCTATAGGCACGTAATGTTTCTTTCCAAAGTGACAACCCCAACTACTGGCCAGGCAGCAGAATATAAATGCTTACACTTTATTTTAAGGTGACATATACATTGTACTTAGCAGAATACAGTGTTTTTAGTCGTTTTTGCGGATCATTGTGAACGGGGATCATTTTGACAGTGTTAGTGCTAATGAAAACACAAAGAAAAACCTTTTCCGTTTTTAGTACATCGCTGTCATGTAAAATACCAGTCTGTAGCAAGGTATGTAGTTCAGGGAAGAAGTAGGCGGGAACCGGCAAACGTTTCACAAACTTTAATAATAAAACAAGCACAAAATGAAAGCAAAAGCAGCAGCTCCTCACAGACAACTGCCGCACACACATAAACAAAATATAACATAAAAGTCCAGGCCTGGTCCTCTCTCATCCTTCACTGTCGTCGCTCCTCCTTTTAAACTTCCGTAGCTCATTATCAATCGCGCTGTTCTCACGGCCCTCGGCCTCGCCTTGCTTACCATGTTGCCATTGTTTTTGTTTTGCCCAACCTTTCACAATCTCATGATTAGACTATCAGTAATCTGAAATTGAATGCAGTTTTTCACATTGGAGGTTTTTTGTGTGTTTCTTTCTTTTTTCATGTTGTGGGAAACATTTTTTTATGACAATGTGTTACATTCAATGCATGCGATTGTAAATTGCATGTGACATTGTATCAAAGGCTAGACACGTGGCCGATCAACACATCCAGGACATAGACATTAATCATCTCTGAAATTAATTATAAACATGATACATAGAATTGATTCATGAGATGATTCATGATCAATACTGAGTGCAGTGTTCACAAAGAGCATAAAGAGTACAAGAAGACTTCTGCAGATGTTTCCTTGAATATGCTTCTGGTAGTCACAACACACATCTGCCAATTTGAGGAGAACTTTTCAAGTAATCCTCACAAAGGGGAGTGCAGCTTTTAAGTGCATTGGGGTGTATTTATTTCATGCTCTGTGTAAAGAAGAAATGAAATATTAATCTACCAGGATTTAAAAAAAAAAATTCCTGAATGGTTTCCTAAATGAGTCAAGACTTGGTTAATCTGGCAGTACACTGAGGCTATTGATATTGATAATGTGCTGAGGTAATTGCAGTTATGACGGTGCAATTCATTATACACCAAGGCTTTCAAGTTGACATGTGAAAAGAAAAGAAAAGAAAAGATGGCAAACTACAGCTCTGAAGGATTGGCCTAAAGTCAGAGATTTCAATCGGACCTCAAATCTCTTATCAAGTTCTTCCAAGAACACAATTTGAGCTTATAGTTGTCAAGTTCATGGTTTTGTTCAGTGTGTTCTGTGTCAGTTCTGTTTTGTCTCAAGGTCTTGTTTTGATCTGGTTTCCTTGTTTGTTCCCTCGGCTACTGATTCTGTTTATCTGTTCAGTCAATCATCTCATTAGTTCTCCTTGTTCTTTAATCCCTGTGTTTCCTGAGTTCATTGTTCGGTGCCATGTTGAATGGTATAATAATATCTGTTTTCCTGAGTTTTCCCTTGGATTAAAGACTATTTGAATCGTATTCTCCTACATCGTGTACACAGCCATTTATGTACGTCAAAAATTATTATTATTTTGGTAACACTTTATTTTAAGGTGACATAGTTACATGTTACTACGTGTAGTAACTAAGCCTAAACCAAACCCTAACCCTAACCGTGACTCTATAGTAAGTACATGTAGTTAATTAATATTTCTAAGTACTTTTTGAGTAAGTACAATGTATACGTCACCTTAAAATAAAGTGTAAGCATTATTTCTCTTATGGAATGTTAACCTCCGAGACTGTCTCTAAAATGTGTTTCATCACTCCATTAAATCTATGAAAGAGCAACCGCTAAGCAATAAAATACTGACTGAATTCAGCTGCACTGAGCCACTAAAAGATTTTTTATGGAATTTTGTGCTATTTCATAATGCAGTTATTACATATAACAGGAGAACTTCCACTATAACATATTTTGTTGTTGTTTTTGCATGAGCTTTGTTTTACTTACTCCCAAAAGTTTTGTAAACTTTTCTAATTTTGTCAAATCAAATACATTGGACAAATCAATTGTATAAACACAGTAAATTAAGTTTAGTTGACTGCAATAAAAAAAAAAAAATATATATATATATATATATATATATATATATATATATATATATATATATATATATATATATATATATATATATTTTTTTTTTTTTTTTTTTTTTTTTTTTTTTTTTTTTTTTTTGCAGTGTACAAGACAGACCATAAAAATTTGAAAACAATTTTCATGAGAACAATATGATCAACGTATCATGTCTGTAAACATTCTAAAGTACCATATTTTCTCACATGTATTACCTCGTTATTTCATCTGACTCCATAAATGAAAAAAAAGTTTTAAAGGTTTTAAAACCAAGTACACTTGAATCATTGGCAATTATTAGTCGTCACTAATCTGACTCAAAACTTGCGGTAACATACGAATCCGTTTAATCTTGGGAAAACAATTTCAGAGTCAGTCAGAATAAAAGCAAATGTTTACAATTTATTGACCAGGTAATATAACAATAATTCAAAATCCAGTTCATAGAATAACAACAATTCAGAAAACGAGGAATTGTAGAAATATTTACCCATGGCAACGAAAACTACAAACATCGATCGTGTGGGAAGTCTACCTACAGACTCCTCGAACCTTTTGCCAATTTTCCTTATAAACCCAGATAATTCAATATGCTTACCAAATGGTGGTGTCTGTCATTATAATTAGATTTTGGTCCCCTATTGAGGGGTTCGCAACTGTGGGATCAGAATTTGTAATTGAATGGGTTGATACAGCTTTTAGCTTTTCGTTATGGTGAGTTTTAGGTGAGGAGGAGTAGGGAGGAGCAGGGGGAGATGATGAGACTGTAAAAGTGAGGTGTGAGCTGCACTCTGTGGTGCATCTCGGATGTTACATGTGCAAGAGAGTTCAAATGTTAATTCTCTGGAGAGCCTTTTGTTTTCTCAAGGGGTAGCCCAGACTTACTGGCACCCGCCTTACATTCTCTCTACATCTGTCCAGATGCACAAGACTCTTGTGAAAGGATGCATGAAACTACAGGAGTCTGCAATGTGCAGTGCATTATCTAACAAGCATAGCCACAACGAGCGTGAGAGAGCGATGCATGTCCAGTACATTGTGTTCCTTCTACATTGCGCGAGGATGTGATCTTGTTTCCCACACACACAGATGGACACTGAAGAGGCTGATGGATAGAAAAGTTGACACTGAAGAGGCTGATGGATAGAAAAGTTCCTCATAATAAATTCATACATCTCCTTCTTATTTACTTTGTGAGCCCATGGTGGCATGTCCCTGCCTCCTGCTGGGGCTAAATGTGCAGCACATGGTTTAATGTACAGATGTCGACAATATCACAGTGTTGTGTATGTGCCATAAGATCTTTCCTATGGAATACAGGACTATGGCAAACCGTTTTAACATTTAATCCTTAAAACCTATCTATTTTCATGCTACTAGTACTTATTTTTAGATACTATCTATTCCATTAAGTACTAGTACTTATTCATTAGGTACTAGTGCCTATTCGTTACATACTAGTGCTTATGCTTTAGATATAGTACCTTTTTTAAATATACTAGTACTTATTCATTAGATACTAGTTCTTATTTATTAGATACTAGTACTTAATTATGTAAGTACTAGTATGTGTCTAGTTTTTAATTATACCAAACTTGTTAAGAAAAAAAATAGAACTAGTGCTTGTTTTTTAGTTAGTAGTAACATTTTAGATCAAAGATATCCTTACCTTAATAGATATTAGTACTATTTAAAATAATCAGTATGCAAATAATATGTTGAATATAATGAGCCAACAACATATCAAAGAGAGATGACACAGAAAACGGACTGAATTGCACAAGGCCATTTTTATAATAACAATATAATAATAGCCTACATTTTTAAAGGTATTAGAGTAAAATAATAAAATAATGAATAGGCATATGTAATATAGTGCATATATACTCTCATTCTCAGACACAGATTAATATTCCAAATGTTTGATTGTAAGGAATTATGAATGCTCTCCAAATATCCCAATCTCTGGGTATTGTGGTTGTTTGGCTGGTGGGTATGAACCGATTTTTGGATCTACTTAACTGTTGTTTGAATTGGCAGTTAAGTCTTTATTATAGCCTACTCTATGATGTAAATGTCATTAGCCTAAATGTCATATTAAACATATATCTTTCCTTGCGTTTATGCTAACCAATTAGCTAGATAAACCAACAAAGCCATTTACTTATGAAAAATCGATCTTCTATAGCCTTAGTTTAGCCTGCATTAACATATAAACTCTGATTGGATGGTTGAGAGTATACTCATGTTTATGTAATGATCAGTTAAAAGAAGATATCTCTTAATCTCTTATGAGGTTGAAGATATCTGCAAATTAATAGATACTAGTAGCTATTCTGTTTTGATATCATCTATTAATTTATGACTAGTAATTATTCCAATTATTGACTAGTATCTTTTTAAATATTACTAGTAAGTATTCATTAAATGCTAGTTAATTATTGTATACAATTACTTTTCATTTGATACTAGTACCTATTTAATATATACTAGTAGTTATTTGTTAAATACTAGTACTTATTTATTAGACACTAGTATCTTTTTTAATTGTAACTAGTAACATTTCTTATCTTACTAGTCACAACTGTTTTTTTACTCGTCTTATGTTATGACTAGTCAGAACGGCCTCTAGAGTTCAATTAAAAATCTTACTAGTAAAATAAAAAATCTTATTAGTAACATTTGGAATAAATACTAGTATCTAATCTATTAATAAAACTAGTATCTATTGGGATAAGTACTAGTAGCTAATAATAAGTACTAGTATCTATTTAAAAGGTACTAGCATCTAATGACGAAGTACTAGTATCTATTGAACAAGTACTAGTATCTAGTAATAGGTACTAGTATATAAAAAATAAGTACTTGTACCTAATGAATAACTACTAGTATCTAATAAATACATACTAGTCACAATTGGAATACACACTAGTCAGAACTGAATAGTTGATATCTGAATGACAGATCCCCATAGAAGTCAATGGCAAAAATTTAAAATGTGTTACTTATAACAAAAGAATAGTTACTAGTCACTATCGAAATAAGTAATATCTAATGAATAAGAACTAGTATATATTTAATAGGTACTAGTATCTAAAGAATAAGTACTAATATCTAATAATAAGGACTAGTATGAATAAGTACTACTATCTAATAAGTACTAGTACCAATTTAATAGACACTAGAATCTATCTAATGAATGTATCTAATGAATGAGTACCAGTCTCTAAAAAAATAAGAACTAGTATATAATGAATAACTACTAGTATATTTTAAAAAGATACTAGTATCTAAAGAATAGGAGCTAAAGAATAAGCACTAGTACTTAGTGAAATAGATACTAGTATCTAAACAATAAGTAGTAGCATGCAAATAGATACTAGTAGGTTTTAAGGATTAAATGTTAAAACGGCTTGCCATAATAGGCCAGCTCTGTGCCCAAAGAAATGACTGGAAGCAAAAATTACTCTCGCAGCTTTGAGTCCTGCACATATGCGATCTATTACCACATTTGCTTGCTGCTAATCAATGGCATGTTTTGTGCCGTTTCTCTCCATTTAATGTTTTGAGACCATTTGTGGTTTAACACGAAGCAAAGAGATAAGAACTATGGGGTTTGCTGTGACGCAAGGATTTCTTGTAAATATGCCCAGGTTCACTGATCTAAACTGATCTAAAGCAAGCTTATAAATAAGATATTGGTGGTGTAATAGATCACAGTGTCTTAAACACATGCACCATTCATGTGAGCGGATATGGACTTTTACTGTATTGAGATGATCTGCGGATAAACTAGAAAGAGAGACCTCTTTGATGTTTGTGCCAAAGGGAAATCCGGTTACAATCTAATACGCTCTAATATGGATTCACTTGCCTTTATTCTTCCCATGATTAACCAAGATTGATTGTGTAAGTGAGTTACTTTTGAAGAATGCCTGCTTAATTTTAAAGCAACACTGATGGCAAAACTTAAACAAGTCCAGGTTTTGGCTGTTACAAATTTTTTGAGACACACAGCATGTTCCCTTCAGCTCACAGGTCATTTCTTATTTCACAAAACCAAAACTTGACCTTGTGATAGTACTTATTTGGTGATGTTTATCAGGCCCCCAACTTTCTGTGAAAACATCACAAACTAAACGTCATGTAGCCATTGTGTTGTATTTCACTATTGCTGAATGTCTCAAGATATTCTGTTGATCTATGGAGCGCACAAAGAGTGTAAAGCAAGGGAGTGACTGAGTGTAATAGTGTCCGGGAAATAAAATCTGATAGCTTTATCCTCAGGGATAAGAGGAATTGCTGACTGGCCCATATTCACTTATGTGAGTTATTTGTCATCCACTGATTGCAGATGACAGTGTGTTTGCTTTCCACCGCAGACAGTGGCCAGAAATCACTAAGCCCTTCAAGGCATGTTAACATTAAATGTCTGAACTAAAAAAGTTTTTTTTAAATTTTGGACCATCTCATCCTTGCTGTCAGGGCACAGTGTTACCCACTGTGCCGCCCCTATAGCATCTATAAGCTCAAAGAATCTTTGTGGTGTGGTTACAAAATAATTGAAAGCAGTCTCTTTGAATAACTTGCATTAAATGTCTTGTTTACCTGATAAATATAACTGAAACAGCTAGGGGCACATGCCGGATTTCATCCGTGGTAGCTACACAAGATTTATTTTTGCAAAATTATAGTTAAAAAATTCTAAATGTATGCTCAATGTATGTAAATTTAACTCTGAGAGAAGATTTATGTCTAGCATTCATGTAACTATTACACATTTCTTGAGATTCTTCAGACCAAAGAATCAGTGAGAGCAACGGTACAGAACAAAATTGTTTTAGACACGTTTTAAACGTTTGAAAAAGGCCATATTATGCCCTCTTACAGTCTTTTAAGTCTTGATTTTGCTAATGGGGTCTACTAGAATAGGTTTTCATGTTTGAATGTTCCAAAAACACTCTTTACAGTCTGCCTGTAACACTCTTGACACATTTATCCTTTGTCTTTGTTCATGGGCTCTTATTTTGATATTCTTTTGTTTTGATGGCCTTGTTCAGTTCCTGTGTTTTTAGTTCCTGTTTCCTTGTTTCCATTGCCATCTTGTTAGTCTCCGTAGTTACCCTTGTTTGTTATCATGACAATTAATCACATTCACCTGTCTCTCATTAGCCTCTTGTCATTGTATTTAACCCTCAGAGGTCGGAGATCACGCCGGCGTGATCTGCTCGCTTTTTTCCTTATGAGTTGAATTGAGACCCAAAATACTCTTTTGACTTTGATTTTACAAAACAAGTTTCATACATCAATCGATTCTGTTAAATGTGTATTATTTTTGTGTATACTCACAATAAAAACAAAGTGTTGTGCTTTTTGCCAAATAAAGAAAAATAAACACGAAGCGAGTTCTGCCTCCTCTCTGTCAGTGTAGTCCATTCTGAAACGCGTCCGAAAATGAACCAAAACTCAGCGAATACTCAGTCAAACAGGCATTCAGACATACAGGCATGAAGCTTGAATTATCTTCTTTTAAACGAAGTAATTTTTATAAAAAACAAATATTCACAGTTTATGTAATATGTATGCAAAGAGAGAGGTGTCAGTCGTTCTCATCTCAGCTAATTAAGTTTTAATGTGCTCCGCCCACGGAGAGCACGCGCTATTCAAACGCAAATGTGAGGCGATCCAAACAAACCTGTAAAACGCCCATCAGCTGATAACACACACCGCGAGTTCACTTTCAGACTTATGTACTTTACGATGCTGTGAGGAATAATACTATCTTGATAATAATCCTGCAAAAATTTACCTCAGAAGTTCTGGAAGTATCATTTCGAGGAGCAAACGGATCCCGCTGAGGAATTAGGTCAGTTCTGTTTGCTTTGTTCTAATCGGAATGAATGAATGCAAAGATGCGTGCTGTTGTGGAGCTACTACAGCTGGCAAAAATACTGTTTAAATATGAATCGCGTTACTATGAATGAATGAACGCAAAGATGCGTGCTGTTGTGGAGCTACTACAGCTGGCAAAAATACTGTTTAAATATGAATCGCGTTACTATGAATGAATGAACGCACAGATGCGTGCTGTTGTGGAGCTACTACAGCTGGCAAAAATACTGTTTTAATATGAATCGCGTTACTATGAATGAATGAACGCACAGATGCGTGCTGTTGTGGAGCTACTACAGCTGGCAAAAATACTGTTTAAATATGAATCGCGTTACTATGAATGAATGAACGCAAAGATGCGTGCTGTTGTGGAGCTACTAGCCTACAGCTGGCAAAAATACTGTTTTAATATGAATCGCGTTACTATGAATGAATGAACGCAAAGATGCGTGCTGTTGTGGAGCTACTACAGCTGGCAAAAATACTGTTTTAATATGAATCGCGAATACAAATAAAGATTACACTGGAAATATTGTTACAATTTTAAATGTTGTTGTAATTGTATAACCTTAAAAAAAAAAAAAAAAAAAAAAAATATATATATATATATAAGGATAGATGTAAACAAAATCTTAAAAGGTCATTATAAGCCTTATCTTTAAATAATTTTATTATGCTTTATTAGTGACACATTTGGGAAGAGAATATATTCCAAATCTGAAAATACAGTATGAGAACAATTACTAGAAATGTTTACCTTGGATATTGTACAATTTGCAAGCAAAATTTGTGGAAAAAACAACAAACCAGTTATATATTGTCCTTGCATTCTTGTGGCTCATTCACACACCTGAATGAAAGGCTCATTACCTATGCAGCCTCATTATGCGGGCCCCATTGACTCAGGTGTGAATCACGCCCACCCGCATATGGCCTTTCCAAACAAAAAGTGTTTTACAAGATTTAAATCAATGTATTGTGTTATGTGAATGATTAGGCAGGATGATTTTCACATATTTTTGAAGAAAAAATTCTAGGCAATGACATCCATTAGTCAAAAGTCTTATTTACATATATTTAGAATGTGTTTTATGGCCTTATTTCAGAAACTTTAGTTTTTTGTTTTTTAAAAAACCATGCATAAACATTATTCTATCAAAAATACAAACATGTACCTGCAAGTTGTTCACATATTATGGTAGCCCTGTTTGTGCTAAATAGAGTGAATTTACACCTTTGCCATTAATATGTTTATAAGCAACTGAAAAAAGCACAAATGTCAGGGCATGTCAGAACATCTCAAGGACCCCAAAAACCCCTCAGACTCCAGAGGGTTAAACCCTCAGTTATCTTCTGTTCATTGTCTTGTGTTAATGTTTCATGCCGGTGGTTGTCTCTGATGTTTATTAAATGTGAGTTCATCGTAACATTACTAGTGTCAAGCCAGCACTTGAGAGAACACAAGACCATTAATCATGAACCCAGCAGTTTGTCTCATTAGGAACCATCAAGGTGAGCAAACTATTGAGGACTACGTTAAGAAATTTAATTTGATTAGCATATCAAGTGGATTTTAATGATGTTGCCCTTAAAAACATTTTTCATTTGGGTTTAAACAAACCCACTTGCTCGAAGTTGCCTGGGGAGAAAATTCACTACTCCCTTGCTCAATACATCGATTATGCCTGGAGCCTTGGCCGTGGATCATGGTTTGCCACAAATCCCCTCGATCACTGGATCAATTCTGGGACGAAGAAGACTGATAGCAGGTGTTATAAATCCACAACTGAGGTCAGTGCGAGAGGTGAGCAGATCAAGTCCAGTGGTCTCAGAGTTTCCTAGTCCAGTGTTTCCAGAGTTACTGCCACTATCGTCTGTGATGGCTACCGCCATCTTGTGTGTTTGGGCCACACACACTGCTACAGCTCCTCCCGAGGAGGCGGCGACCGCTACTGATCCTCCTTAGGCGGTGTGTCAACTGCTTCAACTCTTCTTGAGGCAGCGGTGTCCGCTTGTGAATTCTCTGTTTTTACCTGTGCTCCCTGTTGTCTCTGTCACAAGGCTGTTTCCGAACTCTCTGTCTGCCCTGTCCTGGCCACGGAGGCCATCTATGAACTCTCTGCCTGCCCTGTCAAGGCCACGGAGGCCATCTATGAACTCTCTGCCTGCCCTGTCAAGGCCACGGAGGCCATCTATGAACTCTCTGCCTGCCCTGTCAAGGCCACGGAGGCCATCTATGAACACTCTGCCTGCCCTGTCCTGGCCATGGAGGCCATATATGAACACTCTGCCTGCCCTGTCCTGGCCATGGAGGCCATCTATGAACACTCTGCCTGCCCTGTCCTGGCCATTGAGGCCATCTATGAACTCTCTGCCTGCCCTGTCAAGGCCACGGAGGCCATATATGAACACTCTGCCTGCCCTGTCAAGGCCACGGAGGCCATATATGAACACTCTGCCTGCCCTGTCAAGGCCACGGAGGCCATCTATGAACTCTCTGCCTGCCCTGTCAAGGCCACGGAGGCCATATATGAACACTCTGCCTGCCCTGTCAAGGCCATGGAGGCCATCTATGAACACTCTGCCTGCCCTGTCAAGGCCATTGAGGCCATCTATGAACTCTCTGCCTGCCCTGTCAAGGCCACGGAGGCCATCTATGAACTCTCTGCCTGCCCTGTCAAGGCCACGGAGGCCATATATGAACACTCTGCCTGCCCTGTCCTGGCCATGGAGGCCATCTATGAACACTCTGCCTGCCCTGTCAAGGCCATTGAGGCCATCTATGAACTCTCTGCCTGCCCTGTCAAGGCCACGGAGGCCATCTATGAACTCTCTGCCTGCCCTGTCAAGGCCACGGAGGCCATCTATGAACTCTCTGCCTGCCCTGTCAAGGCCACGGAGGCCATATATGAACACTCTGCCTGCCCTGTCCTGGCCATGGAGGCCATATATGAACACTCTGCCTGCCCTGTCAAGGCCATGGAGGCCATATATGAACACTGCCTGCCCTGTCAAGGCCATGGAGGCCATATATGAACACTCTGCCTGCCCTGTCCTGGCCACGGAGGCCATATATGAACACTCTGCCTGCCCTGTCAAGGCCACGGAGGCCATCTATGAACACTCTGCCTGCCCTGTCAAGGCCATGGAGGCCATATATAATGTCTCTGCCTGTCCAGTATCTGCCAAGGAGGCCATTCTTGAAGCCTTTGTCTGCCCTGTCATGACCATGGACGCTGATTATGAACTCCTTTTGTACCCTGTTATCTGTCACGGCGGCCGTTTTCTTTTTAACTCACAGAGCCAAGGAAGCCGATTCTGAGCTTTCTGTCACGACGGTCCATTTTCAAGTCTCTGACCTTCCTGTTACGGCCATTGTGGCTGTCAATTTCTTTGTGCTCCGTTTCAGTTTTACAGTGGTCTTCAGCACAGCCGGCTCCACGTGGTCTTCAGAACCACTGGCTCCATGGTGGTCTTCTGCTCCACCATAGGGGTCTTCTGCTCTGTCGTGGGGGTCTCCAGTCCCGTCTGCTCTGCTATGGTGGTATTCTGCTCTGTCGTGGGGGTCTCCAGTCCCGTCTGCTCTGCTATGGTGGTATTCTGCTCTGTCTTGGGGGTCTCCAGTCCCGTCTGCTCTGCTATGGTGGTATTCTGCTCTGTCATGGGGGTCTCCAGTCCGGTCTACTGTGCTATGGTGGTATTCTGATTCGCCATGGTGGTCTCCTGCTCTGCCTTTGGGGTCTTCCGCTCTACCTAATCCTAACCCTAACCATCTCCTACTCCATTGGCTCCACCGTGGTCACTGCCAGCTCCGCTCTTGCTCCCTGAACTGCCAGCTTTTCCTTGGCTCTCGGAACTGGCGGCTCCGCCTTGGTCTCTATAGGCCCACTTCTGCCACACAGGCCTGGGCCCAGTTGCATAAACATAGCCATTATGTTAAGACAGTGTCTTAAGATCTAGCATTCTTTCACGTTTAGGCTATGTGACTTTGTTCATGGACTCTTATTTTGATATTGTTTTGTCTTTATGTGCTTGTGTTCAGTTCCTGTGTGTTTAGTTCCTGTTTCCGATGCCATCTTGTTAGTTTCCGTAATTACCGACAATTAATCCCATTCACCTGTCACTCATTAGCCTCTTGTCATCTAGTGTATTTAAACCCTCAGTTATTTTCTGTTCATTTTCTTGTGTTAATGTTTCATGCTGGTGTTTGTCTCTGGTTCCTGATATTTATTAAATGTGAGTTTAATCGTTCTTTGGTGAAGCGTTTCAGAAATGTCACGGCCTTTACTGTAATCGTGAGTTACAACGCATTACTAACCCAACTCAATCAGGCCTTGTCCCCAGTTTTTTTGTGTATGCCTTGAGCAGGAATTATTTAAACTAGGAATATTGAGACGTACTTTCCCAGAAGAAAACTCAAGACAACAATCAAGGTGTTTCAAAGTGCTTACTGATATAGAGAATAACTCCCTTTAGAGTAGACTTTGTGCTTTGTAACTTTGCAGACCTTTTTCATGCTCAAGCTGCAACATTACACTAAAGAAAGTTGAAAAAGTAAAAAAGCAAATATTCCTTAAAATATGAAAATAGCAAAAAGCAACTAAGTGGTCAAAGACAACTGTCTAGCGCATACTCGCAACTGAAAAACAGCGTGAGTGGACAAAAAAACACTTTCATGACACAGCAATAGGTGAATTTTTCTCAAGGTTACCTCTTAAAGTCTTTAGTTTCGATTGTTTGTAGGTAAATATCCACTTCATCCAGCACAGTTCATTCTCAGACTGAAATGGCTTCAGATGATTCTGTGAGAGAGCGTTCTGAACAAATGGGAATCGACTCGTTTTGCAAACCCGTTAGGCCAATTCATTGAAAAGAATGAACCAACCGAAAATAACTATTAATTTACAAAAATGATTGGTAGGACTGGTTTAGTCGACAGAAATAAGGGACACAAATATTAAT
Organism: Vimba vimba; assembly: GCA_022828995.1. NCBI lineage: Eukaryota > Metazoa > Chordata > Actinopteri > Cypriniformes > Leuciscidae > Vimba > Vimba vimba. Next base: position 28,210,981 of record CM040822.1, read on the forward strand.
AGCTGCAATATTCGCAGGAAAAATGTATCTTAGATCAGTAACGCTCATGGTACTATACTCACAGTCTTGAAAAATCACACTAACCTCTGTGGCAATCTGGAAACTTGCACAGGGCCATTGACGTCCCATATGGAAAAGGTTTGCTAAAAACATCTGTGATTCTTATATGTTCCAACAGAATATTGTAAGGGACATATATGCTGCAAAAACCACATATATAAATTGCATAATATTAATGTATTTTTAATCATATATGTCATGTCCTACATACAACTGAAGCCATATAGATTTTCATGATGTAAAAACATAGGAAAATAATGCTAATTTAATATGAATGTCCAGCATGGATGTAAAACACAGTGCACTTTACCAATCAGTATAAGGCTTACTTCACTCATGCTTGCTCTTATCTTGTCCTAAGTCCAGCCCTATGCCTGTAGTCAATCATACTGTATAATCAGCCTTAGATGAAACACAACATTTAAACTACACACACAAGCACACATTTTAATTACAAAATTATTTATTAGAGTATATTCTAAAAGATACATTTGCATATTTCACATATCAATAGTTTTCATTTTAAATCCTGCATCACCAGATTTCATTTTCATTTGTGACAATTTCTCTAAACTTTATATGGTATACAACAGCTCTATTCTTAACCTACAAACATAAAACTTTCCTAAATGTCAAAGTGATTCTTATGCATATCACTCTAAAAAGTAATTCAGTGGCTTAGTAAATATCACAGTAATAATTTACTTTATTAACTTAATAAAATCTCTGAATATCATTTACTTGATAGTTTGAGTTGAACATACCGAAATAATTGACTAAAACTCCAACAATTAATTTTGTCTGAAATTTACAGTTTGAAGTTTTTCACTAAAATAATTTAGTATTTGACTAAGCAATTATTTATTTAAAATACGCTTAGAGCTAAGAAATGATGGAAATTTCACAAATATATTAGCTCTAATATATTTGTGAAATTTCCATCACATTATTTGGGAATGGATAATTAAACTGATCTGTTTCAAGAACCACAAATAGCCTATTACTTAAAATCAATATTATTAATTTTTAACACGCATAAAATTAAATCAATTAAAACGATGCACCCCTCCCCCACCCTCTGACGACACTCAGCGGTTGAGTGAGCGCGCGCTGTTTGAGCTCTCTCCACTCTTCAGTCTCTCTCCAGTCTTCAGAGTTCTCCTCTTCTCTTCTCAGCGTTGCTGAACTGGTGCATTTCCTCTGTGAAATTCAGGTGTGTGTATGTTTTTATTTATCTGTAAATCATTAATGTGCTTTAAATCATTTTATTTAATGCGAAAGAACATACAGAGACGCAATGTTACTCACGAGTTAAACGAGCGTCGACTCGCGCCTGCCTTTTGATTGTAACGCCTTGCATAAAAAACACACGACTATATTCCTAAAGATAATGAATATAACTAATTTGGATGATAAAATGTCCTCAGAACTGTGCACTGTTTGTTTATTGGCAGGTTATGGAGTCAGCATATTTCGGCTGTGAGTGACGCAGGACGGCGGTGTAAAGTTAGAGGTTCCCCCGCAGAGGCGAGTCCGTCTCCGGCACGGCAACCAGCGCTGATCCGGTGGATATTGGATAACAGACCGGTTGATTACACTTGAATTACTTGAATGTTTGGGCCTAAATGTTTAATTTTTACTTCGAAAATGTTTGTTACATGAGTTTAAATGTAGGCAATATTGTATACCTGTTAAAAATAGTATAAAATATGCTGTATTGCTGTAGGCTACGCATCAACAATAAAGGCCAATGTCATGTAGTTATACCGGTGGTTGTATGGAATATTTTTACAAAGGTTTAGAGGAAATAAAAAAGTTAATATTACTGGCATATAAACACAGTTAATAGTACTCATAAATATTTGTTCCTAAATGCCCCCCCCAATTATTTTTACTCAATTTTATTTGTTAATGTACCAAATGCAGTTACCCGGATCCATTTAATTTGTTTTACTTATATTTACTCAGTTAATACAGTGTATGTAATGGATTTCACTGCTTAATCTAAGCTAATCAGTATTCTAAGTGTAAAAATGTTTCACCAAAAAAAATAGTAAATCATATTAAAAGTTTTTAGAGTGCATCACCACCAGAGTTCATGTCACATATACAAAAACATATTCCAGCCAATTTTCAACATTTTAATCACTGTTCTAGAAACATGTTTGACTCAACTTTGTTCATTTGCAATAATATGTTATGATTTGTTTTGTTCACAAACAACAGGCCCAGACAGTTCACAATTAATGTAAATGCACAGTGTTACAATGCCATTGCTTTTCAACTGCTCTTTCAAATCCTGTAGGAAAATTAACAGTCTTCATAAAGGTCAGTGATATTCTGACAGTAATCCTCGAACCGGCTTCTGCACTGTACAATTTAAAAATTTTGCCAACTGCATATAAGTGAATCAGATGTTGGTCATCAAAACATGAAATCTGTATGAAACACATAAACAAATGACACAAAATGTGTATAAATTTTATATGACTTTAATTTGACTAGCATATGATTCAATATAAGAACTTTAAATTATTTATATATGAATTTTATATGAGTTTTATATATTTCTACTAATACCATACACATTTGCATACTTTTGTCATGTAAAACTCATATAAGTCTTTTAACAGTAGTCATATATAACGCAAAAATCCCCTACAAGTTGTATGTGTGCTATTTAGTATGAAAGTGGCCATAATCGGTCTGATCTTGTATAAGACATGTATGGGCCTTACATGAAACACAGAAGGTAATTCTGGTCGATTTATGTAAGGAAGATACATGGTTGCTGTATATGAACCATGCAGGTTTTTTTCATATGGGGTGGGTTTTGGCCAGAAATACATGTTTGTTGGACCAATAGCAGACAGGTGTTTGGCACACCCATTTGAAAAACAGTTGCCGTATCCGAAACTGCTGTGTCGGTTACATCAAAAGAGTTGCAAAAAGACTTGAATACCATCATTATATTCAGCTTGAATGCCAAAACTCCCCCCAAAACACATCTAGAATGGGAAAGAGCTGTTGTGTGATTTGTGATTTATTTAAGTTTCTTATTGGCCAGCCATGGAACAAACAAAACAAGCCCTGAAAATTGATAAAAGAACACATATTATACAGACACTTGAAATTTAATCTTATTAGATGATTTGCTAATTGTATTTGATAGATTTTACTTTCAATACAACATTTGCAATGGGTTTGTAAAAGGGTTTTTTATGCATGTTTGGCCCGAGTTTTTTTTGTTGCATTTACACTGTTTTGACCAGCAGGGGTCACCAGCATGTGGCATATAAAATATAAAATAAAATAAAAAATAGGGTTCACAAACTGTCTAAAAATGATCACCATGGTCCATTTCTGTATATAAAAAAGTATAAATGATATAATCACATATAAGCAAGATATATAAGTCAACATTTGAACTGCTTTACAGTTTGTTTTTTACATTTGAATCATTCAATATTTCAGTAAGTTGAAACCCAATACTTAAGTTTAAAAGTGTAATTCGTCGTAACTGGTGCACAATAAATTCTGGGCTAGGCAAGGCCGTGAACGATTCATCTGTTGTATCCTTCATTGCATGGGAAACGAAGGACGCATTTGAAGGATCCTTCGAATTGGGACATCCTTCGTCGCACCGCAGTGACACAATTAGACTTCAAATGTGGCCTTCGAAGGATGCAGCTAATGAGGAAAGCCTCTCCATGAGGGTAAAGAATTAACTTCCAATGCTGCGTTCCAGTCCACTTTTAGACACGCACTTGCGAACTTCCCTAAGCACTTCCCCTCGGGGGAATCCCTGCCGCCATTTTGAAGTGCGTTCCACTTCGTGAAGTGGACGAGGGAAGTTATTATGAACAGACCCTCGTTTGTCTGCTTCAAATGTACACTTCAGGCACCTATATGTCCCACAATGTAGTACGATTGTGACGTCACCACATATCTCGTCTAATCACCACCACACAGACAACTCTATGATATATTAATTATAATGTTTTAAATTTAAAACAACCCAAACACACCTATAAACATTTGGATGCTGCATTAAACAAATTATTAAAGGGGAAAAATGTACATAATAAATCAACTCCACAGCTGATTCAAAGTGATCAAGGGCTTAGGACGTTCCAATTCAGCCCATTGCAGTTTCCGCCATTAATGGGCACTCGCAATGACGTACATCCGAGTGAACGAGACAGAGGGAAGTTAGCAAGTGAAGGGCATGACAATTTTGGACTGGAACGCAGCACTACTGTCTGTTACTCCTTCTCTACTCCCTTAAATTGGTGAATTCATGCATTTCTAAGACAGAGCACCCTCTAATGCCCAGGTGAATAATGACAGTCCTGCACTGAGAAGGCTAATATGACAGCAACAGGAAAACTTTTACACCCAGATGGAACAGAGGATTAAAGTGTCTACAACAAAGCAACACAGATGTGTAACTCCCTAAATCTGTCTCCAATTGAAATGCCCAGTGCTTGACCCCCGTGGGTTTAGCACATGTACCTACAGTGAGGAAAATAACTATTTGAACACCCTGCTATTTTGCAAGTTCTCCCACTTGGAAATCATGGAGGGGTCTGAAATTGTCATCGTAGGTGCATGTCCACTGTGAGAGACATAATCTAAAAAAAAAAATCCATAAATCACAATATATGATTTTTTAACTATTTATTTGTATGATACAGCTGCAAATAAGTATTTGAACACCTGTCTATCAGCTAGAATTCTGACCCTCAAAGACCTGTTAGTCTGCCTTTAAAATGTCCACCTCCACTCCATTTATTATCCTAAATTAGATGCACCTGTTTGAGGTCGTTAGCTGCATAAAGACACCTGTCCACCCCATACAATCAGTAAGAATCCAAGTACTAACATGGCCAAGACCAAAGAGCTGTCCAAAGACACTAGAGACAAAATTGTACACCTCCACAAGGCTGGAAAGGGCTACGGGGAAATTGCCAAGCAGCTTGGTGAAAAAAGGTCCACTGTTGGAGCAATCATTAGAAAATGGAAGAAGCTAAACATGACTGTCAATCTCTCTCGGACTGGGGCTCCATGCAAGATCTCACCTCGTGGGGTCTCAATGATCCTAAGAAAGGTGAGAAATCAGCCCAGAACTACACGGGAGGAGCTGGTCAATGACCTGAAAAGAGCTGGGACCACCGTTTCCAAGGTTACTGTTGGTAATACACTAAGACGTCATGGTTTGAAATCATGCATGGCACGGAAGGTTCCCCTGCTTAAACCAGCACATGTCAAGGCCCGTCTTAAGTTTGCCAATGACCATTTGGATGATCCAGAGGAGTCATGGGAGAAAGTCATGTGGTCAGATGAGACCAAAATAGAACTTTTTGGTCATAATTCCACTAAACGTGTTTGGAGGAAGAAGAATGATGAGTACCATCCCAAGAACACCATCCCTACTGTGAAGCATGGGGGTGGTAGCATCATGCTTTGGGGTGTTTTTCTGCACATGGGACAGGGCGACTGCACTGTATTAAGGAGAGGATGACCGGGGCCATGTATTGCGAGATTTTGGGGAACAACCTCCTTCCCTCAGTTAGAGCACTGAAGATGGGTCGAGGCTGGGTCTTCCAACATGACAATGACCCGAAGCACACAGCCAGGATAACCAAGGAGTGGCTCTGTAAGAAGCATATCAAGGTTCTGGCGTGGCCTAGCCAGTCTCCAGACCTAAACCCAATAGAGAATCTTTGGAGGGAGCTCAAACTCCGTGTTTCTCAGCGACAGCCCAGAAACCTGACTGATCTAGAGAAGATCTGTGTGGAGGAGTGGGCCAAAATCCCTCCTGCAGTGTGTGCAAACCTGATGAAAAACTACAGGAAACGTTTGACCTCTGTAATTGCAAACAAAGGCTACTGTACCAAATATTAACATTGATTTTCTCAGGTGTTCAAATACTTATTTGCAGCTGTATCATACAAATAAATAGTTAAAAAATCATACATTGTGATTTCTGTATTTTTTTTTTTAGATTATGTCTCTCACAGTGGACATGCACCTACGATGACAATTTCAGACCCCTCCATGATTTCTAAGTGGGAGAACTTGCAAAATAGCAGGGTGTTCAAATACTTATTTTCCTCACTGTATTTCCTCTGCAGACACTTTTTGAAGTGAAAGCACATTGCAGTTGTTGTCTTTATTGTGTTTATACACAATTATAATCCAGGCAATGCATCTTATAAACAGAAAACATGTAGATGTGGTGAACACATTAGACCTTTTAAACACAAATCAGGCTGAGAAAATAAGTTTACGACAAGTGGGAAACTACAGCTAATTTTATTTTTCACAGTGGCACTACCTAATTTGCACAAAACAGTAACTCACAGTAAATCAAATATATTTTGTCTCTATTTAATGGTGATAATTTCATGTTGAGTTTTGGATGCTGTATGGCTGTATTCCAAACAGGGTTCTTAACTAGCTAAACCAGCTAAAGATCATGCTGGTCAACCCGCCGTTTCTATACATGTTGTGTGGACAGAGATACTAGTGTAACAGAGGCCAGCTGGTAAGAGCTGTGAGGAACCAGATATACTAGAACAGATGATTCAGTTATTAAATAATCTCTACCACAAACGATACATGTGAATAAAACATCCAGATAATTCTTACGTGGAAGTATTCTTTTCCCCCTTTTCTTTTTCCAAGAAGTCTTTGAGTTTATGGCTTGATCTGTGATCATGTCTCTTGGGGATGAATCAGAAGGATCTGGGTGTATCAATTTACGCCACAATCCAAGCGGTTTTGATTCATCCAAAATCCAGGTATTCTGTTCGCATAATGGACTAAGAACAAATAAACGTTTTGAAGAAAGTGCTTTGTATGTGATGTTGTTTTCCTTTATTTTAATTTATTTAATGGAGTTCTTGGAATGGTCCTCCAGAACTGTACTTTTCGGGACTGTCAGTTGCTGATCCACACCAGCACGCTCCATGACTCCTTGTGAACCGCAATTCAGAACTGAAGCGAGATACAAGCAGTTTAATAAGACAAAATGGTCTCCCCATTGTCCCAAGACACGTATTTTTCCTCAGTAAGACTATGGAATGTTTATATAAATAATAATGCTCAACTAGGATTCATTCCAAAGGGAGTAAGTGGAAAATACATCAATTATATACCTTAGATTCCCGAGTTTGTCTCTCTCCACTTCTTTATATCCCTGCTCTGTTAAAAAGTCTCCCGTCTCTTTGTTCAACTCCTCTTGGATTCTATACATGCCACTGTATGGGGTTAAACAGGAAAAAGTAAAAAAAAATACAAATAAATAGTGCTGGGCAACGATTAATCGTGATTAATCGCATCCAAAATAAAAGTTAGTGTTTACATAATATGTGTGTGTGCTGTGTATAATTATTTTGTATATATAAATACACACATATATATTTAAGAAATATTTTTTATTTATTTATATAATATTGATATTTAAATATATAATATAAATTATGTATAATATACAGTATATACATGCAAATATACATGCATATGTGTGTATTTATACAAAATAATTATACACAGTTCTCACACATATATTATGTTAACACAAACTTTTATTTTGGATGCGATTAATCGCTGCCCAGCACAAAAAAACCCCACAATAATCATGCAACTTATTTCATACTTAACTTAATTTGACCATTATTTCATATGTCAGGCTTTACAGGGTAAAAAGATACAATTCTGAACGAGGCATTACAAATCTAATGCAAATAAACAAGTAATAAAAACTCGGTGAGTGTTTTAGCGCAATTTTCTCACCTCATGGGATCACAACACTAAGAGATAGTAAATCTTTTCCGTTTTTTTTTTTTTTTTTTGTGCGTTCCCGAGATTAGACCTTCCTTAACATAATGCCGAAAACCCTAAGTCTCTAGGTGGTCTGGTTGAGGAGTAGATAGAAGTGCAAGATTGGTGCGCACAGACAGAACAGAAATCATGAGTTAACAATCGCAATTTTGTCCGTTGGAAAACTGCGCTAAAAATGCATTTAATAATGTAATAATCATGACACTTCTAAGTCACCGTGATTTTGCCAAATAAAACATGTTCCTGGATCGAGATATTTTTTTGAGCCTGAAACAACATTTATGTCTGAAAATGTAGTCCTAACCCTATCCCTACCCCTAAACCTATCCCTTTGTTGATGTTGATGTTGATCCAAGAACATGTCATACTTGGTGAAATCACGAGCATGACACTTCTGCACTGCTAAAAGCAATTAGCGTTGCTGACAGGCTGTGGGCTCAGAGCATTAATGTAGCATTTAATCCAATTAGATTTAATTTCCTTGAACAGAATAATCATTTTGGAGTCATTTCGTTTCAGCCAGAAGACGAAATCAGCACCTCTCTGTCCCTGTTTCCTAAGCAACCCACAAATAGATCATGTTGCTACATTACTTTTTTGCTCTTTCAGGCTGGCTAATTTGGAGCTCTTTGTGCAGCAGAACATTTCTCAGGGACTCAGTCTCTCTCCCGTCGTCCATTAAATCTCTCTGAAGGCGACAGTTGGTCCCTTCCAGCGTCTCACAGAAGGCCTTCAGTCGGAACAGAGGGATAAATGGATAAGTTCATTGTGCTCAGGGATGTGTCGAGCATAACTGGTGTCTGGATGCATCACATTTGGCTGAATGGAAAAGTATTACAGTACAGTAACTGAACGAGCTTACCCATCTCTCTCTAATATCGCCAAAAGCAGTAGGTGGGTCATCCAGAGATAAGAATTCTCTGACAGCTTCGCTTCAGGAGAGAGAAAGCAATGTTACTCTGTTATCACATGATTTTCATTGTTAAATTGTGACACCAACTCATCTTAACACAATTCTCAATAACAGTTTTATTGTAGTGTTGACTATTTATCAAGATTTTTGTATTTTTATCTTATTTGTTTATTTTTATTTTATGTATTTATTTATTTTTTATTTTATTTAATTTATCTTTTGTACCCATATGCAGATTTTAAATTCAGGGCCATTTTTCTAAATACAGATTATGGAGCAATAAGCGAACATGTGGATGTAAAAAAAAATGACATGGGAGGAAAAAATATATTTCAATGATATATATATAGGCTATATATAGAGAGAGAGAGAGAGAGAGAGAGAGAGAGAGCCTTTAAAGGGATAGTTCACCCATGATAAAAGTGTTCGAAACGGTTCTGGAGTAAAAAGAGTAACCCTTGAACTTGACGCACAACGGAATGATGAACGCGGTTGCCCAGCCCTGTTTGTTTGAACCGCGAGAGGCGTCAAAGGTTACACTACTCCTACGTCATACATCGCCAGGTGTTACTCTTTTGGCGTAAGTCAACTTGCATACAGCAGTCTGCCGGAAACTAGTTATTTTAGTCGATAAAGTTTTAAATATGGATATTTTTTTTACACGAAAGCATCGCTTCACTTCAGAAGGCCTTTATTAACATCCCAGAGCTGTTTTGAGAACTTTTATCACGGATGGATAGGCTCTGATGGACTTCCAAAATCATATACCATTTATTCCCATTATAAGGTTTGGAAGAGCCAGGACATTTTTTAATATAATTCCAATTGTATTTGTTACATAATCACTAATACATAATACATAATCGGCTAATTTTCATTTTTGGGTGAACTATACCTTTAAAAAGACATGTCAAGGTGCTTTACATAAAAGTTGAATTACATGAAAACAATATACAAATGTATTAATCAACATCCTAAAGAAATATGTTTCAAGGTGTGATGTAAAAGTGCTTAAAGGAATAGTTCACCAAAAAATGAAAATTATCCCATAATTTACTCACCTCCAGCCATAGGTGAATATGATTTTCTTCTTTCAGCCGAAAACAATCAGATTTATATTAAATAATATCCCGGCTCTTACCAGCTTTGTAATGGCATTGAATAGCGAGTTTTCGAAGCTCTAAAAAGTTCATCCATCCATCATAAAAGTAATCCATTCGACTCCATGTGGGTTAATGGAGCCTTCTGAAGCAGGGCAATGGGTTTTTGTAAGAAAAATATCCATATTTAAAACTTTATAAACTATAATCACTGGCCAATCCATGTATGTAAGCAAGAGAGTCTTAAAATCTGACAGGGAGCCAGTGCAATGACTCAAAATCTGGAGTTATGTGATCATTGTCCTGGCCCTACTCAGGATTCTAGCATCTGAGTTTTGCACATATTCTAATTTATAAGTGTAGACTTGGAGACTCCACCAAGTAGTGCATTGCAAGCATCTAGAGTTTGTGAAAACACAATAGTGCAGCTTTTCAGTCACATAGAAGAAAGATAACATAGGGCACAGCCCTGCAATGTTTCTGAGTTTTAATAATAATAATAAAAAAAACCCTGTTTATTTAGTTTGAAACTCCAAAGCAGAACCATCCACAGTTAAATTTAAAGATCCAACTTTACATAGGAGGACTGCAAATGAGCATTACTTCAGTCTTGTTACTGTTCAGACACAGAACATTTTGACCGAGTCATCCAAGGTTTCATCTCAGAAACACGTGTGAAAGAAAAGTAACTATACCTCAATGACACCAGATTTAGAATAAATATAAATCTGAGTGTCATCTGCATAAAAATGCTAATTAAGCTGACCACAAGAAAAGACATACATACTAAAAAGTAAGGGGCCTAAAATTGAACCCTGAGGGACACCAAAATTAACTGAACCCAACTCTGACTTATATCCACCGGGAGACACACAATCAGAGAGATATAATCTGACACTAAATACGGGTGAGTAAAAGAGACTGATCAAAAGCGACACTAACATCAAGAAGAATTAGGATGGAAAAAGAACAGAATCAGTCATTATTGACCTCAACTAAAACTGTTTTAGTGCTGTGGTGTTCGCAAAAACCACATTGAAGGGGCTCAAAGAGATTGTTAACAGTGAGGTGACTGTAATTGTGAAGCCACAACTCATGCTAAGATTTAACAAAGAAAGGAAGGTTAGAGAGTACAAAAGCGGTTGAAGGAATCCAAATCCATGTTAGTCTTTTCAGAGTTACAGAAGCAATTTTAAATGCGAATTTGAGGTGAAACATGATTTAATTAAACTAGTCAGCATGGAATCAACTATTCAAGTTGTATTTATATTATGAAAACTATAAATAGTATAGGGATTATAGGGATATATATAGTCTGGGATTGTTTTAGTTGTTAACAAATATAAGTGATTGATTATGAATATATTTTTCTCTCTGCTCATAAACATCTCTTGCAAACTTATTGTTCCCCCGAGAAACTTTGCATTCGCTTACAAAAGCACTGAATCTTCAGCTTTTCCTCCCACCTCAAATCACAAAAGGTTTGAGTGCAAACGCAACATTTCTTGAGGGAATGCAAAAGTTTTGTGTGAGAGAATGCAAACATAAGTACACATAATGTGGAACTTTATTCCAAACCTGTATGATTTTCTTTCTTCTTGTGGAACAGAAAATAAGATATTTTGAATAACGTTTCACGTTTTTGTCCATACAATGAAAGCCTATAGGCTCTAAAACAACAATGGACCCCTCTGACTTTCACGTAAAAAAAAAAAAAAAAATCAAAATATATTCTGTTCTGCAGACAGGTTTGGAAGGACATGAGGGCGAGTAAATGATGACAATTGTTTCGAAGGCTGTTTCTAAACAAAGCATAATGTCATAAGTACCTATTTCTCAGGTATTTTTGAGCAACCAGGTGCTGTAGAAAGTCTTGTAGGCCCAGTTGTCTCTCTTCTAGAAATTCAGCACTGAAGTTATTGAACCAACGCTTGGGTGGTAGGACAAAGTTAAACGCAGGAAAAATCTCCTTCAGCTGAAGATACACATAAAGACATAAAGTCACTCATATCTAAAAGAAGGAAATACTGAGGAAAAAGTGAGCAAATCTGCCTGGTCAGCTGACATGAGTCATAACCTTGTCATGTAGTCGAGAGAAGTCTGTGTACCGTCTAAAAATGTGCCAGCTCTCGTCAGGCGCTCGCCTCACTAAGATCTTGTAAACCTAAAATGTGCAGAAAGAGAACATCATGTCTTCTTTATCACCAAAAACTGCCTTTGACTCATAACAGATACAGTGTAATTTTCCATCTGTTCCCATATAAGATTCAATGTATCGTATTCATCCTTATGTGTCTCTAATTAAAGGGATATTTCACCCAAAAAACAAAATTCTGTCATCATTTACTCACACTCATGTTTGACAAGCAACGACTGTTTTTAAGAACTTTTTGAACTGGTTTTGGTTACTCAATGGGGTTTCAATGAAGGGGCGGAAATCTCTTGTGCGTTTCACACTCTTGAAACCGTTGTGCGTCATTTCATAAAAGAAATATCTTTAATTGTGTTTCAAAGATTAACGAAAGTCTTATGGGTTTGTAACAACTTGTCTTGAGGGTGAGTAAATGATGCCACATTCTTTTAAATTGCGTGCCAAAAATAGCACATTATTAAGAATTTCTCCTTATGTGTTCCATGAAAGAAACAAAGTCATTCAAGTTTGGAACAACATGATGGTGAGTAGCCTAATAGATGACAGAATGTTCATTTTGGGGTGAAGTATATCCCTTAAAAAGTAAGTATTAAACAATTAAAATAGCAACAACAGACTTATATACATTGATCACTATGGAGTGAAAAGAGCATGCATTAGTAACTCCTTACTGTGAACTTTGTCTTTTCCTCCATAACCTTATAGCCAAGCAGGGTGACCTTGAGGGTCTTCTCTTCATTGATCCCTCTACAAAATCCATCACTGTAATACTCCATCCCATTCCCTCTTCTCACAACTTCTGGACTGTGGTTTTGGTAAAACATGCTAGATCTTCTGCAATGTTAAATCCAATGCTCTCAGAAAAGAACGAGCTGAAATAAAGGATGCAGATGATCATTTATCAAGAGATTGTTTAAATCAATGGTTATAAGAAACATCACAGATTAAATTTTACTAATCTTCAAAAGATTAAGTCATACAGCATTAGATTTATTTCAAGTATCCTCACAAGCATCTAGCACCACATCATGGTATGATAAATAAGATTTTTTTTTTTTTTTCTCTCTTACCCAAAGTAGCTTGATAATCTGTTTGGGTGTTTTGTCTGGTGTGGGAGCTGGTGAAAAGAAGGAATCCTAAATCTAATGTTAGCAGAAGTTGACTGATTGTCCTCTTCTGCATTCCTCACTATGAAGAGAAGTGAATCAGTATGCTAGTCACAAATGAGACACAACCAACCAAACCACAACTTCTTCTTCTTTGATACAATTTCAAGTCAGTCCTATTTATGGTGTGGCAGGTCTACCCAAACACACCATAAAATAATTAAGATTAAATGACCTTTGTACGAATGGAGAACTCATAAACCTATAAAACTGCTTTTTCATGAACTTTTGTTTGATTGAACTGCCATTTTACACATGAAATGTTTGGAGATCTCTTTCATTTACACTCCAAAAAATGCAACATTGGCATTCATCTTTTTGAGTTATGACGACTTGTAATGAAATATGTTAAACCAACAAACTTAACTGAGTTACAGGAACTTAATCATTTGAAGCATAAACACTGTAACATGTTTTTTTTCTTTCTTTTCTTTTTTCACATTGATTTCTCAAAAAATTGTTCCTACAAACCATCCACAAACCACGAGCACTTCTCTTCAGCAAAGTGGTAACCACAAAAATTTAACAGAAACATCTCAACATGCATGACAGAAACTTTTTTAAATGTCAAACAGCATTAAACTCTAAGCTTTTCCCTTTACTAAAACACATACAATTAAAAGTAATTCATTAATTAATTTAATTTATTCACTTAATTTCAACATTTATTCTTCTTATCCTGTATGCCAGGGATAGGCAACTCCGGTCCTGGAGGGCCACTGTCCTGCAGAGTTTAGCTTCAGCCCTGATAAAAACTCACCTGCCTGTATCTATCTAGTAATCCTGAAAACACTGATTGCCTTGTTCAGGTGTGTTTAATTAGGGTTGTAGCTAAACTCTGCAGGACAGTGGCCCTCCAGGACCGGAGTTGCCTATCCCTGCTGTATGCAAAGCATGCTGGGAACCAGAAATTCACTGTTTTCAAAGTTAATGTAATTTAATTAAGAAATTAAAGATTTAATCAAAGACAGATCATGTAATCATCAACATTATTATGTTAACAGAACTTATCAAAATAATGTTTGCTACTTAAACCAATAAATTAGAAGTTTTAACTTCCAATCATGCATTTATTTAAAGATACACTTTTTTGGTTTAAAATTAGAATCAATACATCACCAATCCTTCTTCCAAAATGTGTTTTTGACTTACCCTGATTCAGTATGGCAAGCCTATTAGCCTATAACCTGTTGGGATATTTTTTGTGGGAAATTGCGTACATGCGTTCCTCGCCTGTAAAGAAAGAAAAGTTGATCTGGCTACTTTGACGCATGTATGGTGTTGGAGTGGCATAGGTTAGCTGTCACAACGAGCAAGAAATTATGACATGAAGCAGCTAGTGTTACGGAACAGAGCACCCGGAGACAGAAGGACAAGTGATAGAGTTTATTTTGCAGCAATGGGTAGACAAACAGGAAAATGGCCAATGCAAGGGAGAGGAGAGCACAGGACACAGACGCTGGAGAAGACCATAGGAGATAGTGATGTAATGATGTTACATATGACACTGAAGCTTCGATGTGCGTATCGCACATGCGACACAATTTCAAGTGAAGCCCCGTATCGGGGTGTGTATTGGTTTACTAGAGTCACGTGATCGACGACAAATGAAGCCTCACTTTCTGTCCAATCACGTGCGCGTTTCGCTTTGGGTGTCAGAAGGCTCGAAGCTTAACGAGTCATTGTTGGCTCAGTCTGGTGGTTGATATGTTTGTGAGGAGAGAAAATGAATTTATTTAATGAACAAATCAAACACAAACATGTAAGGCTTTTATTTGTACACATAACATTGAAACTATGGAGTGTGTTGTGGTTGCTTCATCTGCCAGAGCTTCTAACACAGGCTTCTGCTTTATTTTAAATAAGCACCAGATGACGCTGTTCTCGACACTCTCGAAGCTTTGAATCTTTTCCCAGAACAGTCAGGGGAAAGCCTCAATGATTCATGAGGCTTCATTTCCCCATCCCTAATAGGAGATGATCGCTGGAAGTACACGGGACACAAAGGTCTTACAGGTTTCACACACATATGTAAAACAAGACTAGACAATGAGGGAACACAAGTTAAGTGGCTTTATGGTGAAGTTAATGAGGGAGATCGCTGACAGGTGCAGGTGATTGTGAAGGAGGTGCAGGTGTGGGCCAAGGAGGATGCTGGGAAATGTAGTGAAGGAGGTGGTGACCGTGACTGCTAAATCTCGATCCTCCCGGGAATCCGGGATCCACCCGTTTAAAAAAGAAAAAACGCAGAGAAGAGGAGAATCTGTTGGCAAAAGGAGAATGCGACAGAGCTTGTAATAAAATGTAACGAGTTAGCTCAAAGGGGAAATATTAATAATAACTCATAACTTTTTATGATTAATTATTAATATTCGGGTCAGTTAATTGGATTAACTTGATGTAGCTAAATTAATATTACAATCAATTAATCAGTTCATCCAACAAACTCTTTTGATTATTCATTTATTCTAAGAAAAGCGTATCTTTCGTGGCCACCGAAAAATAATTATTTCTTAGCATGTACGGCGCTTAGAGCCTGTAACAAGATCAAGATCGTAAAATAGACTTTGTTGCAAGCAGAGAATCAGAACCAAATACATATTGTGCACAAGTTTTATTAACTAAATCACAAACATAACTAAACTAAACAAACATACATACATACATACACTCACCTAAAGGATTATTAGGAACACCTGTTCAATTTCTCATTAATGCAATTATCTAATCAACCAATCACATGGCAGTTGCTTCAATGCATTTAGGGGTGTGGTCCTGGTCAAGACAATCTCCTGAACTCCAAACTGAATGTCAGAATGGAAAAGAAAGGTGATTTAAGCAATTTTGAGCGTGGCATGGTTGCTGGTGCCAGACGGGCCGGTCTGAGTATTTCACAATCTGCTCAGTTACTGGGATTTTCACGCACAACCATTTCTAGGGTTTACAAAGAATGGTGTGAAAAGGGAAAAACATCCAGTATGCGGCAGTCCTGTGGGCGAAAATGCCTTGTTGATGCTAGAGGTCAGAGGAGAATGGGCCGCCTGATTCAAGCTGATAGAAGAGCAACTTTGACTGAAATAACCACTCGTTACAACCGAGGTATGCAGCAAAGCATTTGTGAAGCCACAACACGCACAACCTTGAGGCGGATGGGCTACAGCAGCAGAAGACCCCACCGGGTAACACTCATCTCCACTACAAATAGGAAAAAGAGGCTACAATTTGCACAAGCTCACCAAAATTGGACAGTTGAAGACTGGAAAAATGTTGCCTGGTCTGATGAGTCTCGATTTCTGTTGAGACATTCAGATGGTAGAGTCAGAATTTGGCGTAAACAGAATGAGAACATGGATCCATCATGCCTTGTTACCACTGTGCAGGCTGGTGGTGGTGGTGTAATGGTGCGGGGGATGTTTTCTTGGCACACTTTAGGCCCCTTAGTGCCAATTGGGCATCGTTTAAATGCCACGGCCTACCTGAGCATTGTTTCTGACCATGTCCATCCCTTTATGACCACCATGTACCCATCCTCTGATGGCTACTTCCAGCAGGATAATGCACCATGTCACAAAGCTCGAATCATTTCAAATTGGTTTCTTGAACATGACAATGAGTTCACTGTACTAAAATGGCCCCCACAGTCACCAGATCTCAACCCAATAGAGCATCTTTGGGATGTGGTGGAACGGGAGCTTCGTGCCCTGGATGTGCATCCCACAAATCTCCATCAACTGCAAGATGCTATCCTATCAATATGGGCCAACATTTCTAAAGAATGCTTTCAGCACCTTGTTGAATCAATGCCACGTAGAATTAAGGCAGTACTGAAGGAGAAAGGTCAAACACAGTATTAGTATGGTGTTTCTAATAATCCTTTAGGTGAGTGTACATGCATAGAGTGATATGGAACCGGAAGCAGGAAATGGAACTATGGAAAAGATCCATTTAACTATGAAAAGAACCATCAGCTTATAATTTTCAGAGCACCTCATTAAATTGATACTTGCATGGTCTGTGCAGTGGACACAATTATTGAAGTTGCTGAAAATTTAAGTTGTTGGTTCCGTGAGTGTCAAATGTTAAAGTTGCGATCGTTTTCTTCTCCGCTGGATGAAGAAGATATGATGAACTTGCATGGTTAGTTCGACTCTGTTCTCATGGCTGGAGTGCAGATTGTGGCCTGCAGGCTCTGGGCCGGAGAGAACACGCAGAGCAAATGGTGGGAGTTGCGATGGACTTCTTCTGCATTGAATGAAGACGTTGTGCCAAACTCCTGAGGTTATCCTTGATTCTGTTGTGGTTGAGAGAGTCCTCTCTCTCCTGAATGAGCAATTACACTTGAATTACTTCTAAATGTTTAATTTTTACTTATATTTGTTAAACAAGCTTGAATCAAGGCAATATACATTAAACATTATATAAAATATGCTACACTGTAAAATATGATTAAAAAAATAAATAAAGGAATTATCATGTTATCATGCAAACCAGTGGTTGCGGAGTAGCCTATTTAAAAACAAAAAACAAAAACATTGATTCATGTGAAGTAAAAAATAAGCTAGAATTATAGTAAAAATTAAGCAACCCACTATGCTGGGTTAAATAAACAACCTAATTTGCTGGGTAAAATTAACCCGACATGTGTTCTGTCCTATTTACCCAGCCCTTGGGTTGTTTTTAACCCATTGTTTTTTAGAGTGTGTAAAAATCATTATCTAAGGGTCACATTAATCCGCAGTAACGAGAGCCGACGCGCAACCAAAACAATATTCTTCCACAAAATGCATGCAGTTTTGTTTTTTAACCGCTAGAGGGCCAAAAGTTACATAGTGCAGCTATACCGACATGTTGTGGTAAAATGTCCTCTAAATACCTTGTTAGAGTGTAAATGTATCTACTTTTGCACAATTTTTTGAGCATTGGTCTAAGAAAAACACTAATAAAGTATCAAAAGAACACTTAGTGACATAGTTAGGTATTTTATTAATGTGGAATTAAATAGGCCAACCATATTTTTCCTCCCTGCAATGTAATGACTTTTGCTCTAATTTCACAACACCTGAAACATACTTTTTCCCAAATGACTGTGTGTCTTTGTTTTACATTTTGCTGATAGAAAATGGAAACGTTAGGGGTGAAAAAAAAGCCAAAAAAACAGACACGCATTCTCTAAGGCTGCTGCTATCCATCAGGATACAAGAGAAATCCCACTGTAGCACTAGATGGCGCAATTAAGACTTGAGGTGGTTATTAAATTCACCAGCAGATGGTAGTAAGTTCTTAAAAAAAAAAAAAAAAAAAAAGTATTCTCATTTGTGTTTTATATAAATGTAGTTCTATTCATATTAAGTCAAAATGTAGCCTAAACAAACAAGAAATGTAATTTTCATGCCCTTTTGCTTGAGAAGAAAAATTTAATTCATGTTTATTTTTTTTTATTTTTTATCATGATATGTTGACCATTGAAAGTCAGTGTTTAGTGTGATATGGATACAGCTGATGTAGAAATAGAGGTTTTATTTTTTCTGTGAATAGAAAGAATTTACAGCAACATCTGTATTTAGTTCTCAAAACAACATTTAGCAATAAACATGAAGTATAAAATGTCTCGATACATTTCAAATGTTACTTTGCGTACTTTCCCCAGTTATGCCCAGAAGTGAAGTATGTTGTTAGCCCTCTGTTTACTGTACTGATTCCCAACCACATGTGCTATTTATGCAGGTTACAGGGGCTTGGAAAGATTTCTATTTTGCTTTGTTAAACCTGTAAAAAATAACCATAATTTACTTAATCTCATTGTTTTTTCCAGTTACTTTTTAATGAAAGAAAACAAAATAATGTGTGATTTGCATTAATATTATCATAGAATATGCTTGAATCTTGGTGAGTCTGTTTTTCAGAGGAAATAATGATTTAGGCAATAATGAATGATATTGCTAAATGATATCCAGATAAGTCGGCATGAAACGGAAATTGCGATGAAGAAATTGCGATTCTTTTGTTGTGATGTAAAACGGCTTCCCGGAGAACAAATGTAGGGCGGGACTTGATTTTGTCCATGGCGAATTGATTGGATGGTTGTGGTTTGCTTTTGCTGTGATGTCATGTGATTGACAGGTTGCCCCGCCCTCACGCCAGTAAGCACATCATCAGAGAAGAGAAGAGATGAACTGCAAGAGGGAGGAGAAGTTATTTTGATTAAAGATTACAGGGGCACATGTTTAAAAAATAATAATAATAATGCACGGATAAAACATTTGTAATACAACGTAAATACTGCAATATTCCATTTAAAACAATAGTAAATTTTGATTTAATGGTGACTTTAACAGAATAAGAAATAATGCTCCTCAGGACACTTCCCCTATAGTGCCAAGAGCAAAACGCTTCAAGTTACTAAGACAATCAGCTCCATCCTCTGCATGACAGTTTGTTGTTATTACTGAAACCCAGAACCACAGGCAATGATGTATCTCAGGAGTGAATTTGTGTTGCATGTCAGCATACATTTCTTTAAAGTCACTTTCTCTTTTATATAAACTGAATGCAGGGGCATATTGTTTGTGAGGAAAAAAAAAACTCTTGGGAATTCCCTCCTTACATAATCATGGAATCACCTTTTAAAGGGTTAGTTCACCCAAAAATGAAAATTCTGTCAGTAATTACTCACCCTCATGTTGTTCCAACCCCGTAAGACTTTCGTTCATCTTCGGAACACAAATTAAGATATTTTTGATGAAATCTGAGAGCTGGCTCACTCCTTCATAGGCTGCTAGGCAATTGATATCTGCCATCCCAGAAAAGTTAGTAAAGACATCGTTAAAATAGTCCAAGTGACTACAGTGGCTCAACCTTAAGTTTATCAAGCGACGAGAATAATTTTTTGTGAGCAAAAAACAACAACAAAAATAATGACTTTATTCAACCATTCATTTTCTTCTGTGTGGGCCTCTGAGTGAGTTCACATAGTGTAACAGGGCAGCACTTCTGGGTTGTAGCCTACCTCAGAATGTAGGCTCATTATTATCACACGCATCACACACATGACCAGCATCGGCCAATAGTGAGCCTACGTTCTGACGTACAACCCAGAAGCAATGCGCTGTTACTCTATGTGAACTCACTCAGAGGCCCACCCCACACAGAACAAAATGAATAGTTGAATAAAATCTCTATTTTTGAGACAATGGGTGCCGTCAACTGTCTAGTTACCAACGTTCTTTTAAAATATCTTATTTTGAGTTCAGCAGAAGAAAGAAACTCATACAGGTTTGGAACAAGAGTGAGATTGAGTTAATGACAACATTTTCATTTTTGGATTAAAGGGATAGTTCACTTTGAAATTAATTTTTGGTATGTTTTAGCTTACCTCAAAGGCATCCAAGATGTAGGTGTCTTTTTTTCCGGAGTAGTTTCAATTTTAATATTTTTAGGTCAAACCGTTCTTGTCTGTCAGTCATATAATGCAGGTCTATGGTCACTGTCTCAAAACAGCATGCACAAAGTCCAAATTAAACAATTCCCCATCGTCCAAATTAAACAATTCCCCATCGAGCGGTTTGTGTGAGAAAACGAACAGTATTTATATAGTTTTTGTCCTCTTGTAAAGACACACACCCAAATGATCAGAGGACGCGGGTGCTTCGGTCTGCGCAAGCGCCGGAAAGCGCCGGAAAAGGTCAGAGGGCGCGGGCGCTTCGATCTGCGCAAGCGCCGGAAATTATCTCTCGCGCGTGTACGTCACTCATTGTTTACACAGAGATTTCGGAAGCCTTACCTTTCACTGTGAAGATCTAAACATATTTAGACGTACAGGAAATGGCAATGGAAGACGATTTCGATATATCAACAGACAACGTTGATTTTTTTACACAACCATATTTATTTGAACCAGAGTACACCGATCAAGAATCACGAATCACGAATGGAACATAGCAATGCCACAGCTACAAGACGACGAGGACATTGACAGTACCCCGTCATACACCTGCCTGACTGAAGATCCCGAGTTTTCTCCGCTGTTGAGCCGCAGCGTTTTGCACGTTGGCAGGTGTATGACGGGGTACTGTCAATGTCCTCGTCGTCGTCTTGTAGCTGTGGCATTGCTATGTTCCATTCGTGACAACATATGCTCTCTACTTCTGTTGGCATCTCACAACACTTGCTACAAGAACACCACCAATTTTGCAGAGATCTCTGTCTCTCTGAGGCTTGAAGACGTGCTGCTGCAGCGGATGCTTCCTCTATCGCTCTGAGTTCTTGATCGGTGTACTCTGGTTCAAATAAATATGGTTGTGTAAAAAATTCAACGTTGTCTGTTGATATATCGAAATCGTCTTCCATTGCCATTTCCTGTACGTCTAAATATGTTTAGATCTTCACAGTGAAAGGTAAGGCTTCCGAAATCTCTGTGTAAACAATGAGTGACGTACACGCGCGAGAGATAATTTCCTGCGCTTTCGAAGCGCCCGCGCCCTCTGACCTTTTTCGTCGCTTTCCGGCGCTTGCGCAGACCGAAGCACCCGCGTCCTCTGATCATTTGGGTGTGTGTGTTTACAAAAGGACAAAAACTATATAAATACTGTTCGTTTTCTCACACAAACCGCTCGTTTCGTGTCTTAAGCCATCAATGTGTACTTACGATGGGGAATTGTTTATTTTGGACGATGGGGAATTGTTTAATTTGGACTTTGTGCATGCTGTTTTGAGACAGTGACCATAGACCTGCATTATATGACTGACAGACAAGAACGGTTTGACCTAAAAATATCAAAATTGAAACTACTCCGGAAAAAAAGACACCTACATCTTGGATGCCTTTGAGGTAAGCTAAAACATATCAAAAATTAATTTCAAAGTGAACTATCCCTTTAACTATCACTTTAATATAGCCTACGCTTAAAATCTACAAAAAAAAATAAAATAATAATAATTAGTAGGCTACTTCACGGCACACACTGTTCAGGTCTAGTGAATGTGTCAAAAAAAATTACATAATAATCAAATCCGATTAAATGTGAACCCTCTGACACCCGGAAGCTGTGATCGGCGTTGATTTTTTTCCTTTTTCCCCACCTGTATTCCGAGAAGTCCCGCCCTCTTCGACAGGATTGGCTGTAAGCGATTTATACGACGTCTGCGATTGGACAGTTGATCTGTCATTCAGGTCAAGGGCAGGACTAGACGGGTGGTTAAAAAAAAATAATAAAAAAAAACATACGTCGCGGCCGGTTTTAGTCCGACCCACTCATTATTGCATTATTCACACGCCTTCGAAACATTTGACGAGCGCATTCCCACACTATAACCTAGTTTCGTCACCGTTAAATCTCAAACTCCTCTGATTCAAAGTGATTTTTTCTGTGGTTAATTTGCAGTTTGTTTTATGGCGTGCGGGTGAAATGCGTTGTTTGGACTGGGGGCGTGTCTCCAAGCGCGAGCTATAGGACTCATTCTTCCCATCTTATTCAGTGACACTTTTAACAAGGTTCTACAATAATTTAGTCAAGCAGATGCACCTATCTCTGGGTGATCTAGTTCGCAGACTATCAGAACATGCGCGCTCTTTTCTCTCTCTGTGAGGGTTTTCAGCAGTAGCTGCGCGTTCTCGGTTCCCCTTTCTGTTGAAGCTGAACGGGCCCGTTTCATCTCACAATATCCTGAAACATGGAGCACGCCGGCTGCGTCAACATCTGCAGTCTCACCAGCACCTTACCGGTGATCCCGTATCGGAAACTAACGGACCTGCACTTCATCAGTAAAGGAGGCTTCGGGACGGTGTTCAGGGCGCTGCACAGCGACTGGCGCACCACCGTGGCCATCAAGTGCTTGAAACTGGATTCTCCGGTTGGTGAGAGGTGAGTTCAGTCAGTACACTTGTGTTGTGATCTGCTTTGTTACCTCAAATGCACTGTCCCTAAAACACTGTCAAAATCTGATTTTGTACTGATTGGGGCTTGTTCTGTGTGCCTGGATGGCTTCAGTCTGCTATAGGAACATTAAATGCTGGTTGTTGCAGGTGTTTAGGAAAGAAATGCTGTGCAAATCTGGTCACTGATCTAAACTATAATGCAGAATTTACGAACATTGGTTAACTATGCGGTCAGACAGCGTTGTTCTACAGGACTGTTTACACTGTTTACAGAAAGAAGTCGCTTAGCCTATGCTTATCAAGCCTTCATTTATTTGATAAAAAATACACTAATATTGTGAAATATTATTACAATTTAAAACAATGGTCTTTACTTTAAATACATATAATTGATTTCTGAAGCTGTACTTTCAGTATTATCATTACTCCAGTCTTCAGTGTCACATGATCCTTCAGAAATCATAATATGCTGATTTTTTGCAATGTTGGAAACAGTTGTGCTGCTTAATAAATAAATAAATAAATATAAATATATATATATATATATATATATATATATATATATATATATATATATATATATATATATATATAACCTATTAGGCTATACATTTTTCTAGATTATTTTATGAATAAAAAGTTTTAAAAAGGAACTGTTTATTCAAAATAGAAATCGTTTGTAATAATATACTGTGCCATTCAAATGTTTGGGGTCAGTAATTTTTTTCTTTCTTTTAAAATAAATTAATACTTTTGTTCAACAAGGGTGTGTTAAATTTATAAAAGTGACAGTAAAGATTTATATTGTTAGAAAAGATTTCCATTTTGAATAAATGCTGTTCTTTTGAACTTTTTATTCATCAATGAATCCTGAAAAAAGTATCACGTAAAAAAAAATATTAAGCAGCACAACAGTTTGCAACATTGATGATAAATCATCATATTAGAATGATTTCTGAAGGATCATGTGACACTGAAGACTGGAGTAATAGCTAATGAAAAGTCAGCATTGCATCACAGAAATAAATTAAATTTTAAAGTATATTAAAATATATAACTGTTATTTTAAATTAATAAAATTTCACAATATTACTGTTTTTTTTTTTATTATTATTTTTATTAGTAAATGCGGCCTTGATGAGCATAGGAGACTTTCAAAACATTAAAAATAGTAATGTTTCCAAACTTTTAACCGGTATTACATAGTATTTATTTTTGGTTCTTTGACCAGACTAGAAGGTCTTTTGGGACAAAAAACGACAAATTGTTTTGGGGTAATAAGCACTGAGTTACAGCTTGAATGTTTTTGTCCACAGGTCTGAGTTTATAAGCTCATTTATCATGGAATGCGATTTCTTGGCCTGGATAAGTTTTTAAAGAAATTAAATTCTGAAAACTTAAATGGAAATATTTAATTAAAGCAATAGTTCAATTAGAATTAAAGTTCTGCCATTCACTCACCCTCATGTTGTTTCAAACCTGTAGTTTTTTTCCCTTCTGTTGAACACAAAATGAGAAATTCAGAATAATGTACTGGTCTGTTCTTGGGATTCAAGATATATTTCATATTGTTTATCAACTGATTCTAGATTTTTTTTTTTTTTTAATCAGTGTCAGCCAGTATTGGTATTAATATTGATAATTAATTGATATTTGTAGTTCCAAAACCATAAGTAAAACCCAAACCTCCAAAACACGAATGAAGGCAATTTTGATGACATTTTAAAGTCAATTCCACCAAAACTTTGACATTTCAAAAAGTTTATAAAGATTATAAAAGTAATCTATATGGATTTAGCTATTAAATCCTATGTTTTGAAGGGACTCGATCGCTTTATACGATTAACAGATTTAATTTAGGCTTCTATAAATACTGATCATCTCACACAAGCATGTTCATGTTCATCATTAAAGCGATCATGTCTCTTCAGAACACTTGGATTTAACAGCTCGATTCATATGGATTTCTTTTACGACCTTGAAGATCGAAGATGAACAAAAGTCTTATGGATTTGGAACTACATCATGGTGAGTAATTGATGAAAGGACTAACTTTTTAAGTTCATCATTAAAAACATGAATAATTCAACAACACGATTAAACCAAAAATGACCAGCCTTTTAAAAATGGCTTGTAAATCACTCTTATGCTATATATTCACCAAATATTGCTGAGATCAAAAGAAATATAATTGAAAATACATTTCTACTAATATAAGGAAAACAAGTTGACAAAAAGATTGAATCCAATATTTGTTGATTTTTCCCTGTGTGAGCGAAGTCAGTAAGTTTTAGTCCAATTCGATAACATTAACATTTTTGTGAAAGAAAATCCTCTCCCTGTCAAAATGACCCGAACACAACATTGTAATCTTTAGCAAAGTCCAGGAGTAATATCATTTTTCATTTTGTATATTATAATGTTGGAATGCCTCAACTTGTAGGTTTTTAAACGATTGATTTTAGTTTGTAGTGTTTTATTTTCCATTTGTTTAGACAAAATTCGGAACAGAATTTTAATATCATTCATCCATAATGATAACCTGTAACAAAAAGTCAAGATTGTCAACGTTTTGAACAATGAAAGTTATACAAGAACAAATCATGAATAATGGTTAAAAGTTGTGGAAACCCTGACACTCTTGAAATGATAATATTGTCTGGTGGTAGAGAAACTCTACCAGCCCTTGTATAATCATTAAGCTTTTTTTTTTTTTTTCAGGGAAAGGAATTGTTTATTGAAGGAAGCTGAGGTGCTTCACAAAGCTCGATTTAATTACATCATCCAGATCTTTGGGGTGTGTAATGAGCCTGAGTTCTTCTGCATTGTGACGGAGTACATGACCAACGGTTCACTGGATGAGATCCTACATGAGGTACAACTGTACAAACAGCATTCCTTTACATGACGTGCTTTCTGTTTAGTCTAGTCATGTTTGAGTAATGCACAGTTTCACTTTCCCCTTTGTGGCATACTGGTTCTTGAATGTTCATTTCTGTGTTTTATTATTGCGTTACAGAAAGACATGTACCCAATGGTGGCCTGGCCATTGAGGCTTCGTATTCTTTATGAGATTGCTCTAGGGGTCAACTTCCTCCACAATATGACACCACCCCTTCTGCACCATGATCTCAAAACTCAGAACATCCTGATGGATGGGGAGTACCATGCTAAGGTTTGTGCGGTCAGACAATTGGATTCGAGATTTGTTCAAGATGTTTTCACACCTGTTCCCCCCCCCCATTCATATTTTTGTCCTGCTTGCAATTCCTGAGCTATTTTTAACGTCAAGGTGATCGTTGACTGTTGATCTTTTTGCACGTAGCCCTTATTGGAATGCGAGTCATTGTTAAAATATGTTGAAATCCATATTTGTCTGAATGTTATCAGTGTCTGTATCTTGTTTAACCTTCTCATTTACATCATCTTCTTTTATTATTATTTTTTTTTTTAGAAAGTTTCATATTTCTTCCCCAGTTTTAGTCTTACTACTACCCTTCTAAACGCAATTAGCGAATACTTGTACCTTGGAAATCAGCTATGACCTGTTAACATGTATTTTATGTAGATTTGAAAAATGCCTTAATTCCTTATTTGTGCTTTGGGGAATCTGTAACTTTTATACAAATTTAAAGTGATAGTACAACCAAAAATGTACTCAGAATTTACTCGCTCTCATATAACATCAAACCTGTGTGACTTTCTTCAGTGGAATATGGAAGGAAATATTTTGAATAATGTGCTGGTCACTCTTTTACTTGACACTGGCACGTCAAAAATGACACCAAAACACCATAAAAGTATCATGAAAGTGCTCTGTATGTTTTGTGTACTATGTTAAGACTTAACTAAAGTTAAGACTAAAGGCATATAATAGCTTTTCATTCAAAAGTTTTAGTAATTATTCACATCCAGCTGTTAAAAGTCCCAGTTTCTTTTCATTGTAACTGGAAAATGGAAAAGAAATGCCAGTAAGTTTGTAAAAAAACAAAAACAAGATGAATGTAGCACAATGGTGCTTTTTTGGCTGTAATTTTGGAGCTTGACCGACACAACCCCTACCCTGGTCTTTCAATATCTAGAGTGGCCATTGAAAAACCCATTTAAGTCAACCATTAGTCAGTATAAATTTTGAAAATATTTTGTTTAAGTATATTTTGTTGTAACTTCACAGTGAACTTTCTGATCTGAAGTGTGTCTTGTATGTCTGTGTTTGCGGATAGATAGCAGATTTTGGCTTGTCTAAATGGCGTCAGCTCTCAATCACTAAAGGGTCCGGCTCCAAACCTGCCGAAATGGGAGGCACGGTCATCTATATGCCACCTGAGGAGTACGAACCTTCCAAGACCCGCAGAACGGATGTCAAATATGACGTGTACAGGTCAGTTTCTGTAGATTCTATAAAGCTTCCAGTTTTGCCTGGATGAGTGAACTTCCTCCTGAATTTCAGCTATAGGATTTTTAACTACTGCTCTCTCAGTTCCAGTATTTTTGGGGCAGCCCTTTTAGACGTTCAGCTGTTCTTGGTGCGCCTTGGCACCAGTCTGTTGTTGACTCAGCAAAATTCCTGTCAGATTAGGGACATGTTCTCACCCTCAATCTTCAGTCTCTATGGTGAGCCTGGAAATGTCAGGGAATTTTAAAATGGTGATTTCCCAACTTATGTTACTTTGTTTTGTGTTTGTTAAATAAAAAAAAATAAAAAAAATGGTGATTTCCAGGCCTGGAAAAGTCAATAAAACAGCTGAAAGGGTCTTGAAACCCTAAAACACATTTTTTTGTGACGTTAACAGATATGCACTGGTGGCACATCACTGAAAACAATGCACTCATTGTTTATCATTAAGGGGGAAGTTTTTTTTAAATTTATTTTTAATCTTCCATAGCCACTTCTGCTTTTAGAGCACTAACAACGCACACGGATGAGGTGCAGCAGTGCATCGATTGTTTCCACACCAAGTCTATATTTTTGTCGTGCTACACGTGCAGAATTAAGTAGTGGTAGTGGTCGACCAATATATCGGCCAGTATTTTAAATATCGATATTGGCTTATAAGTTTATCTGTTTGATTAGACGCAGGATTTTTATTTTGACGACTGAGAACACCAGCGTTGAACGCACATCGCTCCCATTCTCATTAGACTTCATTAGTTTACGGTCTCTGTTTAACAGTTCTCTCTAACACATTATTACATAGATCCCCCTGTAGTCAATAATTTGTCATTAGTCATAAAGTCCCCCTGTAGTCAATAATTGTATCCCTTAAAACTCATCTTTGATCACCAAAATGACAAATTTAAACTTTTTTTCCTTAAAAAAATTTCTTCATGCCTTAAAATAGCTTGAATGTAACTCTACACCCTTGCCTCAATTAGTATACGTGGTTCTATGAATATGCAAATTAGCCCCACCTCCACTCACTCACACCAGCTCAAAGATCCACTCGTTGACAATCACACGTTGACCTGATTGGTTACAAGGTAGTTTGTAACGTCAGAAACACCAGCGATTTCAAACTGTCTTTGGTTCACTGCAATTTTAAAGAGAAAATATTCAGCGATGGTGTTGACTTATGAATTTGCATATTAAAAACACCTATGGAAGCTTGTTTCCACCACAGAATAAAACATTTTAAAAGATAATTGTGACTTTTCTCAGAATTGCGAGATATAAACTCGCAATTGTGAGAAATAAACCCTCAATTCTGACTTTATAACAAGCAAAAGTTTATATCTCGCAATTCTGACATCTTTTTTTTAGAATTGTGAGATATAAACTTGCTATTGCGAGTTATAAAGTCCAATTCTAAGGAAAAGTTTATATTTCACAATTCTGACTTTATAACTCGCTATTGTGACTTTATGTCATGCAATTGTGAGAAAAAAAAGTCAGAATTGTGAGATAAAATGTCGCAATTAACTTTTTTTTTTTTTTATACTGTGGCGGAAACAAGCTTTCATAGAGACATATAAACAACATTAAAAGCTGGATTTTCACCACAGGGGAACTTTAAATGAAAAAGTATTGTAACGTTTCTCTAATATATTATTAGTAATAAAAAGGCAAACACAGCATTCAACAAATATGCATTTATATAATTTAAACAAGTCTTTGAATATCTAATAAAACATTTAATTTCCAAACCTTTCTGATGTTGTCAAATCCAGCTCTGAGATCTTCTAAAGTATTTGTAGCCTGCATGAACGCGTGTTACTCTGTGTGTAACGGTCGGTCTGTGTGAATTGAAGTGCTGACAGGAGGAGAGTTCGGCTTCACCGAAGACGCACGATCGACAAAATTTAAACCCTTGATTTTACACTATGCTGCACTATTCAGTTGCCCACTATTGTCATGTTCAAGGCAAGCCATTTTTGCTGTGTGCTGTATTTAAAATGAGTGTTATCTTGTCTTTATTTGAAAATATTTGATTCCCAGTGCATTTGGGTTTGAAATCAAAATAATTAGAAATAATAGTTAATATTATTTTTGGTATAAAGCCGCTGATCATATTATGTAAAATAAAGTATAATGAGGCCAAGCAGCCTCTGCACTGCATGCATTCTGCAAACAGATCAAGTGTGAAACGGGTGATATCTGAACCGGAGCAGGTTGTTTCTATAGGCATATTTAATATACTCCAGACATGAACCAGCATTGTGTATGCACACACTCAATCGTGTCTCCTTATGCCACTGATGTCTGATCATGAATGCAATGACACGATTGATTATTCAGATATAGTAAACAATGATGCAAATCAGAAATTCAAAGAAGAATGAAAAAAAAAAAGTAACAATGCCTTTATTCTTTCTGTGTTAAACTGATGTGTCATTTGTTTTGAGAATGTAGTGCTTTTAAAGGTATTGAAACTATTATTTGGTTCTTCATATAGACCAATAGCTCTGGAAAGTTAAAAGGATGATCAAAACTTATTTAATTTGTTCATAAGTTGTTAGTAGTCTCAAATGATAAGATTATTTCTATCGTAGGGTTACATGTTTAAAAATGCATCAAAGTGCCCCAAAATCTTTTTTTTCTCCAGTCACATTTTAATATTCATTCCACACAGGTTGTTTTCTCTCCTTTATACTCCCACTTTTCCACAGTTTTACACACCCATTGAGTCTTCTTTAAATCTGAGGCATGAACAGCCAGTGTTAAAACAGGGGGGTTAAATGACACTTTGTCTTGTTATCTCTAAAATATTTTATTGGCTAGAAATCTATAAAACTGTCCAAGTCACAAATAAATGGAAAAAAAAGAAGAAAATGTATTGGTCATCAGATATGCAACCCAGTATTTTTGAGTGGGAGAGAGGAATGTAGCAGCCAGTGTAGGATATTGGAATTAATTCCAAGTTTTGGAGTATTAATCATAAGCCAGTTTCTGGATTCACTCATAGGTCACCAAAACTACTTCCAAAAGAGGCCTTTATTTCATTCATCTACTGTGCTGGTCAAAAAAAGGGAAGTGATTTAGGAGCTAAATGTCAACCTGCCAGCAGGCCTGAGGTTTTGTGATTAGTCATAGGGCATGTTGAAATCCCTGGGCTGATTGGACAGGGTTTTATCTCCAAAGGGGATTGCCAGATGTGGTTTAGAGACTGCATGGCAACAGTGAAACCATTCACTCATCTGTTCTGTGCTTCCTCTTTTAGTTACGCCATCATCATGTGGGAAGTGCTTTCGAGACGGATACCATTTGAAGGTAGGGTACGTTGGGTGATAGAGAAGTGGACCAGTGAAGTCCATGACAGGCTTTGTTAAGCTAAATTTCCCACACTTGAATGTGGCCTTAATCTGTTTTTTTTGTTGTCTTTTGAACATCACCAAAATAACAAAGGAATCATTCTTTTGGATCAGATCTTTTAAACAAATCTAGTTTTCTAATTTTTCAAAACCATTCACAATTCTGATTGAATTGGTTTTAGCGGTTCTTGTGTTAACAAGGAGTCAGCCTGAGTGTTTCTTAATAAAGCACACTGGATACTTGATCGTATGATATTTTTATCAACAGTCACATGAAAAAGAGTTTATTTTGATAACAATAATTTATTAAAACTTCAGCCTAGAGATGTAGGCTAATTTTAGATTTGTTTATTAATGCAAATAATATTTGAGTTTGACATGACATTGTTATTTTGAGTGAATTTTGAGATTTTTCTTTGTGTGCTTAAGACAACAAAACATAAGTCACTTTTCCACCGTCTGGCTGAAAGGATCTAAGAACGATTCCAGTTATGTTTCCACTTGAGCCTGGTACGGCACGGCGCGGTTACAACCCGTTCTCGGCACGGCAGTCTAACCGTGCTGGGAGAATGCCTGAAGTGACGTCGCCACTCAGGATTGGTCACTTTTCTGTTGCCTGGCTGCCAGTTTCTCTGTGGCTGGTAAAGCATGATATTTGAGTGACGTAAACACAAATGAATGATAAAATGAAAAGATTTTATATTCCACATTGGAAAATTAAACCATATCGTATCGGCACGGAATGGAACGGTTATGCAAAGAGAGCGGTTTGGTCCGACGGTGGAAAAGCGCTATATATTACATCATTTGTGTATCACTGTGTGTGTGGTTTTGATACAGAACTGTAATGTGGAGCTCTTAATGTGAATACTAATATATATCTCTATCACACTAATATACCATAAACGCTAATCTCAATTAGAGTGGAAGCAACAAACAAATTAGAACTGGAGCACATGAGACTGCAATAACCACCCTAATTAACTTAAGTAAAAGTGCATAATAAACAGCACCATGTGTCTACATATGGTTTTATTAGATCATTTGAAAGGCTGTATTATACCACACTTAAACGACTCTCTATACCGCCTCTGATAATGAATATGTCAATCAGACTGCTTAACCTGTCAGACTAATAACTGTCATTGCTAGTGGGCTTATAGACTAATTTAAACTCTTGATTCGCCATTGAATTCATGCATAAAATAGACATTTCTGTGATTGGTTGTAATGCCATGTTCACACAGCAGCAGAATACGGTTGTCAGTTCTGTATTTGAGTCTTTAATACGGATACGTTCACTCATATGTCCCAACATTGCATAGAACCAACAGGAAAATAAATGTGTGCCTGTACTAGCAACATACTTGTAGTAATTGAATACAAACTTCAGCATATTCTGAATCTCTAACATAAAATAATAGACTTCTATCCAACATCCTCTTGTTATGTGCAATGAGCAATATAAACCTTCAGACAAAAAACTAAAAAAATTTGCTTTAGCAAAACCACAAACTGCTTTCATACAAAAAAAATATAGAAGTTTACCAGATTCTCATACAAAAATAATGCTTGTGGACTTGCGCATATCCTGAATAATTGGCAACATACAAAGCTGCTCTTATACACATAAATAATAAAGAGTTTAAGACTTATGACTTGAAATTGTTGCTGTACACCACAATCAAAAACAGCTAAATGAATACAAAAAAAGTAAATGAACATCTGCAGAGAGCACCGTCAAAATGTAACTCTTTGTGACTGGCATCGCACCGATACACACTGTGACTGTGGAGGGCAGATTAGTAAACCACCGTGTAACAGATCGGTTTACAGCATACCCGTAAAACTTCAAATAATAGCCCGGGCTTCTATTTACCCAAATCGCCGAACTGCACCGGCTTGTATTTGAGACAGGCGTCTATAAGAGACAGGCCTTTAATTTAGTGTTGAGATGTTCAAGCATGACAGTAGGAGGTTACCACATTATATTATGTTTTATTTATAATTCATTCAAATGTATTTAACAAATAATTTAATGTAAGAAATGTCTTTGGCTATTGGCAGCATAAAAAAAAAAAAACATAAAGAAACGATGTGACAGCAATGGGCAGAACAATATAAGTTACCGCTAAAATCCATCGAGCATATGAACTTGTTGCCCGAAACACATCAACAAGAAAGAATGAAGGCTACCCTGTAAAACAACTGCAATCATGTGATAGAAAATTACTCTATTCATCACTATCATCATCCCCGCGATCCTCAATTACAAGTTCATTGGCGAATTCCTCCTCCACGTTGCTCTCCTCCACTTCTCCCTCTCCAGCCTCCGCTAACTCTGCCCGCCTTGCTTGCACTAACAGCTCCCGCCCAGATGCGCACGGCTCTCCCTCTCTGAAACAATGGATAAGGTGATCCTCGCTTCCATCAGAAGCTACTGTCAGGCCACATACCTAAGGATAACATCCCAAAGTTAATGAAATATATTATCTCCTCTTTCTCCCTCACACACACACACGCGCGAATAGTGATGAGTCGTTCATGAACGGTTGCGTCTGTCACGTGAAATCTAATCAAAACATAGAACAGACGATCTGATGGGTTTTAGAAGATCAAATACAACCCGATACTAAAAAACAGACCAGGCCTCTATTTGAGACCGGCCTTTATTTACCCAAACCTGTCGTCACACCAGGCGTTATTTGGGACTCGGCTATTATTTGAAGTTTTACGGGTATTGATGTGAAAACTAAACAATACAGAAAGCAGCTCTCATACAAAAATACAAAATAGTCCACAATGAAATTATGCCAATTTTCCATACGCTAGCTTTTAACAAAGAGTTCGGATTTCGGGCTCAGCCATCATGCGTCTCTGTTATGTGCGCGCCACAGACTGTCCGGGCACTGCACGTCCGCTCTTCACAGTTCCGCCTTTTGCACACAAAAATAAAATAAAAAAACATTTAAAAAATTTTAATCTCACGTGCTGTGTGAATGTTATGTATTTGGCAACAGTTCTTCTAACCCTAATCGATGGAGTGTGTAGCTTTTAATTTCTTAAACAACCATGTAGTAAGACACATCATGGCCATATTGCAGGATGACAATGTCAAGATTCTTCAGGCTCAAATTGTGAAAGAATGGTTGGGAAGGAGCATGAACAATCATTTTCACACATGAATTGGCATCTGAGTCCAGACCTTAAATTCATTGAAATTCTTTGGGATGTGCTGGAGGAGACTTTACAGAGTGCTGGACTCTTGCATTGCCAATACAAGATCTTGACCAAAAAACGTATGCACCTCTTGATGGAAATAAATGTTGGGATGATATTTCCATCAAGAGGTTCATACATTTTTGGCAATTTGAGCCTGAAGAATCTTGACATTGTGATCCTGGAATATGGCCAGGATGTGTCTTCCTACATGATTGTTTAAGAAATGAAAAGCTACACACTCCATCAATTAGGCTTAGAACAACGTATAACATGCTAGAAAAATAATATTCACTGCAATAATGATCCAGTCATAGACACTTAAGCATTTGCCTATTTAAATCCAAACAGCGACTTTTTTTTTGGGCCGGGCCGTCTATAATAGTATCAAATTCAGAATTGTGCAGCCCTACTCAGTACTAGGCAGATTATGCTGTGTCATGTTTTTGATGCAAAATCATGACACAGAGTTCCCCTCACGATCACTTCCTTCTCCATTTCATAAACTGCAGCAGTCATCTATCCAGGCAACATTCAACATTCTGACATTGTCCTTTTGTTCACTCTGTGAGCAGACGCCACCAATCCAATGCAGATCATGTTCAGCGTCCTCCGAGGATCTCGGCCCGACACAGGCCTGGACAGTCTGCCGGCGGACATTCCCAGTCGAGAGACCCTCATTAACCTCATGACCTGCGGCTGGACCGCCAACCCAGATGAACGCCCCTCCTTTCTCAGTGAGTGTCCCACCTTTGACCTTTCCCCTGCTTTTCACAATCCCTGTTTAACTCATGCTGTCACAATCCAGTAGGGTGACCTGTTCTTGTGGTTTGGAAAATATTTTAAATGTCTAACCACAAATCTGTAATTGGTCTTTACTGGCAATTTTGACAGCTCATGATAAAATTTGGAGTTAGTCAAGTAAAATGTTGAGTCATTACAGTTGTTCAGTTTTCTTCTGACGATTTCTCTTTTGCAAACTCTGCTACTGATCAGGGGAATGAGGAAATGACTGTGACAGACAGAGAGAGCAGTGGGGTCATCTTCATGTCATATATTCAGATAGAATGATCAGTTAACCAGATATGGTTTAACAAAATGGTAATTACATCACACAATGTGAAGGTCTAATATCTAGATTTAGGCATTGATGTTTAACATGCCCCATTAACAATAGACATTTTACTTCCTGGTAAACTCTAGGCAATGTTGAGTAAGAGCTTTTGACGCTGACCTGAGTTCGTTTGAGTTCAATATTTTTGGTGTGAAAGTGGTTTTACAAACTCTTAAACGTGTAGGGCCCTATGAAATCCGTTTTCCCCCCTAAATTCATTCATTCACCATCACTAATCTTCCGACAGCTCTTTTAAGTCTTTATGTAAAAATATTTCCCTGAAAGTTAGTTAGAATAGTTTATAAGAGCGCGATTTTAAACGCAGCGAGGCTGTGAAAGCAGACTAGTGAGTAGATGAGTTTTCTTGTTCGTCCCCGACAACCTCTCACATCCCATTTACTTGTTAAAGACCCCCTGTGCTGAAAATCAAGTGTTTAATGTTGTGCAGCAGGGGAGTCTGAGAAGACAGGTTATTCCGGTATATATATTTTTTGTGATATGAAAAATCTGGTAGATTTAGCTATATAGCAGGTGTATAATGAATATTACGATGTTATGATGAAAT
Source organism: Vimba vimba (assembly GCA_022828995.1). Classification (NCBI taxonomy): domain Eukaryota; kingdom Metazoa; phylum Chordata; class Actinopteri; order Cypriniformes; family Leuciscidae; genus Vimba; species Vimba vimba. The sequence continues at coordinate 28,246,741 of CM040822.1, forward strand.
ATATGCCTTTCTCCACTGACATTCTGAGTTGTTGAAAGCGTTTCTGATGATTGTAAGAAAGCAGCTCTCTGACTCTGTCTGAGATGGCGAACAGGAACATGGTTTGTATAACATTAGCAACACATTATTAGCTGTTTGATAACATAGTCAAGCAAAATGCTAATCATATTAATTAACTTTGTCGGACGTTGTAAAGAGCGATACTATTGTGCAGCGTTAACCTCAGTAAGTTGGCCGAGCAATTGGCTCTCTGAGCTGGAGTGAGTGGAGGCGGGGCTAATTTGCATATTCATGGCTCTGTGTATACTAAATGAAGCAAGGGTGCAGTTACATTTCAAGCCATTTTAAGGCATGAAGACATTTTTCACAGGAAAAAAAAACAACAAAAAACGTTTAAGTGTGTAGTTTTGGTGATAAAAGATGAGTTTTAAGTCAAGTAAAAGCTTAAACACACTATGTTGTTGAATAAAATGTGAGACATCTTGAAAACCCATTGACTTCAAGATGACTGAACCAGAAGTGATCAAATGCAGAGTTGTTTCTTGGTTTTGGCCTACAAAATAACGTCACCCATGCACAACTCGTTGTGAATGCAACTGGAAGTGAACCACTGTTGATAGTTAGAGAAACATGAACACAGCTAAATTATTGAAAATTAACTTAAAAACTCAGGAGGTAAATATTTTAGGTCAAGTGAGGTTCAGCTGACAAAAAGGTTTAGGAAAGCTTGGTGTATAAATTCACACTTATTGAAGTGTACTGAGACTTGTTCCCATTAAATTGCTTTCAGAGAGCAGCTCACATTCTTCACATCTGTTGTAATGAATTGACAGCAGCCAAAGGGACAAAATAAAACGCTGCTAGTGCTAATGGTGGTACTTTTATTTATTTATATATATATATATATATATATATATATATATATATATATATATATATATATATATATATATATATATATATATATATATATATATATACATATATATATATATATATACATATACATATACATACATACATACATGTATAATGAGTGAATACATCATGAAGGCATCTTTCAAACAATGTTTTTGTCTTAACCTGAATCACTGTTGTTTGCCTGTAATAAAGTGTTTATATTCAGACTGTTTTAGACCGGGCAAGACGCCAACCGCTGCAGAGTAGTTCAGTACAGGTCATCTCTATTAATTTCCCAAGGGAAATTTGGTTGCAGCATACAAGCATAAGACAATCCCATACAAGCATGTTTTCACACAAAAATTACCAAAAAAAAATTAAAGCCGAGGAGATAAATGAATGTCTAAACCGACTTGTTTTACTAATAGGAGTTTTTAAAATGAATACCAGAGGGCAGGAGGTAAAACTCATGGTGCTTGGGGTGGGAATCATCTAACAATATACTCTGGGCTTTTCCCAACACCTGTCTTTGATACAAATGGGCCATACTCATCTGCTGCTTCCCAGTTATTTTACTTCCCTGACTTACAATCCTCTCAAGACAGTTCTTATTTTTCACGTTTACTTTATTAAACCTGCACAACAATGAAAAAGATAAAGCGACTTGTTATAGGATCTATAAAACATACACATGACCTTAGTTTCCTCAAGCAGTAGAATCTCTGCAGCCCCCTCATTTTTTGTTTTTTTTTCTCCAAATACCAAAGCACTATCTAAAATGGTACTCAAATACTTAAACTGCTCAACACTCTCAACACCCTCTGGAAAAACAGAACAGCTAATTAACAAACCACGGGCACAGGGAAAAACACACTAAAACACAATGAACTGACAGAACTAAAGATAACTGTAACAACTCCGGATTCAGTGTTCTTCCACTAGACTCGTGCAGTTTTGTTTATTAACTGTAGCTTAATTGCTGCTTTGTCTGCACCTTACAGGCTGTCTTATTGAACTGGAGCCGATGTTGAGAAGATTTGATGAGATTGATGTCTTGGAAGCGGTGTTGGAAGTCAAACGATCAAAGGTGAGTCTTTAAGGGGTTTAGACTGTACATGGATGTATTATGTAAGGAGGATTTTTTTTTTTTCATGCCTGTATTAGTCTGGATTAAGTTGGTGGAATTAGTTTGATGTATCTTCAGGTTGTGAGGTCAAAAACTATTGAATGTATTGACATTTTTTTCTTTCCTTCCTTCCATCAGTGCATGAGGCCATCAAGCGGTTGCTCATCAACTCAAACAAATGGGAAAAGAATTGAGGAAAAGAGTGTGAAGGAGCAAAACGTCCCTTGGCCAGTAAGTTACTATAGCTATCTCTGTGTTGTTGTTGATTCAGAATTTAACCAGATATGAGAACAGTTTGGGTAGTGAAATGTTTTAAACTTCTTCTTTGTGTTATATGACAGGACAACAGTTCCACATCTGGATCTGGATCAGGCTCTTGCTCTTGCTCTTCCGCAGAAATGTCCCATCCGGGCTTCCTTACCATATCAAATCCCTCTCAAGGCAGGATTCATTTCTTCTAAAAAGGGATAGATCCCTTAAAAAAATTAAAGTCTGCCATCATTTACTCACCTTCATGTTGTTCCCCACTTGGATGACTTAATTTCTTCCATGGAATACAGAATTTTCAGCAATTCAGTATTCCATGGAAGAAATTAAGTCATCCAAGAAAAGTCACAATAGGGCTTTTCACACTTGAAATAGTTAACCCTGGATCATTTTAAACCGCGGGTAAATGGAATCCTGGATTATGCTTTACGTTTCAAATTGCTCATACTTAAAGCTGCAGTCTGTAACTTTTTTGGGTTAAAAATTATCTCAAATAAATTTGAGCAAGTACATAACCAGCCAGTGTTCAAAACTATCTGCTTGCCTTAGCTCGATTCAAAACGGTAAGCTTGTAATAATGTTTTTAATTCCAGTGGTACTGGTGGATCTCAGCGGAAAATTCGAGCATGTCATTACGTCACATCTGTACACATAAAGAAGGAGTCTCGGCTAGTAGGCTATATTGCGTGTGAGGATGTTGGAGGTGGAGATTTATAGCCTTTTCTCACAGCACTTGATATAATTAAACTTACCAATTTGATGGCGGATCCAGAAAGGTTCAAGCGACAATCACCAGTGACAACTGGAGATTCACCCGTTGTAAAATGCAAAAGACTTCGGAGTGGCTACAGAAAAAAAGAGACTGCAACCGGGCCCATGTGAAAACAAGGATAAATATTGGAAGGGCATTAAATGTAGTCATGCAATGCTGATGTTGTTAACATTAACAATTTGAGATTAAAGTATAATTTGCAAGGTTTGACGTGATATGATAAACGATCGTTAGATTTAATCAGCGCAATTTACTGCAATACTTTTTTTACCCTTAGTTGGTCAGAACAAAAGTGGATGTTACTTACTTGTTCAGACGACATTTTCCGGTAAAATTTTTTATGTTGGTCATACTTCCAAAAAGTAGAATCTGTGATTGCGAATGACAGTATCCACACCGGCGTGGTGATTGACAGCCGCACATTCTCCTCAAAACATTGGATTCATCCGCGCTGTGCCGTGCCGAGGCACAACCCACGTAAAGTTGATAATTCTGCGAATAACTGCAATTGCAGATTTCGAACAGAGATGGCGACAAAGAGGAAAAACTGCAGCTTTAACCTGGGTTAACAATTATTCCTGGCTATTCTTAAAGGGATAGTTCACTCAATAATTACTCACCATCATGTCGTTCCAGATGCGTAAGACTTTCGTTCGTCTTCTGAACACAAATAAATATCTTTTTGATGAAATCTGTTTGATCTCTCATTGACAGCTACGCAACTGAAACTTTGACTCTTCACAACATTCATAAAGATGAACTTGACCGGTTTAGTCAAAATTTTCTGAAGAGACTTGATCGCTTCATTTGAAGAACAGATTGAATTTAGGCTTTTATTCACATATAAACATTGATCAGTGAACATAAACAGAAGCTCAACCAAACCTGCTTGACACGCGAGAACAAACCATATGGATTAGTTTTATGATCTCTTTATGAACTTTTTGAAGCGTCAAAGTGGTAGTTGCATACAGTAGCTGTCTATGGAGGGACAGAAAGTTCTAAGATTTCATTAAAAAAAATCTTAATTTGTTTTCCGAAGATGAACACAAGTCTTGCAGGTTTGAATCAACATGACGGTGAACACATTAATGACAGAATTTTCATTTTTGGGTGAACCAACCCTTTAAGCTCTCATTTCCCACTCTGCATTCCTAAATCCTGGGTTTACATTATTATTTGCCAGTTTGCTTTCTCAGTGTCATTTGATTGAAAAAATGCAGCATGCAACCTGTTTACATAAAGGATCTAGCGTTGTGCATCCTCTTATTATATATACATTTTCTCCTGAATAGACTTTTCAGACTATAAAGATAAGAATTAATTTTTCTATTCTTCGCGTCAATTCACGTGTTTTCCATCACCATTTTGACATTTTTACCTGCTGAAACAACTGTTTATTCAATGCAGGGTGTTTCTTCTGACACGTAGCATGTGAATATGTAGCATGCGATTGGTGGTCGGTTGCTAAGCATCTAGCTTTAACATTTGAACAACGCAAAAGTGGTGCTATAACCCCGGGTAAAAGTGCTAACCCTGCTTCTAAATTACAAGTGGTGTTTAGAATGAAAATAACCCAGGGTTAAGCACAGTGTGAAAAACCCTAATGAGTAAATGATGACAAAATATTGGGGTTGATGCTCTTTATATTCTGCTTTTTGTATTTTTTTTTTAATTGGTTTGTTTATTGTAGCCGTTTTATATCATCAACAGGTGTGTCAAGTGCTCAGGCTGGTCCACAGCCATCGTTAATATCGCTTCCACTTGATCCTCCAAAGCCTCTAATGGATCACTGCTCTCGAAACAACCTCAGCGCTGAAAACCCGACGGCACAGCTCGTGTCCGACCTCAACATACCATTTAAACCACATGCGCCTCAGAGTGAAAGTGATCTGGCTCTTGTCATACAACCCCTCACTCTGCAGTCATACCCACAAGGTAACCACACCTGTTAGCCACAACCTAAACAAGGCCGAAGAATCTGCAGTTTCTTTTACAAAGTTGCTGCACTCTCTCTGACAATTTTTTTTTATAAAAGCGGTCACTGGGGTGAAACACCCCAAAAGGTACACCTTTGTACCTAAAGAGTGCATATTAGTACCTTAAAGGTACAAATTGGTACCAAAAGCATACATAGTACCTAAATAGTACATATTAGAACCTTTTTAAAGGATAGTGTTTGAGATCAACTTGTTTCAGAGTTGGGCTGGGTGATATGACTGTTAGTTAGTCAGTGAAAAGGTTAGTTCACCCCAAAAATGAAAATAATCCCATAATTTGCTCACCCTCAAGTCATCCTAGGTGTATATGACTTTCTTCTTTCAGCCAAACACAGTCGGAGTTATATTAAAAAATATCCTAGCTCTTCAGAGCTTTATAATGGGAGTGAATAGTAACTGAGATTTTGAAGCCCAGAAAAGCACATCCATCCATCATAAAAGTAATCCATTCGGCTCCAGGGGTTTAATGAAGGCCCTCTGAAGCGAAGCGGTTTTGTAAGAAAAATATCCATATAAACCATAATCACTTGCTTCCGCTAACGGCCGTATGCGAGTCTAGTTCTGGCGGAAGAGTGACCTCTGACCCGACGCTTGATGTATTGACGAACGTGTAGGCGCAGAGGAAAACAAGACACCGGTCACGAATTACAAGTCTAAAACGAGAATTTTTGACGAGAAATGTCGGAGGAGCTTGAGTTTGGTGCCCAGCCCTTATTGTTTGAACCGCAAAGCTTACGCTGCTCCTACATCCTACGTCATGTGTCAGGTCAGAGGTCACTCTTCCACCGGAACTAAACTTGCGTACGACCTTTACCGGAAGCCAGTGATTATAGTTTAGAAAGTTATAAGTATGGATATTTTTCTTACAAAACCGCATCGGTTTGCTTCAGAAGGCTTTTATTAATCCCCGCAGAGCTGTATGGATTACTTTTATGATGGATGGATGCACTTTTTTTGGGGCTTCAAAATCTCAGGTACCATTCACTCCCATTATAAAGCGTTTAATCCCGAATAAAAGCTATTTATTTCGATCTGCAGTTTAATAAAAGTTGATAATAGATCAAATTAAAAAGTACCCTATGCCTAACTGGTCCTGTTTCTGAATATTTTATTGATTTAAGCGCCATCAGAGTTTCCAGTGTTGGCAGCTCCATTAAGTAGCCTGTTGGTAGCGTTGTACTAGACTAATAAAATGTTTGAATTTCTTCTTTTTCTGAATAAATAAAGCAGTAGTTTTATTTCGTTCTAACCAGTAACCTTTTGTAAGGAGACATCTGGAGCCGGAATGAAAATAATAGCTTGCTTTTTTTTTTTGCTCAAACAAACCAATTCACTTTGAATCCCTGATATTTCAGATATTGCAACATTTTTAAATATTTTTTACATATCACCCAGCTCTAGTACAGAGTACCAGCACTTTTGACATCCCTTGATTCGGGCTCTTCTTAATGTCCACCTCCTGCGCCTGACTTGTCTTTGCAGATTTTGTCACAGCATTGGACTTTCAAGGACCGGCGGCTCGCTGGATCGCTGCTCGAAGGGAGGAGGTTGTGCGGCAGATGACGGAGGCGTGTCTCAATCAGAGTTTAGACGCTCTGTTGTCTCGTGAGCTGCTGATGCGCGAGGACTACGAACTGGTCGTGAACCAAGCCACACGTACCGCCAAAGTGCGGAAGCTTCTGGACACTTGCGAGCGGCACAGCGAGGAGTTCTGCCGTGTGGTGGTGAGGAAGCTCCAGGACAATAAACAGATGGGCCTGCAGCCCTTCCCTGAACTCAACACCACCAGCCCTCCTCCACCGCCGTATACCGCCCCCTTAATCACCAACTCCTTCAACACCACACGAAACTTCTGACCGTCTCCCAGCTCCCAATCACTGCTCTTGAACCGGAGCTCTGTGAGTCCTCCTTTCAGTTAAGGATGGTTCCCATTCACACGCTCTTGCATTTGTTTGTGCTGCTTGGCCGATACTTTGTGTGCCTGGACAAGTGCTTTTGCCTCGGGTGTTAAGGTGTTGGTACCTATGACACACTTTGTTTGGCATCAGCTTGAACAGTTGCTTTACATGCATTGTACAAGACCGACTTTGGTCAGATAATTATTTGGCTCATATTGACTTCTTACATAGTGGTTGTTGAATCACTGACTCAATGCCTAAGTTCTTGATGAAAGGGACGTGAACCCAAGCAGTGGTTTCAAAATGTCACGTTTAAACCTTTATTCCAGCCATGGAAAGAAAAAGCAGTGAAACATCCAAGCAATCAATCATATGTTGTCGTTTGCACCTTCCACGGCAGCAAATTTAGTAAAATAGAAGACTTGAATTAAGTTGTAAAGAAAGACACACCCTCCTGTTACACGTTCAGACTTGTGTGAAAAAATTGTGTGAATCAGCAGTTTCGGTCTTCCATTTGGTAAACCAGTGCTTGTTCTTCCCACAGTGGCACTCAAAGTCAGGTCTGAGGGTTGTTTCGCCATGCGTTTAATGCTGTGTCAGGGTTAGTCTGCCATGTGGTGGATGTTTTGCAGATCTAGAATATCACAGGGTTGAGGCTGCGAGGAAAGGATGGTACTGTGTGTTTAGTGGGTTATAGATTGAAAACAAAAATCAAATGAGTCTTAAGAATTAGACATGACCTTGAACCTTGCCACAAAACAACTTTTTCATCAGATTAAGTCGAGTTTGATCAGGTATGTTGTTCATATAGTGGCTTTTTTTTATTTGCATCGCATTAAATGAGAAGTCTACACAAACTAAAATCAATTCGCACACCAATGGTTTAATGGTTTGGCCTTAAAGGGATTGTTCACCCAAAAATGAAAGATCTGTTACCCTTTACTCACCCTCATGTCATTCCAAACATAAATGACTTTCTGTCTTTCTTTTTTGAGTAATGTTTGTTTTTTTGGCCTTGCAATGAAAGTCAAATGTGTCAAAACCAAAACCACATTGGGTCCCATTTAAATTAATTGTATGGACAAAAAACAGAGAGATTCTTTAAAATATCTTCTTTTATTAGGAAAAAGTCACACCGGTTTGGAACTAAATGAGGCGAGTAAATGATAACCGTATTTTCATTTTGGAGTGAACTATGCCTTTTAAAATAATACAGGGTGCCAACAAGTTAGCTTAGCTTTGATTTTATTTGAATTTTTTCAAGATTTTTGTGGTCTTTTGAAGGATTTGTAGAATTGATTTTGTTTTTTTGCCCAGATGCCAATAACATACCCTTACCAGACTCTTTTTTTTTTTTTTTTTTTATTGAGCCAATCAGGTGTCGTTCTTTTATTGCCTTTACTTTTGTATAGTGAGTCCTGTAGCATCCTATTCACAAGCAATATTAGACCGCACATACGATGAAGACAAAGCAACCCAGGCAGAATGAGGCGGAGTCTATAATAGAGTTCATACAAACTTGCCGAAGTCACACTTCTTCTCCGTTACGTTGTTCTTGTTCTCAAATGGCATGTCAGTCCAGAACATTAACTCAATATTAAAAGGTCTAATAATCGGTGGCCTCAACTGCTTGTGCTTATCGAACCATATGCGGCCCAAAGTGTCTTGGATTAGTTACTTCTCCGTAAATATTGTGCCATCTACTGTATGTAGCCTAGTTTGCACTGGTTACCATTGACACCAGATGTAGCAGCAGACATAGGACCTTTTACAGCACTTTCAGTACATAAAACAAGCTTAAGTATGAAGTAACTGTATTAAATATACTGATGCTTACATCACAGCTGGATAGATTTTGAGGAAAGCTACTGGAAAGATGCTTTTATCAAGAAACAAATGCTATCGAGTGACTGTTTATACAAACATTGCCAGTTTAGATCAGCAGTTTTTCCTCCATGTCTTTTGAAAATGTTATTTCCAAAATGAATACGCTTCAGATGCAGTGTTATAAGTTTGTTATTTAGAAACCAAACCAAAGGGAATACCAAGAGTTAGCACTGTAAATATGGGCTCTTCAAGCAGAACACAAATAGAAATTCTTGATACTGAATTAAATTTGTGGCAATGCTTTGATCATTGACTTTTTTTGTTTTTTTTTGTGTGACCCATGAGCTTGATGATACATGAAGCATTTTATAAATGTTTTGCTATTCCACTGTTCTGTCTTTTTTTTAGTTTTGTTTTAAGTCATTGAATTCCAATGTGTCCGTGCCGTAACTTCCCCTCTGTGCAAATAGACGTTGTTTTGGAGGCCTTGTCGTCGCTGAGGTGATGTATTTTCCCTAGATTGATTACATTGTTTGTCCCTGGAATGTCCTGAAATTGGTTGTTTTTTCGTGTTTCCTTCTCTAAATTGGTTTTGATTTCGGTGGGTGTCGGATAAAGACGTCACCTTGCTGACTAGAAATTGACTCAAAGGGCGAAAGCAGTTGGTGTTTGATGTCATTGACTAAGAATCAGTTTTTTAGTTATCGTTTGATTTTTTTTTTTTTGATTTTTTTTTTTTTGACTTTTCCAGGGTTTGGGACCATTTACTATATAAAGAGTATGTCCTGCGATTGTTTTGTATTTATTTATAGTCATCACTACTGTAATCTTTAGTGATATTTTACATGCATCTTAAGTGGTTTGTAATGGGTTGTTGTGTTCTTTTTATATAGTTTTGAAAATATCACTTTCTTCTAAGTGCTGTGCCAATCCAGTGATGCTATGAGGCTGAATGCATCTTTAGATTACGCTTAATATACTTTAGCACACATCTTAGCAATATATCAGCCAAATACTGTATTGCCTAATGGCCTGTTTTGGGTGTAGAAAATGTTGCAATTTCATTCATATTACATTTACAATTGTTATTTAAACCACACAGGCTAGGGATTTATTTGAAATGACTATTACGGATATCTATCAATGTTCATTTTTGCCTCGGAGACTTAAGAACCTAAATGTCTATCAGATATAAAATGACAATAATGTATAGGTGTATGTAGCAGTGTACGTGTAGCATACATCTGTGCTATGGTACTATATGAGGAACTTCCATAAAAATGGGAAATTTTTAAGTGTTATTAAAATGTGTTGAATTTCCTGAATCTGTGGATTTTCTTGTTTGTGTGTTTCTCTATGCCAGAACTGTGTGAACACAATAGCTGGTACTAATCCGACCTCTCTCAACAATAGTGTGAGACAGTTTACAGACCGCTATATTACACACTGCATGAAAGGTAATATTTGCACCTTAAGACGAAGCCATTGGTTTAGGATTTACTTTTAGCTTCGAAATGCTCCATGAACTCTTAAACACAGATACTGTATGTAAGAGTCCTAAAATAAGCAGTGAAACATTTTTGAAGAGTTAGTAGGCTCCTAAATTTCACAGGTTCACAATTTATATTTTAAATTTGTGAATATGACCCCAGATATCATAGAAACCAGGTGTGCTGTGCAAGGCAACCACCATAACAACCTAGAAAACACTCGATAAAGATTAAATAATGCAGATGCAGGTAAGAGAACTGCTTGTGTACCATATATATATATATATATATATATATATATATATATATATATATATATATATATATATATATATATATATATATATATATATATTGGGGATATTTAATTTTATTCTATCAATCAATAAATTCCACTAGAAACAAACTTTGTTGTATTATTTTATTTTAATACTGTGAAGCTGCTTTGATACAATCTGTATTGTGAAAAGCGCTATATAAATATACTTGATTTGATTTGATTTGATTTGATTTGATTCGAATTATCGCTCAGTGAATCATTTAACCCTGTCTTTTTGGAAGCTTTTTTCTTTCAAACATTTTTTATTATTTTTATAACTTTAATTTTATATTTTTAAATATAAATATGATTTAATTCGCTTTTCATTAAACTCACAAACCCCCTGCAGAACCCCAGTTTGGGAAACCCTGACATAATTTAATGCACTTCATGTTTTGATAACAAAGAATAGAATAGAATTTCTTTTTCTTTGTATGTTATATCAATATGGTACAGTATTATCCTATTCACGACCGTGAACCTTTATCATTGGGACTGCATCCTTAAGTATTAGACGATCTGCAAATCCGGCGTCGAACTGGGCTTTGGCGCTGTGATGATGGGCGAACTGCTTTCCGCTCTCTTGCTCTGGTCTACGATTGCGCGCGCGCCCGCGCTCTTCCGATAGAAGTGCCCTTAGGACCCATATAAGGAAATTCCGCCCTGTCTGACGTCACACATGCCCATACTCGAAAAAAACTTTCCGAAACTTGTGACAAACCGGAAGGAGCATTTTTGGCACAGAAATACTCCTTCAAACGTACAATTTAATTTTTGAAACTTTGTCCATGTTTAGCATGGGAATCCAACTCTTTAACAGTGTAAAAAAACTCAGTATGCATGAAATAGCATTTCCCCATCCCGCCCCCCCCCCCCCCCCCCCTTTAATATTTTTTTTATGGAAACCATGATTTCTATTTGAAGTGTCTATCAATTTCTATATTTACAGTCTTTCTGATCGATTTAATGCACCCTTACTGAATAAAATTAACTAAAATTAACAATATTACTGACCCCAAAGAGTGGTGTCTATGTAGGCCTGCACTTCTCGTTGTGTGTGAATCTGGTGACAAACAGTGGTTCTTTGTCAACCAATCAGTTTCTGCGGGAAAAAAAAGTGTGTTCACTGAACTTGTGGTCAACTGAGCTCTGCCTACACCTCTTACCTTACGATGTCCCCGTTTTCCTAAGTAAACATTTCTTAGTAGCTTTGTGAACTGGTTTGAAGAAGTCCTCTTCTGAGAACTCCTAATCATGAGGTGATAAATCCTTCTGAATAAAGGCCCTGGTCACTAAATATGTCTCCTGTATTGTAAATCTATGGGATTTTTTCACCAGTTTTATCATCAGTCAGGGAAAAATGCTCCTTGTGGATTTGTTAAATAAGTATCTCCTCAAGATCCACAAGTTGAGGTGTCGTCGCATGAACTGAAGAACTAGTTGCGCAAGATTAATTCTTGCAGTCAGAGCGTTCATAATGTGCATTAGTAAGGGTGCTGCTCGCCTTAGCAAACACCTCTAGTAAAGGGGAAGCAGTCTGTCTTTAAACTGAATCTAGAGGCAGAGCTGAAACAGATCCGATAACAAAGACTTTCTTTAGTTCAAGTGGGTTTTGCTGAGCTACTTTTACAATCAATAGGAGGGGACAGGCATTCTCTCTCTGTCTGTCTCTGTCTGTCTCTCTCTCTCTCTCTCTCTCTCAGTACAAACCTCCTAAAATAGCCAGGGAACTCAAGAACCCATCTTGCCTCCGGTGGAAAAACACATCAGTCTCTGCGGTCTGGGATTGCGACAGCACTCATCCTGTTGACCCTAATAGTCTAGTTTTCTTCATTCTGACCAGGATCATCACCTCTCTGGAAACTTGCATAACTCATCTGTACGCTCTTCCTCTCCACAATCCAATTGTATGATTGTTTTTTTTTGTTTTGTTTTTCTTTCACACAGCATTCCTTCTATCATGATTAAAGGTAAAGTACACCAGTTTGTTTTTGGCACTACATTTAAAATGTTACATAGGACCCTGCACTATTGGCCCCAAAGTGGCTGTTTTCTTAACCAAAGGTTAGTAAGGGGATTGCCTGTGAAATATTTAAGTCTGACGTCATTTCTTTAGAAGTAGTAGTAGTAGTAGTATTGGCTAATTTTAACAACTTATTTACAAAATGGAATTAACTTTAAGCTGTTTTTGACTGAACTGTCTTACAAATTAATTTCTGATGCTGAATGCTCAAAACAACATTAAATACAATAACAGCGGAATACAATAATTTTTTATCTTTGTTAACATAAGTTAATGAGATTACTTAGTGAAAAGTACTTCTAAAACATTTAATAATCTTAGTTTGCTAATTTCCATATTTACTAATGCATTATTAAAAATTAAAATTTCTAAAAGTGTCTAATATTTAATGCACTTGAGCAATACATTTGTTACAGTATTTATTAATCTTTGTTAATAAGATTAATAAATGCTGTAGAAGTATTGTTTATTCTTAGTTCATGTTAACTAAGGTTGTTAACCTTGTTGTAAAGTGTTACCAGTATTTCTATTAACTAGCATTAACAAAGATAAATAAATACCATGACAAATGTATTGCTCATTGCTAATGCTAACGTCAAATAGGACCTTTCTGTGAAGTGTCACCTGAATATTTTGCATGTTATATTATTTAATATGTTATGCCAATCACAAATGAGATGTTAAAAAATTTGCTCATTTCCTAGTCCAATTTCTAGTCATTAGTCAAAAACAAGACTGGGATGTTAAATCCAAATAAAACCATCATCATTGTGTTTTACTAGTGTAATACCCTGTTGACCTTTGTTTCCTCCAGCATGAAGAAACTGATGGAACTGTGTCCGGGGTCTCGGGGAGACCTGGACCTGAAGAAACCAGCTGGAGCCAGCAATGGTCCAGACGTACAGGAGGACAAGATGATCATGAGGAGGGAGATCTCTCTCACCAATGGCATCTGCTTAATTGTGGGCAACATGATTGGCTCAGGCATTTTCGTGTCGCCCAAGGGCGTGTTGATGTACAGCGCTTCCTACGGCCTTTCGCTGGTCATCTGGGCTCTCGGTGGCATGTTTTCTGTGTTTGGCGCGCTGTGTTACGCAGAACTTGGAACCACTATTACGAAGTCTGGTGCTAGTTACGCGTACATCCTGGAGGCCTTTGGGGGTTTCCTTGCTTTCATCCGCCTGTGGACGTCCATCTTGCTGGTGGAGCCAGCCAGTCAGGCTATCATCTCGCTGACGTTTGCCAACTACCTGGTGGAGGCGTTCTACCCCACCTGTCAGCCTCCGTACGACGCTGTGAGACTCATAGCAGCGGCTTGTATCTGTGAGTCCTCATTGCCATTGCTCTCAGCGTGGCAAGTCTTGTTTGCTTACTCAAACATTCCTGGTCTTATCATTCGAGTTGTTCCAAAGAAATATATTGTTTTTGTAATCTGTAATTGCAATTTAACGGCTTGCGTCACCTCTGAAATGACATTTCTTTTCGGTTAATTCCAGTTAGCCTCTTGTTGAGAGAGATCCTGTGCCCTTTCCATCCGAAAGTATTCCATTGGCTGAGACCTCTTTGTGTGTACCCAATTCAGTTCCTGATTAGAATTGACATAAAATCCCTTTATAGTGTATTTTTGAAACACATGAAACATTAATTTGTCTTTTAAATGTCTTTTTTTTTATTAACCAAACCAAACCAAACCAAAAAAAAAAAAAAAAGCTCTATTGAATAAGTTATAGTTCACCCAAATCTGTCATTATTTACTCATCCTCATGTCGTTCCAAAATTGGATGACTTATTTCTTCTGTGAAACACAAAAGAAGATATTTGATAAATGTCTCTGTGTTGTTCTCTTTCATCATCTCGTTTCAAGATCCACCTATGGGAAGGGCATCCGCACCTGACCTCTGCAGAAGCATCCAATTGCACTAAGTCTGGCCTGACAGACATAAGCGCGTGACCAATGCCCGGTAAGGGACCCGCCCCTTACCAAGTGTATAAACCACTAGCACACACTATCTTACCTCAGTTGTTATTCGCTTCTCGCGACCTCTTTGCTTCGCTGCTCTACGTGTTTCGCTGACTTCACTACAGTCAACAGGAGGATATATCATCTTCGATCAGCCTCCGCCTGGCGTGATTGTCAGTCGGTTACGTTCAGTTGCGATTTGTTTCTGGTTGCAAGCCACCCACGCTCGCTACCTGGATTCGCTCAGGCTGCCTGCCTGCGTCTTAGCTTTCACCTCTCCCATGGATCACAAACAAGCTGTTAGTATGGCCTCCGGTCCTGCTAACCCGTCCGATTCGCAGTCGCGTGCATGTCCTGCCGCCTGCGGTTCACTCATCGCCGCGAGGGATACCCATCCCTTTTGCGTGGTTTGCACGGGATTTGCGTGGTTTCTTCCGGAAAACTGCAGCTATTGCCTCGCCCTGCCTAGGAAGCTTCTCCGACGCCGACTTAAGGTTGTGTCCACCCAAAGCGCGGATGATCAGTATGACTCGGATGTGGGAGTAGGTGAAAACGCTGCAGCTCCGGGGGCCTCCCAGAGCTTGCCTTCTCTCAGCTGGGCTGACCAGTCTGAGGATTTACTCGAGGAATTTCTTCCCGGTGTTTCCTCGCTCGACTATGAGCCGCCCGGCTCAGGCGAGGACGAGGACCCCGCTATACTTGATGGCTCGGACGACGAGGAAACCATCCCGTCCGCCCAAGCTGCCCCGGTTAGCGGCACGGCTACTCTGCCGCACGCGGTCCTTCTCGAGGTGTGTGAGCGAACGGCCGCTCGTCTCGGCATCGAATGGCCGGCCCTCCAGAATGCCGCCATCCAAGAGAGGGATGTGTATGACGGCAAGCTCCTGGGGCCCCCTCCCGGTCCTAGGAAGCAGCTCATGCCGGTCCTCCCCGCGTGCGCTAAGCACATGCGTCACTACTGGAGAGACCCGCTCGATCTTAAGCACAGCTTAGCGGGTCTGGAGGTGAAGGACATGGCAGCGTGTGGTTTGGGCGACCCTCCTACCATCGAGCCCTCGATTGCCAGACACCTTAACCCCTCGCAGGGAGGATTAATGGCCCCCCCTAAGCCAGCTCTCCCCAATAAGATGGACCGCTTCTCAGCTTCTGTCTTCCAGGCCTCGTACAAGGCCTCGGCCCTCGCGGTTCGGGCTCTTAATGTTTCCTCCCTCCTCTCGGTCTACCAGGCGGAGCTGCTGGAGGATATGAGCTCGCATCTGGAGAAAGGCATCTGCAATCTCCGACGCTGTGGAAGGAGATCGTCACCGTCAGCAATTTGGTCCTTCGCAACGCCCGCCAGGCCGTCCAAGCCGGCGGACGTTCTATGGCCTTATCCGTTGTGGGGGAATGCGCCCTCTGGCTCAATCTCTCTGGTCTGCCCGACAGCGAGAAACGCCGCATAGCAGGAGCGCCGGTGGAACCTGGCCAGGCTCTTTTCGGCCCTGCTGTTGCCCTTATGCAACAGCGGTGCGATGACAAGAAGAAGGAGGATGAGGCATTTAAACTGTGCCTGCCTAGAAAGGACACTCCGCATCAGCCCCCCGCACGGCCCCCTCAGGCCCAGGCCACAGTACGGCCGTACCACAACACGGCCAGACCCAAGGTTCGCGGCAGGCCACCCAGCCAGCAGCCCAGCCAGCAGCCCAGCCAGTAGCCCAACCATCCTCCTAAGGCTTGGGGTAAGGCGTCTTTCGCTGCGGCCGCAGCGAAAAAGCCCAACAACTCTACCCCGTCAGACGGGAAGAGGAAGAGGCATACCTGATGCTCAGCCCCAGGGGCTTCTCTGTCCAGGTTTTTGGGGGCGGCCAGCCCATTGGACACAGGTTTGAGTTTTTCCTCCCCTTCACCCAAAAAGAGGAAGTTCTCAACTCGAGGGCCCCTTTTCCCTCGTTCGGGTGCCCAACCTCAGTTCAACGCGGACTCGTCACAAGTTCACAATGCTCGCGCGTCCTTCACAAGAGCGCGTTCTCTCCTTAATGAATTGCCTCACACAATTCAGAGAAGGAGCGAGAGTACATTATTGCGCATGTCTTAGATTACAGGGTCTTATGGCGGCGGCTATTCCTGTCCTGCCTTTGGGCCTTCTGAGAATGAGGGCGTTCATGAAGTGGGTTTTATCTCTTCACCTCAGCCCTTTACGCGACCTCCGCCGCTCTGTCAGAGTGACGCGCACGTGCACAGTAGCGCTGCGCCACTGGAGGAACGCAGAGTTTTACGCGCATGGGACCCCTCTCGGGGCGATTATGCTGCGGAAAGTAGTAACAACAGACGCATCCTTAACAGGATGGGGAGCCACGCAAGAGGGCAGAACAGTGAATGGTGTGTGGCCAAGCACACTTCACTCAGCCCATATAAATGGTTTAGAGCTCCTCACGGTGTGGAAGGCTCTGAATTATTTTCTGCCCCACTTGCAGGGCCAACATGTGCTGGTGCACTGCGACAACACAACAGCCGTAGAATATATCAACCAGGGGGGGATGCGCTCCTCCAAGCTGCATGCTCTCGCTCTCAAGCTGTTAGTATGGAGCAGGCGGCACTTTCTGTCGTTAAGGGCAACGCATGTCCCGGGCATACTGAACAGGGGTGCAGACCTCTTGTCAAGGGGAAACCCTCTCTACGGGGACTGGCGCCTCCATCCTCAGATAGTGGGTCTACTGTGGAGGAGGTTCGGCCAGGCAACCGTAGATCTCTTCGCCTCGCGCGAAAATGCCCATTGTCCTATGTTCTTCTCACTACGGGACGAGGACGCTGCACTCGGCGTGGACGCACTGGCACATCTGTGGCCGAACGTGCTGCTCTACGCATTTCCTCCCCTTTGCCTCAAAACGCCGTCTCTGGCCAGGGTGAGGGAGCAGAGCTTGACCATGATTCTGATAGCTCCCAGGTGGCCCAAGGCACCGTGGCTCTCAGAGATTATCCCTCTGCTGTATGCCCAGCCGTGGCCCCTCCCACTTCGCACGGACCTGCTATCCCAGGCGAACAGGGAAATTTACCACCCGCACCCAGACAGGGTGGCCCTCTGGGCCTGGCCCGTGAGAGGGCCAACTTAAACGCGTTGGGGCTCCCCCCACATGTTGTGGCCACTATTCAGGGTGCCAGGGCATCTTCGACACGGTCCCTTTACGACTGTAAGTGGCGGGTGTTTGAAGAATGGTGTGAAGGGCGATGATTAACTTCATATCTGTGCTCTAACACTGACAATTTATGCTTTTTGCAGGATCTTATGGATAAGGGAAGATCCTTTTCCACAATTAAGGTCTATTTAGCGGCTATCGCTGCATGTCATGTGGGATTTGACAGCTCTACGGTGGGGCAACACCCCTTTATTCGTAGGTTTATGAAGGGCGCACGCCGCTCTCTTCCGGTACCCAGGAGAGTAGTTCCTGAGTGGGACCTCTCCATGGTGCTGGAAGCGATGGCTCATCAGCCGTTTGAGCCCCTGGGAAGCATTTCCCTTAAGACATTGTCTTTAAAGACAGCTCTGCTCCTGACCCTGGCATCTGCCAAGCGCATCAGTGATCTGCATGCACTCTCTGTTCATCCCTCGTGCACTAAATTCTCTCTCAGTGGAGATAAAGTTTTTCTCAGGCCCAACCCGGCCTTTATGCCAAAATGCTTCCCGGCTTTCACATGTGAGGTGATTGAGCTTTCCGCGTTTCACCCAGCTCCTTTCTCCTCCACGGAGGAGCAGAGGTTGAACGCGTTGTGCCCTGTACGTGCCCTGCGGACGTACTTGGACAAGACCAGCTCGTTTAGAAAAAGCGACCAGCTTTTCATCTCTTGGGGCCCCCCTTACTCAGGGAACCCCATTTCTAAACAACGCCTTTCTCATTGGCTTGTGGAAGCTATATCATTGGCATATGAGTCTAAGGGAGTGTAGCCTCCAGAGGGCATCAGAGATCACTCCACTAGGGGCATGGCTGCCCCATCCGTCAGGTGCGGATGCCCTTCCCATAGGTGGATCTCTCCACTCGATGTTTCAGAGAACCGGGGTTACGAACAGTAACCTATTGTTTTGTCCATACAGTGGAAGTCAATGGGCTCCGATGTTGTTTTGGTTCCTAGCTTTCTTCAAAATATTATGTAAGTAGGTCATACAGGTTTGGACCGACATGATGATGAGTAAATGATGACAGAACTTTCCCTTTAGTTGAAACAAGAAATCACAATAACATGCTATCTATGTTTTTGGGTCCCTGTGATTTTGCCAAATATGACATGTTCCTGGATCAACTTATTTTGTTGATCCGGGAACAGCATGCCTGTCCGAAAATGTAGTCCTAACCCAATCCTGACCCCTAAACCTAACTCTACCCATAACTTATCCCTAAAATCAGAGGGAAATGGTAGGTGAATAACACTGATGTAGAAGCACTTATCCCTGGTTGTAAGTCTAAACTTGACATAAACTGTAAACTTGTCCCTCAAATCTGATTGGTTGATTGCAATGTTGTTCCAGGATCAACAAACATGTTGATCCAGGAATATGTTGCACTTGATGAAATCAAAATAAAATGCTATATTTTTGTTCAGGCATAAAGGTGAATTAAGCGATTTCTGAGAATTTTCAATGCTGATGAAAGTGGATCGGACCGAGTACCACAACACACTTGTAGCCAATCAGCTGTAGGGGGCGTGTCCACTTGATGGGGGAGGAGAGAGAGTGAACAAGAGGGAGATTTGAAGAAAGACTGTCATTGTGGGGGCGGAGCAATAAAGGGAGGGGTGTGTTTGTTTGGGTTGATTTCAAATATCAACAGTGTTCAACAATGATTCTCAGAAATCACTTACTGCACCTTTAAGGAAGGAGTTTTTAGCAGTGTGTGAGATTATTTTTCCCTTCTGCTGTCTTTCACTTCACAACTCACGAAACCCTTTCTTTCTTCACTTTGCTAAATTTCCCTGACACATACAGCATATCCTTCTTAGTCCCTGTTAGTATCCTTGTTAGTCAACATAAAACAGCATTCGTAAGCCACTGTACTTCCCTAATGTGATGTGAAAAACATCCCAATCAGTCGTTCCATGCCAGAATGAATCAACACATAGCCTAGATGACGTCAGCCGGAAAGGAAAGTTGTTTCAGAAGTGAGTCAAGCTATTGAGGTAAATGAAAGATTATGAACACCATTGAGAAGTAAGTTTATTACACAAAACTAACATATGTAATAGTTTCCTGCATGATGAATTGAAAAAGAGAATGTATGGCCTGTACTATGAGAAACATATTATTAGCAGGAAGCATACAAAGATGATCGGCAACAACACATAAGGTGTTGCGTAATATAACAGCCATCACTATGATTAACTGTAGCACATATTTAGTACATATTCTAGCAGATCCTAGTCCAGACAGTCTCTTAATACTGCTGAATGTTGGCACTTGTTGTGGAGCCTGTGAACCAGACCAAACTATTTTAGTCTATTTTGTGACAGAGCTGGCTTGACTGTTGCAGACTCTAGTATTCGGGTGAAAGATCAACAACACATCCTAGTGTACGTCTTACAAAGTACAGTTATACAATGATACTGAATGATGACCATCTTCACACACCATTATATTAACATGATGCTCCAATGTACTTCAAAGAATACCATGGTAAGCTAAAATACAAGTCCAAAGCCATGATAGTACTTTCTTGTTGATGGCTCATGTTATCTAAACCTGAGGGTATTTAGAGTTTCTATTTGTAATTGTGTTACATGTATAACATAACTGTTCAAAACTACAAATCTATATATGTTTCTTTTGGTTCTTGTATTCTAAGCTAAACAGAGTTTGAGCAAAGTGAAACCCAAAGCAAGGATGAATGGCACTCTTCTCGGTTTTTGCACAATGTTCACTGCTCTAATACATGACACACAAGAGATGTTTTTCTTTCTCTTTCCTTCTTAGCAGCTGTTGCCTTCACACAGTTTCCAGTCAGAGCTAAATATGTTCTCAGAAAGCAGGGACATGATCCACTCAGTGCATGAGGACAGATTGTAGCAACACACACAATTCATGAGCTAGCTGAGATTGGACCTGGCACTTTCCAAGAACAGGGTACAGAAAGAAAAAGAAAAAAAAATCGACAAACGTGTTTGTTTGTTTTTTGTCAAATGTTTGATTATTACTGAACATGCAGAATACAATAAAGGAGCTGATTTTAAATGACTTTATATACAAAAAGTTGCTACCTTAAATTAAGCACAATCAACTTGGATGTTTAAGTCATTTCAACTTAAATTACATTAAAATGAAATAAGAAAATGAGTTGAATCTCGTTTAACTTATATAAAAAAGTGTTTATTATTAGTTAAAGCAATGTAAAAATATATGTTGTCATAACTTATTATATATATATATATATATATATATATATATATATATATATATATATATATATATATATATATATATTTATATATATTTATTTATTTATTTATTATTATTAGTAGTATTATTATTATTATTATTATTATTATTATTATTATTATTATTATTATTATTATTATTATTATTATGAAGACTTCAAATTAACAAAAATTGTAAATGCTACTTTGGCAATAATTCAATAGTTCAATTCAATTTAGTTCAGTTTAGTTTGAAGCACTAAAATTATTAACTGGAAATTAAAAGCTAAATAAAACTGACATAAAAATAAATTAAACCTAAATAGAAATATTAAATACAAATACGAATACAATGACAAAAGAACATAGCGAAATTACTAAAAATGAAATGAAATAAATGAAATAAAAATATAAAACTAAAAGCTAATTCTAAATATTAATAAAACCATAATAAAATCATGCTTCTGTGTAACAGGGTTACACATAAAATGTGGGACAAAGCTAAACAACATTTTTGATAATGAATTTATTTATTTTTTTCACAATAAAATGAAGATTGAATAATCAATAATATGATTTTCAAAATTGCGAAATTATGTCAAGACCCTGAGGTGGGACAGGCCAAAATCAACATTTTGATTTGATTTGTTTTGGACGACTTACTTTCGTGCTTAATCTTATGTTGTATAATAGTTTATCTAGCCTACTGATTGAATAGTTCTCATTAAAAAAGCATTACAAATTGAGACACCAAACTGTACTGTATTCATGGAAAGTGCCTGCTGTGGTTTCTGAGAAATATAGACTAAAACAAAGAACAGGCCTTTTACGTAATATCTTGTGAGTCATCATCTGATTAAAACATTAATATTAAGTGTTCTGATCCTCAATATGCATTTAATGTGTTCCTCCTCTTTCCTCAGGTATTTTGATCTTCATAAACTGTGCTTATGTAAAGTGGGGCACTTTGGTTCAAGATATTTTCACCTACACCAAGATCATGTCTCTGCTCCTCGTCATCACAATGGGCATCATCAAGATAATTAACGGTAAAAATACGTTTTGAGGGGATACTGATGATTTTAGGTGGATTTGTCGCCGTAAATAAGAGAAATTAAGATACATGAACAAGGAAGTAGCTCTTAATCAGAGATTGTCTTATTAATGGGAGATAATAAGAGTGTCTGTGGCTCTTACGATTGGAAAAAGCATAACGGCTAACTTGGATATTAGGTGTTGAAATCTGGAAGCCATAGAAAGAATACATTTATTTATTAAAATCTTTATATTTTGCTTACCTTCATGTAATAAAAAGCATTATCATTATTATACTGATAAGCTATTTCCTCACAAAAGCTGTTTACCGGCTGCTTTTTTGCCTAAAGGTTGCATGCAGGTTTCACCTACACAGGTTTTGTTGTTTTAAAACACTCAGGGTGTTTCATGTACTGTCTTAATAATTTTCTTTTTCTGTTCCTCATTCTTCATGTGCGCCACAGGAGAGACAAAGAACTTTGATAATCCCTTTGAGGGTTCCTCCACGGAGGCGGGCAGCATCGCTCTCGCTCTTTATTCGGCTCTGTTCTCCTACTCTGGCTGGGACACGCTCAACTTTGTTACTGAGGAGATCAAGAACCCTGAGAGGTTTCAGTATTTCCCTTTTCATGTTTTCCGTATTCAATGCATTACCTGGATGTTACAGTAAAATTGGCTCTTATCCATTAACTGTACATCTAGGTCTGTATACACTCAACGGCCACTTTATTAGGTTTCCTACACTTTGCTACACTGTAAAAAGTGATCAATTGACTAAACTTGGAAAAATTAAGTGAACTTAACAATACCACATAACTTTTTTTTTTTTATTACGCATGAAGTTTATTTACTTAATTTTAAGGCAACGAGTTTCCTCACTTTTTTTACATTAAGTCAACTGATCACTTTTTACAGTGTAGTACCGGGTTGGAGCCCCTTTTGCCTTCCACAACTGCATAGATTTAACAAGATGCTGGAAACATTCCTCAGAGATTTTGATCCATATTGACATGAAAGCATCATGCAGTTGCTGCAGATTTATCAACTGCACATCCATGATGAGAATCTCCTGTTCCTCCACATCCCAGAGATCTGGAGGCCATTTGAGTTTAGTGACTCAATGTCATGTTCAAGAAACTAGTTTGAGATGATTTGTAGGCCATCTGATTCAAGGTTCGACATGTTCAGAGATGCTCTTCTGCAGACCTCGATTGTAATGAGTGGTTATTTGAATTACTGAATAGTTCTCATTTAAAAAGCATTAAAAATTGGGACATCCTGTTGTCTTTCTATCAGCTCAAACTGATCTGGTCATTCTCCTCTGACATCTGGCATCAACAAGGCATTTACTCCCACAGAACTGCCGCTCACTGGTTATTCTCTCTTTTTCAGACCATTCTCTGTAAACCCTAGAGATGGTTGTGTGTGAAAATCCCAGTAGATCAGCAGTTTCTGAAATACTCAGACCAGCCCGTCTGGCACCAACAACCCTGCCATGTTCAAAGTCACTTAAATCACCTTTCTTCCCCATTCTGATGCTCAGTTTGAACTTCAGCAGATCATCTTGACCATGTCGACATGCCTAAACGCATTGAGTTGCTGCAATGTGATTGGCTGATTAGATCTTTGCGTTAACTATCAATTGAACAGGGTGTACCTAATAAAGTGGCCAGTGAGTGTATAAGTTATTTATTGTGTTTTAGCTGGTTTTGAGAATGGCACACTATACTCTAAAGATCGTGCTGCACATGCTTTCAGGCGAGAGTGCACGAGTTCTTATATGGACTTGGTTTGGTTGTGTTTTATGCAAATTACAGCAGTGGGCATGTGCTTCCTCATTTAGAATAATTCGGATTCATAAACATCAAATGAAGGTAAGAAAAAATATGTGCGAGTGCACCTGTCATGAATCTAGTGATAATTTTGCATCTTATATGTATAATGTTTAAATAAATATTTTGTAACTGTTATATGTAGTTCAAATCAAATGTTAGCTGTCCTATACAGTTCTATACAGGGGATGCCACAGACTTGGAAACCCCTTTAATTATGTTGGCTTGACAAAACCAAAATCTCCTTGCTATTTCTTCTTCTTCTTCCTTCTTTCCTCTTTCTTCTTCTTCCTCATTCTTTCCTCTTTCTTCTTCTTCCTCCTTGTCACGGTTCAGGGTGCATCATCGGCTTTCCCAGTTGTCCTGTCATTTTCTGCAGCTCATTGCCCTCACCTGTGGCTTGTTCCCTTTTCCCTTATATTCTCTGCTCTGTCTGCCCCTTGTTGTCAGTAGATTTTAGTGTGCATTGTCTCATCTGCTTTTGGATCTGTGCTGTGTGTTTTACCTCTGTTTGCTGCTGTACCCAGGACGATTAGATGAGGAGTGAACAGATGGTTGTGCGCTTGCTGTTCTCTGTCTCGTCTCGCTCCCTGTCCCGTTGGGCGCTGGTTTCCACAGCCTGTGTGTCCACAGGTGTCTGTACGGACGTCTCTGGAGCTCCCTTTTGTCCACATATGTTACTACACTTTGGAGGTTGTTTGTTCCCCGAAGTGTTCAAATGATCTCTGTTTCATGAACCCTCTGCTTTTGAGTCCTCCGTTCACCCGTCCCGACATTTCTGAGACTACATTTAAACAGTATCTCCTCCTAGAGATTTAATGCTAGAACCACCAAACTCGGGTCAGACCTTCAGACTGTTCTGACTCAGGTTGCTATATCTTTTCTAACTGATCCGACTCACGGAATTCCTGTATCGGTCTTCCGAACATTCCCAAATTCACATAGACTTTCATGGAAGGGTTCAAAACTTTCCTACAATAACCTCTTATAAGCTGCGTCCTAATTCAGAAGCTTCATCCTTCGAGGGCTCATTCGAAGGCAGATTGCGTCACAGCGACGCAAGGAATTCTGTCCCAATTCAAAGGCTCCTTCAAACGCAGCCTCGAAATGCGTCTTTTGTTTCCTAGGCAATCAAGGATACAACAGATAGCCTACCCCAGAATTCATTGCGCGCCAGTTTTTTGAGAGACATTGCTGAATTAAAATTTTAAATGCAAGTATTGGGTTTCAACTCAAATTCATACTCAAATATCTAGTGATACAAATGTAAAAAATAAATGTATATAAAGCTGTTCAAATGTTGACTTGTATGTCTTACTAAAATGTGATTTTATGTAGTTTATACTCTTTACTATGTGCAGAAGTAGAACAAGGTGAACATGTTTAGACAGGTCTTGAACCCTGTTTTGTTTTCAGACAGTTATATATAACTTTTTAAACGTTGCTGCCACTCAGCTGTCACAGTTGCTAGGCGACAAGAACAATCCTTCGTAGGCAAGATCGTCCCATTTAACAATGCTTGTGTCATGATCCCAGCCTGTGTTCCCCTGTCTTTTGTGAGGACTTTTATTTCTTGTCTGATGCCATGATTTGTAGTTTTTCATGTTTATTAGTCTCCCCAGGTGTGTCTTGTTAGTTCCCTTGGTTACCCTTGTGTGTTCCCATGACAATTAGCCACTCCCCCTTGTTATCTTGTTAACCTTGTTTTTCTTTGTGTATAATATACCCCAGTGTTTCTCTTGTTCCTTGTCTAGCGTTGCTAATATATGGTTGTATCATGTGCGTTTGTTGTAGCTTCCTGTTTATGTGTCTGGATTTGTCTTGTTCCTTGTCTAGAGTTATTTTAGTTGTCCTGATTTAATAAATGTTTACTGCACTTGGATCTAATGCCTCTTGTCTGCAGCAGCCACGTTACAGGTTGGTCCGACCTTCAAGGCCTTCGAAGGATGCAGCCTCTGAATTTGGACACAGTATTAAAGCTGCCAAACAGTCGCAAAGCTTAACAACTATCCTAGGCCAACGTGTTAAAGTCCCCCTGTGGTGAAAATCAAGTTTTTAATGTTGTTTATATGTCTATGTGGTATTTTTAATATGCTTTAAGACAAACCATGTGCAAATTCATCAGTCAACACCATTGCTGAGCATTTTCTCCTTAAAACTACCTTGTTACCAATCACGACACCGAGTGGATCTCTGAGCTGGTGTGAGTGAGTGGAGGCGGGGCTAATTTGCACATACTAAATGAGGCAAGGGTGTAGAGTTACATTCAAGCTATTTTAAGGCATGGCAAAAAAAATTTTCAAGCAAATATGTCATTTTGATGATCAGAGATGAGTTTTAAGGGATTGAATTATTGACTACAAGGGGACTTTAAAACATGCTAGAAACATGTTAAAACATATTAGCACCATACTAAATCATGCTAGCAACATGTTAAAATGTGCCAGTAATGTGTTAAATCATGCTATTAACTTGCTAAAACATGTTAACAATGCACTTGAACATGTTTACAGTGTTTACGATATTTCAACCTTTCAGACAAAGCTTTGTCAAACCAACATCAAAGTTTGTCATCAAACTTTAATTCTTAATAATGCACATCTCAACCACTTAATTTATTCTGTATGTTGGCGAATCTGATTATTATTGTTTAGTACTCTGAGGTTCCAAAATTAGCTCAGGTAATGCAAGTGTCAGTAGATTCCATCTGGTCCTGTTGGTGAATAACTTCATGACCAGTGGACTCATTGTAAGACTAACACATTGGGTGTGTTTATCATTCTACATTTACATTAACATTTATTCATTTAGAAGACACTGTTATCCAAAACAACATAAAAATGAATACATCCTGTGTACTTGATAATGTTATTCATCCTAAAGTTCTTTTTCGTTCTTCGTTTAGGGGTAAAACGAAGTTTGAAATACGTGACCAGCGATATGCTGTTATTGAACATCTGACGCTGCCCACACTGCTGACAGCAACGGTTAGATAAATATGTAAATATGTGCTGTGCGCCTTCCTCTCAATAACAAAATAAACACAACAAATTTGAGAAAACAGCAAGCCTTTTAATAAAGCATTAGAAAAGCATATGATCATAGCACCATTGCTATGTTTGCATGAGCTCTACAGCACTCCAGTAAAGTCACGTCATGTTTATTTATACAATAGATGGCTTAAAATCAAGCAGCTTTAATGAATTAAACATGAAAAACAGTCAGTGTCTCGTTTCATAAGTAGTACAACTTAATTTTCTACTATAAAGCAGCTCCTTCAGTGTGTTCATGTTTTCACTCACGGGTCACATCTGACCTCGACAGACTGAACAGGCCAAATGAACCAGAAAAGATTTTCACATGAAAGAAGGCGGAGCTTCTTCGCACACCTACCTATTACATTATCACCATGGACCAATGGGAGTTTGAAGGTGTTTAGCAGCCGGAGCGAAGTTTTCGGGAAAATTCCCTTTGGCAATCTGTTTCAAACTCCTAAAACAAACTCCGTTTTGGCCTGATTTTGTTCGAAATTACGTCACATCAGTTCGTTCTTCGATTTCGTTTGAAGTATATTGGGGCTTTAAGTGTTTAATCTTTCTCCTTGATCGTTCATAGGAACCTTCCCATCGCTATAGCCATCTCCATGCCAATAGTGACAATCATCTACCTGCTGACCAACGTGGCCTACTACGTAGTTCTGGACATGCCTTCTTTCATGGGTAGTGATGCAGTGGCTGTAGTAAGGATCTTTCAGAGTATCAAATATGTGATCTTTAGTCTTTATGAGTTTATTGTATTAATTACACCATCATTTGATTAAACCATCTAGTTTGTGTCCCCATCTGTAGACATTTGGGAATCAGGTGCTAGGTCCCGTTAGCTGGATCGTTCCCATTGCTGTGGCCATGTCTTGCTATGGAGGACTCAATGCCTCCATCATTGCCGCCTCCAGGTAAAACTTTGGTTCCAGTTAAAACAACAATGACTTTCAAGTAATAATTTATGCTTATAGTAGATGTTGCGTATCTTTGTGTTAGATTGTTTTTTGTGGGGGCGAGAGAAGGCCACCTTCCCATCAGCCTAAGTCTGATCCAGGCTGAGCGCTACACTCCCGTACCTGCACTCCTCTTTAATGTAAGTCTCTTGCCTTTTTCTCCAAGTATCAGTACACTGGACCAGATTATCCATGATAATATGATACTACATTATAATCAGTTGGTAAAGTGCACACGAAATGGTGTTCACGACCCATTGTACTTATGTCATTGAATGTATTTATGAGGGGGGTGGGGGGATGTTGGGTGATGGCAAGTCTTTATCTATTGGAAAGTGCTTTGATTGTGGTCTATGTGATGGGTGCTTTGAAGGAAGGGGTTCAAGAGTAAGAGGGTCTAGGTCAGGGTTCACCAATCTCGGTCCTGGAGGGCCGCTGTCCTGCAGAGTTTATCTCCAACCCCAATTAAACACACCTGAACCAGCTAATCAAGGTCTCACTAGGCATACTAGAAACTTTCAAACAGGTGTGTTGGAGCTGGTTGGAGCTAAACTCTGCAGGACAGCGGCCCTCCAGGACCGAGATTGGTGAACCCTGGTCTAGGGAATTAAACTTAGTGACTTTGTTATCGAAAACTTTGCAAACTTTGTTATCGAAAATTTTCAATGGTTCACCGCTTGCACCCGCAAACAACACAAGTTGACACCCCCAGTGATGTCTTTCTATTGCCTTTATAATTAAACAATCATTTTTCTGCCGTTGAATGTTTAAAGGTGCATTTTTTTATGTTGTGCTTACCAATGTGGCAGTCGTCTTGCTGAATAGGCAATGATAAGCATTGTATTTGTGGGTGTTTGTAGGGCATTATGGGTCTGATCTTCCTGTGTGTGGAGGATGTGTTTCAACTCATCAACTACTTCAGCTTCAGTTACTGGCTGTATGTGGGTCTGTCCGTGGCCGGACTCATTTACCTGCGCTTCACTCAGCCCGACAGACACAGACCTGTCAAGGTAACTAGATCCATACAGCGCTCCAGCATTCACATCTGCTTATTCGTTTGAATAAAACCCCATGTCTTATTATGTGTGTTTGTTGACTTTGTTTTGTTTTCTTCATTAGCTCTCATTGTTCTTTCCCTTCATCTACTGCCTGTGCAGTGTGTTCCTCGTGATCGTGCCTCTGTACAGCGACACCATTAACTCCCTCATAGGAGTTTCCATCGCACTGTCTGGAGTGCCTGTTTATTACCTGTGTATCTACTTGCCCAAAGAAAAAAGGCCAAAATGGATCAGTAAACTCAATGGTGAGGATAATCATATTACACACTGATTCACATGAGGGGATAAAAAAGTAATAAGGTGTCCTTGTTACAGTGTATTTACACAGTTAAGTACTGTGGAATAGTATTTAACTATGTATTTTCTAAAGAGTTAGGGTTTGGTTTAGGGTATAGTTGCATGTAATTATCCATAACTTACTGTTATTACTACAGTGGGTACATGTAACACATGTAACAAGGACTGTAAAATAAAGTGTTACCAAAACATTTATTAAAACTAAGCTACAAAATTCCTAATGTCAAACTGATGAATGCATTTTAACATCCACCCACATTAATAATAATACATTTTATTTGTAATGCGCTTTTCTAGTACCCAAAGTGATACAAACTGTAGTGAATAAAACAAATAAAATGCAGTTACAGAAATTATACAGTACAAAGAAACAATAAATTGAAACAACAAAAACTACTAATCATTACAACTAATCAAAACAATAAAATACTAAACATGTTAATCTATGCAAGCAAAAAGATGGGTTTTTAGCAACTTCTTGAAACTCGCTAATGAGGGAGAATTTCTAACAGTAAGAGGAAGTGGATTCCACAGCCTGGGCGCAGCGACAGAAACAGCTTTCTCCCCCCATAGATTGTAATCTACAAAGAGGCTGCTGAAGAGTGAAAGAATCAGCAGAGCGAAGAGAACGAGAAGGCGTGTTTGGGTAACTAAATCACAGATATAAGAAGGAGCCGTTCCATGTACAGATTTGTATGTTAGAGTGAGAGTTTTAAAATCAATACGCGACTGAACAGGAAGCCAATGCAGATTATAAATAATGCCTGTGATGTGCTGACGTAATTGAGTATAAGTGAAAACACGTGCTGCTGAATTCTGAATGTACTGCAGCCGTTTGGTAGATTTATTAGGTAGACCAACAAATAGTGCATTACAATGATCAATCCTGGAAGTAACTCGTGAATAAGCCTTTCAGCATCAGGCAATGTGAGAAAAGGCCTAATTCTTGTAATGTTTCTGAGATGATGAAATGCAGATTTTATGATGCTCTTAATATGTGAGTCTAATGTCAAATGAGCGTCAAAAATCACACCAAGGTTACAAGCTTGAGTAGATGGCAATACGACACCATCATCCATAATCAATTTAAAATTGCTACCTTTGTGAATAGCTGCTGGTATGCCAATAAGAAGAACCTCTGTCTTGGAACAATTAGATTTTTGGGCATCATCAGCATAATAGAAGTGATACCCTAAGTCGGATTTCCTAATGATTAGCCCCAGAGGAAGCATATAAATAAAAAAAGTATAGGACCCAAGACAGATCCCTGAGGATCCCCCAATGTAAGATTTGTTGCTTCCCAAGACAACAAACTGGCAACGATCAGTAAGGTTAGATTTCAACCATTTAAGCACAGTACCAGAGGTATGGAGTGGAACACAATGTGTCACATGCATGTCTTAAAACACCAAAATAGAGGCTGCAGAGTCAGCTGAGACAAGCAGGTCATTCATAACTCCAACCAAGAAGTGGCACTAATCTCTGTACTGTCCCCCTTTCTAAACCCAGATTGAAAAGGTTCAAAAAGCTTGTTGAATGACAAGTGTAAATATAGTTGTGCCACAACAACAAGTTTCAAAACCTTAGCGAGAAAGGGAAGATTTGAGATAGGCTTGTAATTTGATAGGTCAGACTTATCACTTCCAGGCTTTTTAAGGACTGGTGTAATATCTGCAACCTCACGTGCTTTTGGAACAATATTGGTAGTAAGGGAGGTGTTCACAATTCAAAATGAGGGGACAACTTGATTACAGACACCCCTTAAGAATAAATGTTGGGATAGGGTCAAGAATACATGTAGCTGTATTCATTGTCATCACAAATTTCAAAATGCTATCAATAAGCACTGTTTTAAAGCAGGAAAACTAAGTGGGTAAGTCTTAGGAAGTGCAGACATTCGGCACATGTTGGTGCCAAAAAACAATTATTCCTTAAAGAGAAATTTTGAATATGTGTCAGAAAACGAAGTTCCTTGATTGTTTTAAAATGACCTTAATAGTTTGACTTTAACATGACAACGAGCCTACAATAAGTGCAGCACAGTGCTCAGACATGCCAAGTCTCCCGGAAGTTCCGGGAGTCTCCCGCATATTGATAGCGGCTCCCTGATGCCCGCAAATCAGTTAAAATCTCCCGGAAGCAAGAGCGGCAGAGAGAGGGAGCGAGAGACCTTGCGTGTGTGCGCTATTTTGCGTGTGTGCGCTAGTGTGCGTGTGTGCCTCGGGATTTTATCTCTCCTCTCGAACCAAATTAATCAGAAACACCCCCACCCCCACCCCCACCCCCACCCCCCGTTGGACATTTCTCGAACCGAATTAATCAGAACCGAACTCCCCCCCCCCGTTGGACATTTCTTGACTCCCGGAAATGACTTGCAGGATGCAGGTGGGATGTCTGCAGTGCTGTAAATTAATTTTTACTGTTATAAAGGCACAGATCAGAGAAAGACAATATCTTAATAAGCTAATATCTTAAAAAAATTGTTTGGTTTAATTTAGTTTAATTTAGGTAACTGGAATATAAAGAATCAGTAAAAGGAAACATGTCAGCTCTTTTACAGTGTTGTACTGTTTTTTAGCGCAATTTTCCAACGGACAAAATTGCGATTGTTAACTCATGATTTCTGTTCTGTCTGTGCGCACCAATCTTGCACTTCTATCTACTCCTCAACCAGACTAGAGACTTCGGGTTTTCGGCATTATGTTAAGGAAGGTCTAATCTCGGGAACGCACCAAAAAAAAAAACAAAAAAAAAAAACGGAAAAGACTTACTATCTCTTAGTGTTGTGATCCCATGAGGTGAGAAAATTGCGCTAAAACACTCACCGAGTTTTTATTACTTGTTTTTTCATATAGTCATGTGGTAAAAGATTTACAACCATAGCAGCCACCACTTCACCACAACAAACATGTGACTATTGTTCATGCAAGTTCATAGTTCTGCTTAACTGATATACATTTTTGTGTGAATCTATTATTTAAATGAAAACCAAAGAGAGGTTATAGATGTTTTCTTTTGGTCTGAAGAAGACGGACCTCAAATAGGCTACAGACTCAGAAATGTTTTATGAGATCGTACCATCACAAAATGTTCTAGTCTGAAAGAAAGAAGGCTATGTGACTGACATATCATGTTTACTGTTAATGGGTCTCATTCATGAAACACGAGCAGAACGAATTTTTGTGTAAATCGTGTGTAAAGTGGTTCTGGAGTAAATTTTCGGATTCATTAAAATGTTCGTATTTCCCAAATGTTAGTTGGTACGAAAGAAATCTACACCTGCTCCCAGCCACGCGTAAATAGTGCGTTTAACATCCGAACGTTTTGCTCATTAATAAGCTGCATTTTAATTCACCTTAATCGGTTATATATTTACACAGCATTTTGAAAAAATATTATATATAGTAATTACATACGGTTTTTCTTTTTACTTTTATTACGAGAGCCAGTAATAGCATCTGCAAACGGAACACAAGTCCACAAGTCTTTCTTATTTTTTTTTATATTTTATATTCAAGCGTTTTTTTTTTTTTTTTACAAGTCCGCAAGTTACAAGGGTTGCAGTCAAGCTTCATGTCGAACAATTTTCTTTTCACTTCTGGGACTGTTCGATTAACAGATGAAACTCCATTAACTGCATCTGTATGCTGCCAAGCATTTTTACCAAAAGCATTTAGGTATTACCTAAAAAATCATATTTTTAAGACCTGATACGCCATGTACGCTTGAAAATAAAATGTGGCATTTTGAATAAACTTATGATAACAAAACAATTTCTGCATCTGAGAAATTTCTCTTCTTCATTCGCTTTTGTGAAGACATGTTGAAATCCTCCGTTTCGTGTCATAATATGATACCCATATATAGTTGTCAGTCGGTTTTAATTGGCGGGATTCATGGTAATTGCACGCGCGTCCCATTTACGAGTGATTGGAATTCATTAACCCACACACACATTTCACTATCAAATCTGACGTTTACGAAGTATTTGTGAATCAGGAGAAGAATTTTCGGGAATGTCTCTTTACGCGCAAATCACTCACATATTTACTCGTATATTTACGAATGTTTCATGAATGAGACCCATTATGTGTATATATATTTATATTTTTTTTTTTTTGTGTGTGTGTGTGTGTGTGTGTGTGTGTGTGATTCTACAGCTTCTTTATCCCCACCAACGTGTTTCTCTCTCTTTCCCCTGTGACAGATTCTTTCACCAAATATGCTCAGATCATGTGCTACTGCTGCTTAACCGACTTAGATATGGAGCCAGAGAAGTTGGCAGAACCGAAGACTCAATAACTTTATCTGAAGAGGATGCGCCTGGAGCATGGATTCCATCTCTGCATCACAGGGAGAAAAAAATATTTGTCAAAAGCAAATACCTCATGGATTTATAAAACTTCTAGTACTCATAGAGATCGAATTCCAACGATATCTCAGAGATCTCAGTGTAACTGAAAAGCACAATACTGTGTGATTTATTCTATTTCAGTGTTTCTTCAAGGATCACTAATAACTGTGAATCAAAATGAATAATGTCTGCCATTCTGTCAAGGTCTCCGTGGAGCTCGCTGACTGAAGAGGATTGTGCCTGATACTGGGAGACATTGGAACTGCTTTTGATTTGAGTCTTGAACAGAAAAAATAGGAGAAAGAGCTGGAATATGCAGAAACACTGGACAACTGGATAGTTAACTAAACTTTTTTGAGACAACATGGACTGGTGTGACTTTCTTTTAATAAAAATGCACATTTGTTTTAGTACAAAACGGAAGGATTTTCAAATGATTTTGTCTATTTGATTTCAGTGTGCTTTTTTCTGTATGATAACTACACTGTCTGTATTTGATGTCCCTTGTTCATTTGAAATTGAAAGAAGGAAGTATCACTTAGACTGGTGTCCCGAGGGTTTGCGTAATTTATGAGAATGTGATCAGCTATGATCTGCTTTTCTGCCTTACTGGTTTTATTTGAAACCTTAAAGGTTGTAATGTCGGGATGATTTTGAAAAAAATTGTGCTCGGCGCGCCATGACTTGGTGATTTTTCCAGATGGCTAAAGCTAAAAATAGAGAAAACTATGGCAGTATGGGAGCTCCAGTGTCAGATGTCAGGGCGGTGATTGTGAGAGATGAGTTTAGCCTCTGACGCACAATGCTGAACAACATGAGACAATCCAAACCTTTTAGGAAATTGTCCTCTGTCAGTGTATGTTCGACTTTCAACCATTTAGATTATCCACGCTTTTCAATTATCCCTTCTATGCCTTCAATTATGCCTTCAGAATTTCACCTCAAGATAATTTCAAACAGTTTTGTCATTTTAACCACAGATGTGATAATGCAAAAAATCCCCCTCACAGTGACTGTTTCATACTGCTGAATTCAGTAGGAATTTACACTGATTATCCAGAATATAAAATGACTTAAATGTTAAGTGAATAATATTGGTTATGTTACAGTGGCACCTGTCAATGTGTGGGATATAGGCAGCAAGTAAACAATCAGTTCTTGAATCCCACGTGTTGGAAGCAGGAAAACGGCCAAGCATTAAGATCTGAGTGACTTTGACAAGGGTCAAATATGATGGCTAGACCAACCTCACACTACAGAGCTATAAGACTATGAATCGCAGTGTGCTCAAACTACACAACAAATGTTGTTGTCGTCGTCTTGTCTTATGCCTACAGACTTCCTATAAAATCCTTACAAATCACACTGTATGACACTGATCTAATAAACTTGGGTACGATATGTATGAAGGCTACGATGATGACACCTATTGAATCGTAGGTTACAACGCAAGTTAGTATAGAATAAAACATCATCAGCATGGTTAACAAATAGAGCCATGAATCGCACTTTGGCAATTGTGATTTTATGTGCACTGAAGCGAATGGGAAGCGCAGGAAGCGAAAGAGCAGAATATGGACACTAGGGAAAAGAGGCCAACTTTGCAAATGGAGCTTGAGGTAAGTAGGTTTTTAGTGCCATTTCATGTTGCATTTTTATTGGCTAGTCAGTAGACGTAGGTCGTAGCAGCAAACACACTTTGAGATGAAGATATTACATTTCTGACACTGTCAGAAAATGATCACAGGCTATTTTTGGTCGCAAGACTGGTTTACATTTTAAAAAGATATTTCTTGTTTGTATATTACTATTAACAAGTATGATCAAATTGTCGCCTTGCATTCATGTACATTAAGGTGCATGATATAATTAGAGCAGTTTACCATGTTGTTTAATCGCTCACTCGACTAGATCACGTGGCGATAATATCAAACCGGTTTGAAAATATTGCAGCATCTGTGACTGCTCGAGACAGGCTCAGATCACGTCACCAACAACGAGCAACGAGCACTGTTTTGGCCACGATTTGGGGTTTTTGTCGCAGACCTTGGAAATCTGTCTCCAACAGCAAAATCTAGCCAAAAGTCGTGTATTGTGAGCTTGCCTTCAGATAGACATACAAAATGTGGAGAGCGGTGGATCCCCAGGACAAGGACTGAAAACCACTGAGCTAGATGACTGGGTGACTTGTTTGGGTCAGATATGGACAAACCCCACTGTTGGGTTTAAAAATGTAATTAAAAAAAATTGCAATCAACAATTGGGTTTGGGGTTTGTCCATATATGACCCAAACATGGGTTGAAACAACCAAGCATTTTTAGTGTATGCAGTGGTTTGTACCAACCAAAAGTGGTGCAAGGAAGAAGAACCGTTGGACCGGCATCATTGAACAGGGTCATGGGCGCCCAGGGCTCACTGATGCACATGCGGAGCAAAGGTTAGCTCATCCGGTCCGATCACACAGGAGAGTTCAGATCGCTGAAAAACGTAATGCCGCCCATGATAGAAAGGTGTCAGAACACACAGCACGTCACAGTTTGCTGCATATGTGGATGTGTAGCCTCAGACTGGTCAGTGCCCATGATGACCCCTGACCCCTAAAATGGGCATGTGAGCGTCAGAACTGGATCATAGGTCTGATGAATCACATTTTCTTGTAAGGGTACCTGTATCCCTGGGGGTGTACACGAACAAAATGCTGAGTTTTACTGTTCATTTAATTCTACCCCACCTTAAAATAGCATTAAAACCGAGCATGCATTCCTAATTCAGAATTCATCCTCTTGTCTTAAAACAGGAAAATGGTAATGCCATAAATACATCAAATACATTACATCCAATCAAATTCTTCTTCTTCTTTTGTGGTCAAAACTGACTGCATCCCCACAAGCAGCATTGCGTGCAGAGTCTGCAGCCTTGCGCTACATTACTGCCTTTCTCTGCAATGTACCTTTGTAATTATGTACCTTTTATGTAATGCATATAGGCCTATACATTTGCATTCATAGACTACCGTTCAAAAGTTTGGGGTTGGTAAGATTGTTCAATGTTTGTCTCTTATGCTCACTAAGGCTGCATTTGACAGTAATATTGTGATATATAACTAATTATTTCAAAATTTCACAAAAAAACTTTTCAGTTTAATATATTGAATAATGTAATTTATTCAATTTTCAGCATCTTTTACTCCAGTCTTCAGTGTCACATGATCCTTCAGAAACCATACTACAAAAATACAAATTGAGAATGTATCATCTGAATACTGAATAAACAGGCTTTCCATTGATGTATGGTTTGTTATAGGACAATATTTGGCTGAGATAAAAATCTGAGGGTGCAAAAAAATTGAAACATTGAGAAAATTGCCTTTAAAGTTGTCCATTTATGTTAACGATTGTGCTGCATTCATTCACAAAAATAAATGTTTTATATATTTACGGTTGGAAATTTACAAAATATCTTCATGGAACATGATCTTTACTTAAAGAGGCTATATGCAACTTTTCCCCCAAAATAAACGTAACAATAGCCTTTTTATTTGACCATTTATGACTCAAACATCTCCTGATGAGCATACTGACACCTTGTCAGCTTACAGTGGGTGCACCTATAAGCCTGTATCCTATTTTTCCTATTTTCTGCCGGGTCGGATTTTTCGCGCGCTGTCTGCGGATGTGACGTCAAGCGCGTTCATGTTAAACGTTTCAGATCACTCTGCCACCACCGCTAGTCAGCAAACAAACTTAGTTTCTCAAACAATATATGTATTTGACTGTTTTTACCTCTGTAAACATAATGTTGACTTCTTTGCAGCGGATGACTTGTGAAGTGTGCACGTACGAGAGTGAGCAGAAAGGAAGAGCAGTTCCGTTTTTTGGCCACAGGTGTCAGTCGCGAGTTTAAATTTCAGAAAATCGCATGTAGCCTCTTTAATATCCTAATGATTTTTGGCATAAAAGAAAAATCAATAATTTTGACCCATACAATGCATTGTTGGCTATTGCCAATGTGCGACTTGTGACTGGTTTTGTGAGGGTCACAGATGATGATTTGCTGCTAAAGAAACATTTATTATTATTATCGTCCATGTTGAAATCAATTGTGCCACTTAAGATGTTTGTGGAGACCATGATATTTTTTTTTTTTTTTTTCAGGATTCTTTGATGAACAGAAAGTTAAAAAGGACAGAATTAACTTAAAATAGAAATCTTTTATAACATTATAAATGCCTTTAATGTCACTTTAGATTAATGCATGCATCCTTGCTGAATAAAAGTATTAATTTCTTAAAAATAAAAAAACTTACCAACCACAAACTTTTGAACAGTACACACTGAATACATTTACAGCTCATATTTGATACAAAGACATTTGTCCAGTTGTTGCTGTCAACGCCAAGCTTGTGAATCTTTTTGAAATTACTATATGAATATCTTACTGTTTCAAATAGTTCATAGAAATGAAAGGCTGTTTGTGTCTGTCTTTGTGTGTACAGCATAAATAAAAGGCATATCATCCCTCAGAAGTTACACATATTACTAAACAGCCTTTAAACACACTCAAACAGAGCACAAATCTGTGTCAAACACAGATCAACTGACTTACAACAGAATAACACATGTATGGCATCTCTAATTAGACAGAAGGGCTCACATTTAATGGCCAAACACTTCAGTTTCTGGAGCTCACGAGACGTGGGCTTTGCTAATCAATGCTGTGGCTCCACTTCCCATCTGAGCGCACATGACAGTTCTCATCAGACCCCACTATAAAACTCAAGCACGTCTCTGTCTGTTCATCGCCAGGACGCACAGACCTCTGAGAAATCTTCACCATGCAAACAAGAACGTTGCTTCTGGCTCTCACCCTGACCCTGGGGTTCACTCTGATGGCAACTGGAGAACCGCTCCACGCTCAGTGCAGAATCATATGGTAAGATGCCGCTTGACTGGAGCATTTTATTTTATTGAAATTTTTCTTTGTGCATATATTGGAAAGATTGTTTCAGCTGCTGTCAGTGCATTTGCACTCATAGAGGTGTAATAAAAAGTAAGTGGGTCATTCCTTGTCAGTCACATGGTAATGGACCGTTCACACCAAGAGTGATGACTATAACAATAACTAGACCTTATTCACAGCAGCGCCATCTTTGATTTTTAACGGGAATGAAAGTGAGGCAGCATGTGAGCGGTAGACATAGGCCTACTCTCTTCAGTGGGTTGTACTGTTATTTAATATGTTTTTGACTTGTTCTGTTAACGAAACACTACAAAATATCTTAATAATCTAAATCTAGGAGCTTTATACAGCTTTTTACAGCTAATGCCATTGAAAACATGGTATATCTATCTATCCCTCACAGCCTCGCTTTCATACCTGTCACGGCGCTGCTCTGAATAAGGTCTATATTAGCATCCACACCTGTTTATTCAAGTGTGCGAGCAGTTTTGTCGTCGGTCACTTTAAATGCTCGAGCTCTTTCAAGTCTTGTGAATTCTGATTGGCTCTCAATATTTTTATTGTTCCAATGTCTGGGAATATCGCGCTAATAGTCATTCCAACGATATCGTTACTCAGTGTTATTGTTGTAGTGCAGGCTCTGCTATTCTTTAACATAGAACGATTTTTAGAACTATATCTTTATCATTATCGTCCGTGGTGTGACCGGGCTTTAAGATTAAAATAGCCCCACATCATCACATAGCCTTCACCATACCTAGAGATTGGCATGGGGTACTTTCCATAAGATCATCTCTCAATGCAAATCAAACTAGCTTTTAGGCTAACTGAAATAAAACCATGCCAATCTCTAGGTATGGTGAAGGCTATGTGATGATGTGGGGCTATTTTAATTCCAAAGGCCAAGGGAACTTTATCAGGATGCATAGTATCCTAAAAAAAAAAAAAAAAAAAAAAACTTAAAAATAAAAATCTGCCTGCCTCTATGGGAATTTAACATAGGGGTGTACAAACTTATGCACCCTGTATTTTAAGGAAGAACATTTATTTATTTACGATACATTATTCATTCACAAAGAAAATTGGTGTCCTTAAAGGTTGGATTTTTCCTAATTTTTTAAATTAAGGCATTAAGTTCAATTTCCAAAAGATGATTTTTTATTCCTCTTTTTAGTCAACTTTAGTATGGGTGTCTAAA
This sequence comes from Vimba vimba, assembly GCA_022828995.1. NCBI lineage: Eukaryota > Metazoa > Chordata > Actinopteri > Cypriniformes > Leuciscidae > Vimba > Vimba vimba. Next base: position 28,286,426 of record CM040822.1, read on the forward strand.
CTTATGCATAGCACTGTACTTCTGCGTCGAACTCACGCCGTATAAATAACACTTAATAAATGTAACATCAGTAGGCTATAACTTAATGTACAATACTATAACGATAGGCATATCTATTGTTGACTAAAAATATTTTTTGGTTACTGAAATAAAATAAAATATAGGCCTAAATATTAGATGAAAATCAAAGTTTAAGATGAAGTTTCAAATGTCTTAAATGACATGTTTCAAATGTCTCAAACTATAGGTAGAAATATATATATATGATAACACTACTTCAGTGTCCTTGTTATACTTTACATAGTAATAACACTAAATTATGCAGAATTACAACTCTAACCCTATTACAACTCTAAATATAACTCTAACCCTATAGTACACGCTTTTGATTAAAATGACTCAATACTTAATTTTATAATTAATTAATATTACTCAGTACTTAATTGTATAATTACACTGTAATAAGGACAAAAAACTAATAAAAATTACAACAAAATTACTAAAACAAACTAAAAATTTAAATATAAAAATAAAAGCTCATTAAAAAATATTATTCAATATATTATGTAAATAATACTAAAATATCACTGGATATTTTGTCCTTTCTAAATTTGAGTTTTAGAGCTGTGATTCACATCTTATATAATTTTATGATGTTTTCAGTCAACAGTAAGAATTTTGGAGGGGAAAAAACTTTAATGTTAAGTATACCACGAGGCAAATTTTACACTACTGTTGTATTTCAATCATGTTGTTCTGTATTTAATTGTTTTACTTTGGAGTCTAAAGTACTTCATAATCTGAGAATGTTGTTTTTAGCTATATACTGACTAACAATATATAGATATAGTTTATAGTGACCACAAAAAGTATTTGGACACTTACGCTTCAGAATGAATGAATGTCATTGCACCATATAACAAAATATCTACAAGAATTTTTTTGTATGCAGTTTTTTAAGCAAAATATTTCACAAGAAAAAAGGGGTTTAAATGATAAAATAATAGATGAAGTTGAGTAAATGTCTGAGAAAGTTACAGCATAATTTTTCTGCAGATTCCTGTTAATTTTACATTGTTGATAAATGCCTATAAATAAATAAAAATAAATGTTTAATTACACTCTTACTAAGAAAAATCAAAATGATTGAGCTCCATAAAAACCAAGACAAATCGTAAACGTATGTCTAACATCACAAAGCTTTGATCTTTTATCTCTATCATCCATGCACATTTTTCACAGCGACTGACCCTCCACATACTGTACACTTTTATAAAGATAATCTGATATGCATGATGCAAGTAGCCTATAGTATGTCTGAATTCTGTCCTTTTAGTCACGCACCAGATCCACAATCCCAATTTACAAATTCACGCCAACCTAGAACCACATGACATTGCATTGAAAGCTCTCTGATTATGCGTCAGGCTCTTCGGGATCCCATGCCAGGACGTTTTTGTGAGTCTGGTGAACCAGATCAAGGAGTGGAGGGGCATGTCTGGCTGTATGACTGTTGGACAGAGATGCCTGTATGAAGTAAGTGCAACTATTAAACTTGTATTGACAGGCTGAGTATGCAAAAGTTTTAGGCATGCAAGTGTTTTCAAAAAAACATCCAACTGCTTTTGATCTTTTGGGCATTTATTGCAATAATCCAGTGAGATTTGTGTATGCACAAGGAGTCTGACAACAGTATATTTACCAAGAACTATATACAAATCTAGTGAACTGTTGTCTTCTTCAGCTGGTTTCTGCCACACCTTTCCACATCGTAGCCAAACACACCTCCAGACAGTGGACCAGCAAGCAGGACCTGACCTTTCACCTAGTGGCAACCGAAGAATCTGTCTGTAGAGTGACGGTAAAAATGCTCTGCTGCCAATGTTTCATTTCAGAACATCAAGAACAAATGGGAGATAGTGGGGTTAATAACAAGAAATATGTATTGCTAGACTTGTCTGGTCACGCAAGAACTCGACGTTCCCAATGATATTTATGTCATTCTGTCACCTGATGGAGTTTGGGTTTCTTGCCACTGAATCTGTATATTCTATATTACCTAAAATCTTGATGTCATCTATTTTCTCTCTTTTGAAAACTGCTGAAGCACAAAGTAGCTAACTATTCCTTATCAAGGATTTTCATACTTTTCCCTTCCTTTTTGCCACTGCCACAGGCATATGCCATCTCAAAAGCGTGGGCCAGGCTGGAAGACAACGGCACAACCTACTGCACCCTCTACAACCTCGTGGAGGGTGAGACTGAGACTTCATGCTATGATGGCTATGATAAATATAGCTTTTTCTTGTGCAGTCATGTAGTGTTTTGTGTGCATTTGCAGGCAGCGGGCTGGTGGATGCTGAGGGCTATAAGATGTACACCAATGAATGGATCTGTCTGGAGTACTCGACCGCCAACTGCACCATCTACTGATGAGATCTGTCGGTCTTTGATATGATTTAACACACTGACAAAGACCACAGAACATCAATGAATTGCTCTTTATTCCCCAAGTGAAGCTTTTAGTATTTCTGCAATCACTCGTATACAGTTCTATAACTATTTGTTGTTACTAATGCTTGACATGATCAGCAAAATGCATTATTGTTTTATCGTTTCTTTTTTCTATTATTGTTACTTCTGTTGTCTTGCACCTGAGCCCAATTAGGGTGTGTGGGATGTGCACACAAAACGGCAAATAAACAATAAAAAGAGTTGTTGAATTGCACCATTTTTAAAGTATTGCTTTTGTTCCAAATTTCTCCATTGTCACTGTAAAAAAATCCAATACCATACTTCCAGTGTAGGAGGGAGGTTTATAAGGGACATGCAGGTTGGATTTTGATTTGTAAACAACCACCTAGCAACCACCCACAATTAGCTTAGCAACCACAGAGCAACACCCTGGCAACCACAAAGAACACTTTAGCATCATGGTGGCAAGTTTGTTTCTTCAGTAAATGTAATGTAAATGTGATCTGAGAAATACATAGAAACCAAATTACGATCAAATAAGACAGACCTAATAAACAAACAAAAATATATAAAATAAAACCTGAAACAAAACTGTTTATTTGCTGTCCAGAGCTGAATGGCATTTGAGTCACAACAGCATATCTTACTGTGTATAGATATAAAATGACACACAATTAAATGCTCTGAAAAGACATATACACACTTATCTATATAGAATTATATAGTCATTATATAAATCAGTGCATATACACAAAGAAAAAAAACATAGTTATAACTTGACCATACTAACAAATTTGAATACTATAGCACTATAGCTGACAATATTAATAGGATTTCTAGGAGCTTCTCTGGACTTTTCTCACTGTGATGGACGTCGTTGCTCTTTGTTCAGAGGGAATGAAACTTTCGATCTGAAAGGACAGAAAGCATTATAGAACTTTATTGGGGCCTAATTTGATGTTTAATAGCCTATTCATATCAGTGCAAACACTTAAAACAATGAAAAGTTATACAGTACAAATAAGAAATATTCCATTTAATATAATGAGCCATTCAAAAGTAAACATTAATAACCGGTGTATTTGTAATATTTAGCTGATGTAGGCTATAAAGTCAGTTCTCTTCTAAATGCCCAGGAGATGTGCCTAATTAATGTCTTTTTGTGAAATGTTTTGTTTTAAAACGTGCTATCTTTCTTTCACGGTTTGATGTTTGGTTGACCAACCAGCGGAAAGGGGCGTTTCATTCCTGCCCATGTAGAGATCAAATATTCAAGCTGTTAAATCCATTTTGGATTTGTTGCATTTCCATTTGCCAAATTAACAAAGTGTGATGAAAACAAAAATAAATATAGCTGCAAGCAGCAATTATCGGGGCCAAGCGCAAGCAGACGACAAGACATGCCAGCATGGCTGGGAATGTCAGACCAACTGCAGCAAGGAGCAATTAAAGACATTTAAAGATGAATTTAGGCAAAATGGCTAAAAGTCACATACAATAACTAAAAATATGATTTAATGGTTTATCACTTTCAACCAATAGGTGGCGCAGTTATGAAAACGATGTGATGTGGTCAGAGTGAAGTGACAATGACACATACAAAGTTTGGTGTCAATATGTCAAGGCATTGCAGATATAAAGCCTGAATAGTCATTTTGGCATCATGCCTCAACCTTGCTGATGTGGTATACGAAAACGGTTTCGTCGAAATCCATAAATTTTACTCGGCACGGTCTGGAGATGATACGATTCGATTTTGGTGAAAATCGGATGAACGGTCTAGGAGAGGTTCTAAAAAGTAGGCTTTAAAGAAAATAAAGATGGCGGACAGGAAGTTTGGCTGACTATGGCAAAATTGATATCTATGTTTTTGGCATAACCCAAGGAATCTATTAAGACCAAAGTCATTACAATAGGCAAATTTATTCAAAAGCTATTAGCATTTCTTTGAAATTTTGTTATAAATGTTTTACCACAAGGTGGCGCTGCCCTGAAACTTTTTAAGTGCCTTCAAGGCATGGTGCCGATGACTCGTACAGAGTTTCGTAACGATACGCTAATGCGTTCATATAGAATAAATATTTTATATCACAATACTGTATTGAAGTCAATGGCAATTTCATGTTTTGTTCTATATAGCGCCAACAAGAGGTACAATCCCACAAATTTTTTTGTGTGTCAAATTTGGTGAAAATATCTAATTTCGTTTTGAAGTTATAAACATTTATATGTATAAACATATAAAAAATTACCCACACCTGACTTTGTTTGCATTTTTATGCCACTTACTATTAATAGCCTTACGTCTGTTTTTGCAAGCGCTACGTAAAATTAGTTTGCGTGGTATTCGAGAATGGTTTGACGAATCAACCTGAATTTGTCGGCATGGTCTGGAGATGATCTGGTTCAATTTTTGTGAAAATCAGAGCAACGGCCTGGGAGGAGTTCGAAAAAGTAGGTTTTTCGGAGAATTTAAAATGGCGGACAAATTGTCATGCTGGAAAATGACGTCATAGGGTGCAATCGAATCATCTTGAGTTAAGGAATCAGAAAAAAAAAAAAAAAGAGTTAAGGAATCAGATGAAAAAAGAATTTTGTTTCATTATGATTCAAAAGTTATTAGCATAAACGTGTGAAACTTTGGACAGTTGGTGGCGCTAGAGGGATTGAGTTGGAGACTACAAATTTGCTATGGTGACTATTCAGACTGTCCTCTATCAGTGTGCCAAATTTCATAACTTTCCCGTAAGCGGTTCTATGGGCTGCCATAGACTCCCAGAGCGGAAGAAGAAGAAGAAACGGAAGAATAATAATAAGATCGCCAACATTTACAATAGGTGCCGCTTGGCCCCTAAAAATACCAAAAAATTACGAGATTAGTTTATGTTCACAGGAATGGCTGAATATGTGATAAATGAACGGTTTCTTCATTATTCCGTTTTGAAGACAAAAACTAGAAAACAAATTATTACGGATCCGAAAGCAAGTCATTTCAATAGATCAGAATCAAGTTGGTCACAAGAATACGCCGAGTTGACCAACAGAAAGGGTTGAAAGTGACTGCTTCATACATATCATACTTCACACCATTTTTTTCCCTGTCAGTTTTCACTAATGTGGCCTCACCTTTAAAGTCACCATGAAATCAAAACTGACACTTCCATGTTTTATGGAATATAGAGGGTATGCGTAGACGTCACTTTCCAGCCGGACTGAGTGGCAAAAGAGCTAAAAAAATTTCTTGTTGGAGAACCCGTTTCAATAGGATATACGTCACGATAGGGAAAAAAAAAGAATCGCAACTGCCACTTTATGTGTGAAAATAATTCTGGGCAACTGACTGTAATACTTTATATTCTATAGGATATACTTTTATAAAGGTGAAGAGACTAAAGAATTACCTGACGCACAAGGAGCTCCAACTCAGATGAATAAGGGTTACTGGACAGATCCACCACAGATCTGACAGCTAACCTCAAACCAGTAATTGTTGAAGGGCCTATATACAGTATGAGAAAACTGACAACGTCATATATTACAAATGTAACTAACTTCCAAATTGCAATAAAGCAATATTTCACCCCAAAAAAATGAAAGTTCCATCATAATTCACTCACTTTAATGTCATTCCAAATCTGTCTGACTTTGTTTCAAAGTCAGTCTAATGTTGTTTTGGACCTCATAGACATTTATTAAACAGTTTATCATTTTTCTTCATTTCTTTTGTGTTCCACAGTGAGTAAATGACAAACTTTTTTTTCTGGTTGAACTATCCCTTTAAACTAAAGTTCACTACTAACAAGTTTATGTGAAATCCACAGCTGAGTCAACTGACATAATGTAGTCTGATTAAAATTGTTTTGTTATATTAAACAAACAAGGCTAGCAAAATATGGAACTATACCAGGCTGCGGTGTTGATGGCTCAGAAGTCATTGTCCAGCTTGCTGATGTGTCTGCTGTCAATTCCGTGGTTGTAGGACCAACTGTGAGTTCCATTAAACGCACAATCACCATTATTAATCAAACAGAACAGTTTTTTTGAGTGAATATATAAAAGAAAAAGGACAATATTTCATATTTATCATAAAACATTCTTTCGTGAACTGAATCAGTAAGCCTGTTGAAAGGATAAAGACTTTGCCAGCAAAATGACCTGAATGTATGAGTAAGTCTCCAGTATTTTTGTCATTTTGAGAAGCTATAAGAGTTTGATCAGTCACTTACCAGTAGAGTTGGATTCTCCCACAGAAAAACACAGAAATCCAACAAACAAGATGAAGTGGAACATTTTCTCCTTGGTTCTGCAAATGATCCTTTTGGAGGAACGTGTGTGGATATGGTTAGTGACTCTTCAGGTTTTAAGGCTGTATGAGGGCGTTGATTGAAGTGTCAGTCTCTTGGGTTTCTATCAATAGAGAGACTGGACACACCCCAGCGTTCCCAAACACAAACACAATAGGCCGTAGAAGGAAGTTATTTGTTCTTTTCTTTCGATTCATCGTGGGCCAAAACATTTAATGAATGTAGGCATTTATTGTTTCTTTCTTTGTTGCTGCCACATAACACAATCATAAGTATCGAAATGAAACAAGACCTGCGGTTGTAATTTTTCAAGAAAAAAAAAGTCTACACTACTGGTCAAAAGTTTGGAATGATTAAGACTTTTTAATGTTTTAGAAAGAAATTATTTTGCTGCATTTATTTGGTCAAAATTACAGTAAAAATAGTAATAATGTGAAATATAATTACAATTTAAAAGAACTGTTTTGTATGAAATTTATTGCTGTGATCAAAGCTGAATTTTCAGCATCATTACTCCAGTCATCAGTGTCACATGATCCTTCAGAAATCACTCTGATATTATGATTATTTATGTACCATTGTATAATAATAATAATAATAACAACATCAACAACAGAGCAGCGAATCCTCATATTAGAATGACTTCTGAAGGATCATGTGACACTGAAGACTGGAGTAATGTCTTTGAGATATATATATATATATATAATTAAAGTATTAAACAGTTCTTTAAAATTGTAATTATATTTTCCAATAATGCTCTTTTCACTGTATTTTTTTAAGAAATATCAAATAAATACATCCTTGGTGAGCATAAGAGACTTCTTTAAAAAACACTAATTATAAAAGTCTTAATTATTTCAAACTTTTGACCGGTAGTGTATAATCAACAGGAAAGTCTGAAGGAATAACAAACTTCTAAAAAATTAAAACACACACACAAATATACACACACACAAATAAAAGTGAATTTTAAACAGCCTAAGTCATTTTAAAGATAACATTGAGTGGAATAAATTAAACATTGAGGTAAAACTGGAATAAAAAGAACGGTGGTATAATTAAAAACAATAACAGACACAGTGTTCCTCACAGTGAGATCTGATCTGTCTAAGGGCTCTTGCACTTGCTGCTCCTGCTGCTGCTGGCAGCGCTGGACGGCTGAGATCCTTGCGGGGACGTGACGGAGAGGCCCAATCCCAGATCCACTGTCTTCACTGGGATGGACGGGACAGATTGGCTTCTGGCACTACTGCAGGCCGATAGATTTGAGGATCTGAAACGCATGTGGGGCAACGTAAGACAACAATCAGGACTTTACACGTCATGCATATTTGTCTGGTATAAACGTCACACTTGACTGGATAATATGCTGGATAGCAGCAGACGTACTGTGCGCGTGGAATATAAATCGCAATAGTTTGTGGTTGAAACTGAAAGCATGATTATGTGAATACCGATGTGAAGCAGAACTGCGCGCTGAGCTGATCTTTGAGCTCAGGCGGCTGGATGGAGTGGAAGCAGGAGAGGGCAGAGTCAGACCAGCCTGCAATGAGGAACACAACCATTACAGTTCATTAGTAGCTTCATTTAGATGCAACAAAGCAAGTAATGAGTAAAATAATCTCAGAAGAATTCCTCTGATAATTGACCCCACTGTAAAAATGCACTACTGTTCAAACGATTGGGGTTGGTAAGATTTGTTTAATGTTTCTGAAAGAAGTCTGTTATGCTCACCAAGGCTGGATTTATTTGATCAAAAACACAGACAAAACTGTAACATGTGACATATTATTATGTTTTTTAATGTATGGTAAAAGGTCATTTATTGCTGCTATGTCAAAGCAGAATTTTCCGTTTTCAGTGTCACATGATCCTTCAGAAATCATTCTAATATGCTAATTTGCTGCTCAAGAAACATTTCTTTTTTTTTTTTATCAATGTTTAACCCCAAATGTTCAATTATCAATCAACCCCAAACTTTTGAACAGTAGTGTATATGCTTACAACATATCACAATAATTTCAGAAATTTATATTCAACTTTAGCCTACTCAACATGAGGTAATTCAAAATATTTGAAAAGTGCAGTTAACTTATCCTTGCTTGAACTTGCTGCCACTTTGTATCACTTTGACAAAGCAGCAATTACATTTTTCGATTTGTAATGACATTTTTTTTTTTTTTTTCTTTTACAATGACTAGGCTACATGTTGCTTATAGTTCATGATGGGTAATTTTTCCAGTCAAGCTGTACCTGCATAAAACGTATCTGTATTGTAGCAGCCAGGTCAGGATTCTCCTCTATGGCTTCTAGGAGCATCTTATTTATGCTTTTATTTAAGTCTCTGAGTTCTCGTAGCTCAATGTCGCGTTCCTCAAAAGTCTTCTCTTTGGTGTTCTGAGCAGACCGAATTTCCCTGGTATATTTGGCACACTGTGAGACAAAAATAGGATGAGATTATGAGATCAGGCGCTCTCTGTCTTACATTGGATAATAACAATAATATGGGTATATTTGGTCATTACTGGCCATATATACATTACATATAAATATATTCCCGTCATGACAACTCTAAGAGTGTTTGACTTGGTAATGGGTATGACCATGTTAATATGTTCGGTCATATCATTTTAATATGTTAATAGATCTATGCTCCTGCTGCTGCAGAGCAAGTACAGGACTTGCTACTGCAAATACACACATGACAGCAGCGAGCTCATTGGCTGCTGATAATATAAATGAAATAAAATTTATAAATGAGGGCTGTGATTGCTAGCAGAGATTGCCGGTAAAGGACCCATCAGCCTGCGCCAGGAGTTTCATGACAGAACCTTGTATAGGATAGACCAGAGTTAGTTGTCACATTTTTTACTTAGCAGGGCATGTTGTCAAACTGTATAGAGTAAGTTGTCACAATGAAACCTGCCATTTAATAGCCTATTATAAGTGCTAAAAGTGACTTGACTATTATAAACTTAATTACTAAAGAAAAGTCATTTGAGATTCTGTATGAATCTGAAAAGATAAAGCTGGATAAGTGAGGGCGTATTTCAGACCTGTTTGGCGGCTCTATTGAGTTTCTCCTCCTGAGAGAGGATGTCTTTGTTGAGATAGAGAACACGTGCTTGGTTCCTCTCAATGCTCTCGTTCCGATCGGCTTCCTCTTGAAGAAGACCCTCCAAAGTCCTGGACATGCTCTGAAATGTAAAAAACATGCCATCATCAATGATTTTATTTTATTTAACATTACTGAATCAAGCTGGCCATGCTAATTAACATGTTTTTACTTTTTACAGAACAGGTTTACAGAAACTTGTTAGACTTGTTTTCAAACATTCTTTTTAACTTTTGTGTCAGGATATTAGGACCTTTTAAATTTACCATGCTCTTCCTTTTTCCGTGAAATCCACAATTGCTCATGCATCCTTTACAAAAGCTAATCCTTCCATATGAAAACTCTATTACCTCTGCTTCATTTATTTACTTCCTCTCTCATAAAAAAACTCATACAAACTACTTTCCATAGCAAATACTTGGTCTAAGGACATCACTGGTGATATACAAGTTAGTTTTTCTGATCAGTTTGGGAGACAATTACATTATCCCCAAAAATCACAAATCATCAGATGATCCATTGGAAATGATTGCATAGGTTTTGCCTGCCCCCTGTCACAAGTATGTTAGTTATATTGTCTTTTGGTTTGGTTCTATTCTGTTTGACAGTGTTGTTCCTGATCCTTGTTTGTTTCTATGGTTACTGATTATGCTACGCACCTGTCTCTAGTTCTGTTGATTAACCTCCTTGTGTATTTAATATTAACTGATTGTTCAATAAAAACAATTGTTCACACACACACACACACACACACACACACACACACACACACACACACACACACACACACACACACACACACACACACACACACACACAAAAAAATCATGATTAGTACCCAGGAATATCACTTTGAAATATTTGTATTATTATATACATTTACTTACTCTCCTTGACATAAAATATTTATATAATATGTATTGTGATACATACGTATTTTTTTTAAGGTGTAAACCATTAAATTAGTTTGTCTCTCAAACCCTAGTCCATATATGCCCTAAATTACATGACTTGCTAGAAGTGACATAATTTACTTGGAGGGAAAGCAACTTCAAGAACAAAGTGTTAGTCATAAACTTTTCTAGTTTCCTAATTTTTTTAATATTTATCTAATAGCATCAAACACAACATGGTCACCCTGATGTGTCCATTTATACTGGACATGAAAATGTTTCTTTATTTATAAATGGACAGGTAATATATCTTCTGCTAGCATGTTGTTTGCAGTGCGTTTTCTGATGGACAGACATTTTCTCCTTCTGAAATGATAATAATAGAACTTTAACTTCTTTAAAAAAAAAAAAAAAAACCCTGCTCAGATCAAAATCCACAAAACTAACTGCAGGAATGACCTAATTATAATTAAAACAAAACAATATTTAAATATATATTTTATAATATATAATATTTAAATATATATTTTAAATAAATATATTTAAATATAATTATTAAATGGAAAAAAATGTTAGTTCCATACCTAATAGATCAATTAACTAATGTTAGGAAATACATTTCTGTATCATGAGAGATTATACTTCACATATTTATATAAATTTAGTTTTTGTCCGCATTTTCTGTCTTGAAGAATGTTTACGTCAGCACACATATTTACATCAACATCCTCCTGCAGTTCTCGGATTTGCCGTTTCTTAAATTTGTATTTGTCCTCGGCTGCTCGTCTCTGTTCCTCCAGCTTGAGTTTCTCCTGGTGTGCGGGACCTACAGCGAGATGGTGCACTGCTCAGCTCACAACAAAATTCTGTTTGATTATATACACTGCAACATTACAGATATTGTTTACATGCCAAATAAAACCTACATAGTATATCTATACCACGAAAAAGTGACGTTTGCTTGTAGGTATGGCTTAAGCTGAAAATATTTAATTTGATGACGTGTTGCTCGTGCATAGCTACAGCTGTTGTTTTCCTCATACTACAGGTAACCAAACAAACTTAACAGACCACTTTAAAATTAGAATCACATGGTGACATTAGCGATGAAGAATGTTTTAAAAAGCTGGCAATGAGTTAAAGTGTTTGAGTATGACTATGTTTTGGAGTAATCTATGAGTTTAATATTATAGAAATACTTACTGGACTCAGTGACTTTGGTCAGGGTTTTGCGGTAGGTTGTGTTGCAGTTGCTGACAACTTGCAGGGTGTTCTCCAAAGCGTGGATCTCTTTCTCTGCCTTGCGGATTTGGGCGTCCAAAACATCCCCCTGACGCTGGAGTTCTTCTTTCTCTTGAGCTGCCTTCGGAAAAAGTACAGAGTTTATTAGATATTGTGACATATATGGAGTTGTAATGTTCATCAGATATAGAGAAAAATATAGAGTAGTAAGGAGTTGGGAATGCTTTGAATGCAAAAACCCAAGCTGCACTCTGCACTTTTTGATGAAACCATATTTCATTTTAATGCTTTTGAAAGAAGTATTTTGTGATTACCAAAGCTGCATTTATTTGATCAACAATATACAGTAAAACAGTAATATTGTGAAATAGTATTATACTTTAAAATAACTTTCCCGTTTGAACGTACAGTACCAGTCAAAAGTTTGGAAACAGTACTATTTTTAATGTTTTTGAAAGAAGTCTCTTATGCTCATCAAGCCTGCAGTTAAAAAAACAAAAAACAAAAAAAAAAACAGTAATATTATGAAATATTATTACAATTTAAAATAATGGTTCTCTTTTTTAATATACCTAAAAATTTAATTTATTTTTGTGATGCAAAGCTGAATTTTCATCAGCAAGTACTCCAGTCTTTGGTGTCTTATGATCCTTCAGAAATCATTCTAATATGATGATTTGATACTCAGTTATTATCAATGATGGAAACAGTTTTGCTGTTTAATATATTTTTTTGGAATACTTTTTTCAGGATTCATTGATGAGTAAAACGTTAACAGCATTTATTCATAAAAACAGCATTTATTCAAAATAAAAACATTTCTAACAATATAAATCGTTACCATCACCTTTTATCAATTTAACGCATTCTTGTTGAATTAAAGTACTAATTTCTTTTTAAAAAAAAAAGTTACTGTTCCCAAACTTTTGAACGGTAGTGTATATTGTTACAAAAGATTTCTATTCTAAATAAATACAGTTCTTTTTAACTTTTTATTCATCAAATAATCCTGAAAAAAGTATCTCAGGTTATAAAAAAAATATTAAGCAGCACAACTGTTTCCAACATTGATCATAAATCATCATATTAGAATGATTTCTGAAGGATCATAAGACACCAAAGACTGGAGTACTTGCTGATGAAAATTCAGCTTTGCATCACAAAATAAATTGCATTTTAAAGTATATTAAAAAAGAGAACCATTATTTTAAATTGTAATAATATTTCATAATATTACTGTTTTTTTTTGTTTTGTTTTTTTTTAACTGCAGGCTTGATGAGCATAAGAGACTTCTTTCAAAAACATTAAAAATAGTACTGTTTCCAAACTTTTGACTGGTACTGTATTTTAAAACGTAATTTATTCCTGTGATGGTAAAGCTGAATTTTCAGCATCATTACTCCAGTCTTCAGTGTCACATGATCCTTCAGAAATCTTTGTAATATGATGAATAATTTAGTGCTCAAGGAATATTTCTTATTACTATCAATGTTGAAAACAGTTGTGCTGCCATACTTTTGTGGAAACCACAATACATTTTCTTTCATGATTCTTTGATGAATAGAGAATTCAAAAGAACAACATTTGTTTGAAATAGAAATATTTTGTAACATTATAAATGTCTTTGTTGTCACTTTTGATATATTTAATGCTTCCTTGCTGAATAAAAGTACTGTATACATTTCTTTAAAAATCTTATTGACCCCTAACTTTTAAATGGTTTAAAAATGTACATATATATTTTTTAATGAAATAACACTACACAAAAATAAAGCATTAAAGAATGTTCTTTATTATATATATATAAAAAAAAATTTTTTTTAAAAAAAGGATATCCTTCATTAAGCATGCCATCACATGTTTCTGAACAAGCTTTTTCATTCTAGGAATCTAATGCATGAAATAATATGACTTATTTTACTGTGATTCTACCTTGTGCACTTGATAGAGCTCAATGCATCTAAGTGGAATAATAATCAATGTTATTAAAAATAGTGGTATGATACCTTTATGATGAAGTAGGCCTGGGATTTATCCTCCTCTCCCTCTGGTGCAGCCATGGAAACAGTCAGGATCTCATACCTCTTCCTCATCTTGTCAATTTTGAACATTCTCTCGTTCACCGCATTACTGAGGCCATTTGTCACAACCAACAGAGTGCAGAAAAATGTTGAGTCAAATACTGCATATGACATCAGTGCAGATCAACTTATTTTTATATATGTATTGTAGTTTAAATGTATCTTCTAAGCCACACTAAATAATAAAATAATTTTCATTTATAATTGGCTAGCGTGTTTTTACCTGAGCCCTTGTCTCTCCTGCTCGGTGAGCTTGATCTGTTTAACCAGCATCTCTCGGTACAGACGGATCTCCTCCTCTCTCTCTTTCATGGCCGCTTGCAGCTGTAGACGTCTCTTCTCCAGAGTCAGCACTCCATCTGCTCTGTCATACAGCAGGTCTCTCAGCCGCTGAACCTCCATCTTCAGGAGACCTTTCTCCACCATACTGTCCTGATGGAAGAAGACGATGTTCACACGTGTGCAACAGAGCAAATGTGGTTTGTTCTCTAACATGGTTTACTGCTGATATTTTATAAAAAGCTTTGATAGATTAAGTTATCCACAATATATAAATAATGTATTTCAAATCTGATAAGTTGTGCTGATAGCAAGTGCTGATGGTAGGGGGAAAATTGTTGAATGGAAATGTGTTAAATGAGAAATATTTAATGCATGCAAACTGGCAAGTAGAGAAATTCATAATGGTTGAGTGTTTGAATTTAGTGAAATACTGTGGCCTGGTACAGATACCTGGTACATTTATCAGTGATGGACAATCAAGTTATTGACCTGTTTATTGAGCCTGAGTTTTTTCTGGTCTTTCTCAGAGATGTCGATGAAGAGTTCCAGCTCCTGGATCTTGGAGGTCAGATCTCTCTTCTCTGCTTCGCTCTTCTCTGCGTCTTTCCTAATGCAGCGGATATCATCCTGAGAATATATGCACCATTAGAAACATCCATACACGGGTCCAAAAACAGGTCATGTTCCACCCCCAACTCAAAAGAATATACAGTATATGATACCGTTCAAAAGTTTTGGGTTGGTGAGATTTTTTTAAATGGTTTTGGAATAAGTCTTTTATGCTCAACAAGGATGCATTTTCTTTCATGAAAAATGCTGTAAAGACTGTAATATTGTGAAATTGTTATCTGTATATAAAAATATCTGTTTTCTATTTGAATATATTTTGAATGCAATTTATTAAAGTTCAAAATAACAGCATTTATTTGAAATATAAATCTTTTGTAACATTATAAATGTCTTTACTGTCACTGAAAAAAAGACTTACTGACCCCAAACTTATGGCTTACAGCTTATGAAAACCCCAAATTCAAAATCTCAGAAATTTTGAAAATTTTCATAAGCTGTAAGCCATAATCATCAAAATTATAACAAATAAAGGCTTGCAATATCTCACTTTGTATGTAATGAGTCTATATAATATATTAGTTTCACCTTTTAAGTTGAATTACTGAAATAAATGAACTTTTGCACGATATTCTAATTTTTCGAGTTTCACCTGTATTATCAGTAATAATTAATTATTATGAATTAATTAATTAATTAATATAATTTAAATAAGAATAGAATTTAGAAAATGTGCTTAATTGTTAAATAAAGATGCAATGCAAAAAAAAAACTGTTTATGTTGCTAAAATATGTTTAATCAGCTTTAAATAATATATAATTTCTTATTTTTTTATTTTGTCTTGAAATATCACAAATGACACCTGCCAAATTGTTTTAAATCTGTTAGTTCACTAGTTCACAATGCTTATTTATATGCAACTTTATATTTCAATCATGACAACTCTCTGAATAGTTTTAGCATGTTATTGAATATGCAATATTAATGTATTTTATCTTGGCAGACAAGATCTGCTATGTTGCTGCTGCTCAGAGCAAGTATAGACTTGCTACTGATAATAGATACACAGACACGCTGCTGTGAGAATGTAAAATCTGCTGCAGCTGCTGCGTAAATAGACAGACATAAATCCCGTAACAGATCCAGGCAGGTGGAGCTGGGGGAGGTGGAGGGTTTCAGAGGAACTCTGATAGCGCGATACAGGACTAGCCTACAGCAAACACTGAACCAGACTATTGAAATGTTGAGCAAACAATCTCATTGGCTGCAGGATCAGCAGAGGCCAATCAGCTTGTGCCATGCGGTAATGATGTGATTGCTTGCAGATTGCATGTAAAGGACCCATCATCCTGCGCCCTCTAGAGTTTCATGACTGAACCAGATATTAATATTGCATAAAGGACAGCAGGAAATGTAAGATTGAGAGAAATAGAATAAGGTGCATTGTTTTTAACTGCAACAACTCAAGGGCAGAGTACCAAAAAACACATTTATGACATATCACCTGTGAATCGGACCTGTGTGCCTACTGAAAACAGCTGTTCTCCAAAGCTGAGGAGAGCTCTGAGAAATCAATATAACAGCAGAGACACACACTCTCACCTGGAGTTTCTTCAGCTGTGTGTTGAGTGTGGCGGCCGTCCTCTTCTTCTCCTCTAGAGCTTCAGCCAGATCAGAAGCCCTCTTCTCCAGAGCTTCCTTCTCCTTTGTGTTCACCTTCCCCTGCAAGTGTAAAGTCTTCCTCTCCAGCATCTGGATCTGAAAGTCCTAGACCAAACAAAAGAACGACACTCGAGTCATCTGTCAGCTTCTAGAAAACAACCCCGCTTGCATGCTGACAAATTTAATCAGATGATAACTATTTGTTCTCTTGCCTGGTTGGAGATGATCATCTGCTGTTTGAGAAAGCTTTGGTCCAGTTTGCTGAGTCTGCTCTCCAGGCTGGAGAGGGCGGCCCGAGTGGCGCAGATCTCAGCTGTGATGTTCTTCTCTTTTTCACGCAGCCCTTGCAACTCCTGACTCTTCCTGAACATGAGCTCACTCTGCCGGAGCAGCTGAGCATCGATCTCCTACACAATTAATGCTTTATTAATCCAAGTACAGACGCATCATAATAACTTTCATTAACAAGTCAATCACAAACAGGCTTAACAAATCATTTAAAAAAAATCGTTTAAAATAATATAGGTATGGGTTGATATTAGAAATTTAATTAATCAATTGTAATTCTCATTTCCCCTATTTTTACATTTAATGTTCACTTTGTTAATATTTTAATAACACTAATAATTTAATAGCACTGGTGGTTAAATGTAATCTTTAGTAAATCTCTAAATGAATATCCATTTTCCATACTGTGCATTATAATGCTGTAAATTCATTTTAGTTTTTAGTGTTTTATTAACTTACTGACAAAATAGCACAGAATTATAATATCTGGTATTTATGAGTTATTGGCCATAACAGTAAATCATGTGTCTTATTTTTCCAAAACTGTGGACCAGGGTTACTATCGTCAAATAAAACTATTAAAAACAGTTTTATTAATTGAAATAAAGGTAAAATAAAATAAAATATAAATATAGGCTGAAACGCTCACTAAACAAAACTGAACTAAAAATAAATTAAAGCTAAATAAAAATGTATATTTAAAAAATAATAAAAATGACAAAAGCACATAACAAAAAATTACTAAAAATGTAACTACAAATAAAATGAACATTAAAAATGAAAGCTAACTCAAAATTAATAAAACTATAATAGTATATAACTAATACTAATTCTCCTCCTGAGTGGTCAATAGATATACTAACATTTCTGAACATTTCTGAAACTATACTAATACTAAATAGAGTATAGTTTTATATATATATATATATATATATAGAGAGAGAGAGAGAGAGAGAGAGAGAGAGAGAGAGAGAGAGAGAGAGAGAGAGAGAGAGAGAGAGAGAGAGAGAGGCGACAGTATGGCATCCAGCCCCATCTGATTTGCAAAACAGAAGATGCCTGACGCCCAGATTGCCAGTGAATTGCTGTGAAGTTAAAAAGAGTCAGAGGAGTCAAACTCACTTTAATGTTCTGTTCCTGTTCTTTGCGCAGTTGCTCCATCTGTGCTGCTTGCTCTTCACCATCCAGCACTGCCTCCATCACCACCAGCAGCTTCTCCTTCAGAGCAGCATTATGCAGCTTTACCTCTGCAACCCTATAACAAAAGAACTATATATATTACTACAATGAATTGGATATTTGCTATGAATTTGCTGTGAACTATAAGACCGAGCAGTCGTCTGAGAAAAGAAAAAGCTTTACTTTGCTGTTTTGTTCTGAATGTTCTTTTTCATGCTGGTTAGCTGAGATCTGGTGGTCTCCACATCTGTGGCTGTTCGTTCTAAAGTTCCCTTCAGAACCTCCACCTGAGAGCAAAACACCACATTTGATTAGTTTCGCCAAATTCATATCTTTATTTGCATTTGATTAACATGAAAAAATCCCTACCCTTACAAAGATGTACTGTGGCTGTACCATAGTACATTAATGGTATAAAACCATGGTACCATGGTATAATGTCCATGATAACCATATTAATCTACTGTGGTATATACATAGTAACCCAATGTTTTTGAAGAACAAAAAAAAAATTTTGTTAAGGTACCAAAACAGCCTTGGTATGATCAGTGGACTAGATCAGTGGATCTCAACCTTTTTGACTTTAAAGGGATAGTTGAAAATTCTGTCACCATTTACTCACCCTTAGCCTTAGGTTAGTCTAAACCTGTGTGAGTTTCTTTCTTCTGTACACAAAAGAAGATATTTTGAAGAATATGGGTGACCAAACAGCTGCTGGACCCCATTGACTTCCACAGTATGAAAAAAATGACTATGGAAGTCAATGGGGACCAGAAAATGTCTGGTTATCAACTATCTTCTTTTGTGTTCAATAGAAGAAAGAAACACATATAGGTTTAGAACAACTTGAGGGTGAGTAAATTGTACATTTTAATTTTGGGGGCAACTTTGGTATAAAAATACCAAGTATTATGAAATATCTTGACTTTTAATGCTTGTTTTTTAAGTCATCTTGAAGCCCCCTTGGAAGTTTGCTGAGGCCCTCTAGTGGGCCCGGCCTCCATGTTGAGATCCACAGTACTAGATCCTTTCCTTTCTAACAATTGATGCACCTTTCATCATGATGGACTTTGATCGGCCTCTGGGTCACAGGTTTGAGGACAGAGGAGCGAAGAGACGAGAAGCACCCCAATGTTGGTAAGCTGTCATGGACTCACCTCATGCTGCAGTCGTCTATCGTTCCTCTCCTCTTCCTGGAGATGCTGTCTGAGTCGAAGCGCCTGACGTTCAGCCGTGTCTATATTCCTCTCCAGCTCTTTATTGTTCTCTATCTCACGCTCCATGAAGTCCTTCCTCTCCTTGACCAAATCATTCTTCTCTCTAATCGTTTGGTTCACCTCCGCTTGCAACTAGAAGATCGAGTGATTTACAATCAAAGTTGAATAAACCATTTTCAGAATTAAATGGTAGATATAGTTATTTTATTAAGAAAAGTACAATGTATATGTTTACATCTACAGAAACGCTGTGCATTTAATGATGTCTTAGTGTTAAAAGAGTGCCATCTTCAGGTTACCATGGCACACTGCTGTATCTCCTGGTCTCTTTTCCTCATTTGTTCAATGGTGTTCTCCCACTGGTCAATAATCTCTTGCCTCTCAATGTGAGCCTGACGAAAGCTCTCGGCTGTCTTGTCCAAAGCTAACTGGATCCCAAAATACAAGTGCACATGCAATATAAGAATGATGGCATGCTCAAAGCATAAAAATATACTCTGACGAGTGAGAAATGTGAGGGAGCAAAGAAAAATATCCATCACCTGTGCTGTAACCGACTCGGTGATTTCACTGTTCAAGGTCTTTCTCTTCTGGTTGGCTTCAAGAGTCAACTTCTCAATGTTCAGTGTCAGCTCCTGATTCAAAAGACAGCAGATATTATATCAGCCCAGACATGGCAATTATTCTGCAATACAAACTATAGCTTAGCATACTGCTTTTCAAGTATTTCTAAAATACTTGCCATGCAAGTGAGTGAATCTCATAAAAATGTCACATTGTGATAATATTTAAATTAAAATATGATATTAGCGTCATTAACTAAAACCATAAACATTAAAATGAACTGAAATAAAATAAAATATATTAAATATATTTAAAAAACATATTTTATTTTAGCTAGTTGCCAAGGCAACATTTATCATTTTCGGTTATTTTAAGTCGAAGTACTAAAATAACCAATATAACTAAATGAACTAAAATTTAAAAATAAAACTTAATAAAAACTATATAGACATATTTTTAAAAAACTAATAAAAATGTCAAAAACACAACAGAATACAACAGAACTTTTTTAACCAAAAATATAAACATAAAATATAATTCAAAATATTATCAAAAGCTATAATAGTATTTCAATGATACTAAAATAAAAATGAAAATATAAAAAATAAAATGTAATTCAATAATGCTTATACATTGTATACAATTAATGTTATACATTTTAATTTATTTTATTTTAATTAAATATTCAATATTAAATATATTATAACTAAAGCTTATTGGGACAATATTACCTTTTACAATTATGCACATTTGTCCCCTAAATTATAATTATCATAATGTACAAATTAAAGATCATCTGGTCCTTGGCAATTGTCAATCAACTGTGCTCACTTGTTCGTTTAGGGTGAGATATGATACAAACATGTTCTTGGCAGGACTTGTGAGATTCACCCAGGTACTTTGTGTTACTTGGCAGTCTCACACTTTTGGTTTAACAGTTGAGTGCTGCAAATGCATTCAGCCCTTTAAAGCCACCAACCTTTTACATTTTCCTTATGACAGCTCAGTATTGGCTTTCAAAGTGACCCAACTCAAACAGCTGGTACTACAAACTCACTCGAATCCTGCTCTCATCTTGCTTGGCGTACTTGATGATGGCCATGGTGTCTTCATCCTTGTGTGCTGATTCCTGCAGCCAGGCCTCCAGGGTCTGCTGGTCCCATTTCAGCTGACTCTTCAGTTCCTCAAGCTTCTGAGTGGCTTTAAAGATGCTGTTCTGTGAAAATATTGACAGAATTACATTAGGATTAGGATTATGTTCCTTTCTAATAAAATAAAAGTATTTAAAACGTTCAGTTTTTGACAAAGCTGCATTTATTTGATCAATACAGTATAAACAGTAAAACTGTGAAATATTATTACAATTTAAAATAAATATTTTCTTTTTTAATATATTTTAAAGTGTATTTTATTGCTGTGTTGGCAACGCTGAATTTTCAGCATCATTACTCAAGTCTTCCTTGCCCTTCAGAAATCATTTTCATTGGCTGATTTGCTGCTCAGGAAACATTTTCTTATTATCATCGCTGTTGAAAACAGTTGTGCTGCTTAAAGGTAGGGTAGGAGATTTGTTCCAGACACATTTTTTGTTATGCTGGTTGAAAGTGTTGTCACATCCTGACTGCAATCACTAATTTAAGTGGTCTAAATGAATTTTTATTTGTTTATACTGTATACCATTTGTGGAAGGCGTAGGACCATAAAATGTTCGTCCAATCATTGCATTCGGTCCGACACTATCAACGCCGAAATGAATCTGCAGCAGTCAGGTGGTACAGGTCGGTGTTCTTTAAGTTGTTTATGTTCATTATTATTGTAATGTTATGTGTTTTGAGACATGAGGTAGTTTAATGCCGTCTCTCACACCGCTTTTGTTTGCTCCCTGCTGTAAGCGTTCATGTGTTTTGAAGGAGGCGTGGCTTTTTGGAGACGCTCTGAAGGGAGGGTGGGATCTTATGCTAGCTTCAAAGCTAGCTCGCTATTGCTAGCCACTTTGAAAATTGCCTAACCTACCTTTAATATTTAAGTGGAAACAGTGATACTTTTTTCTGGATGTTTGATGAACAGAAAGCTCAAAAGAACATAATTTATTTGAAATATAAATCTTTTGTAACATTATAAATGTGTCACTTTTGATGAATTTAATGGGTGCTTGCTGGATATCAGTATTACTTTATCTATCTATCTATTAAATACAGAAACGTCTGTCTGTCTGTCTGTGTGTGTGTGTGTGTGTGTGTGTGTATGTCTGTTACTCGCATATCTCTTGAACCGTTAGTCCGATTGATTTCAAACTTGACAGGTGTCTCGCTACGGGCACGAGTAAGTGCAAGTGCCAAGTTTGACGTTGTTTGGATGAGAAATGCTAAAGATATCGTTAAAAATATCAGTAAAAGAAGCACTTAGAAGGTTGTGGTTTAAAAATAAACATTCTGACATTAGAGGGTTGTATCATTCAAAGAAGCTCCAAGAAGGTTGTGGTTTAAAAATAAACATTCTGATATAAACACTATGAAAACCATATTTTCTGTTTCAAACTTTCACATAGTATCTTTAGGTTATAATAACATAAACAATTCAAATCCAGATTTTGATTTTCAAAGATCTATTATAAAAACAGATTATTTTTCCCCAAAAATGCAATAAATTCATGACACTTTTTTTTTTCAAAATGTAATTAATCCATTTAGTGGAGCGGCTAAGTGATATAATCGTTCAGTTTATGATACAAGCGTGAAAATTGGCATGAGCAGTCTCCATGGGTCACTTGACAAGAATATTGTCCGAGCCACTTGAAATTTCAAGATGGCGGCCATTTTTCAAGATGGCCGACACCTTAGTGGAGCAGTTAAGTGATATAGTGGTTTATTTGGTGATACAAGCATGAAAATTGCCATGAGCTGTCTCAAAGGGTCATTTGACAAGAAACCGCCCACAGCAACATAAAATTTCAAGATGGCGGCAATTTTTCAGGATTACTGCCGCCCGCCATGTGGATCTTTAAATGATACATTTTCTCATAGAAATGTATTGGGTTCCTCAAAAGACTCTGTCAGGAGAGGTAGTTTGACTGTGTTTTGTCTGACTCCTCACCCATGACCTGTCTAGTTTGGTAAAGCCTGTCAGGAGTTGCCTCCCACCGGCATAGCTCTCAGGGTTCATTGAGGTACACAAGCTCCCTTACCACGACAAGGTAACAGTCACAAGGGAGGGAGGTCACAAGGTTAGTTTTTTTAAACTAACAGTTATTAAACATGTCAAATTAATACTGAGAGGTGGGGAAACAAAAATAAGATTAATAAATTAGCACAGTTGTGGTGCTGAACGGACAGTGCACCAAACAAAAAATTGAGCAATGACTAATACTGAATGTCAATAAGAACAGATCCAGAGGCAACAGCGACTCTGGCTGACACAGCCATGGAACCATGACAAACAGAAAGTATCTCAAACAATACTAAGGAACTAAACTGAAAATGTCACAGTGATAGTCTGGTGACAAAATAAAACATGATGCGCCGATGTGGCGAGGGGAAGCCGAGCCATAGGCCTACAACGGAAAACATAGAGGACTAACACTGGCAAAAGAAACATGCAAATAGATTCTAGCAGGGGCAACTACATAGGCATGTGCAACAAAGCTTTCGAGGGCTGGGATCCTCTTGGCCTCTTGACATGGATATCTTTGGTATCTTCAGTGTCTTTAACAGCAGTAGATGCTCTCTTTTGGGCCCTTTCCAGCTTTGTGTTATTGAACATAAGTTTACAGCTTGAGTGATATTTTGCTCTGTTTATTGTCAATGTGTTTTCTATGCCATCACCTTCATCTAGTCGGGTTGGACTAAGTAAGATAGGCAGAGCATTGATCTTATGAAATAATGGAACATTTCTTGCAATGGTATCATAACCAGTACGATCGTGCTCTCTGTTGAATAAACTCGGATGAATTAGTTTTTCCTTGGTGTCCTGCTGACAAATGAAAATAGTTTTCTCAACTGTTATGATGGCTTCTGCCATGTCTGCAGCAAATGTATAGGCAGAGGCCGAGGGTTTATCCTTTTACCACCTTTTACCAAGCACTTTGATGTATGGGATACAACTAAGGCCCCATCCACACTACGGCGTTTTAGTTTAGAAACGGAGAATTAAAACGAATACGATCTCCGTCCACACCAGCGTTTTAGCTGCGTATTAGAATTGATCTCCGTCCACATTAAAACGACTGAAAACGCGGATCACGTGACCATTCACCAACACTGGGCATGCGCGTGCCGGTGTAAACCTAGAGACTTTCAAAAATAGACTGTAAAAAAATGCTTTCAAACATCAAAATGTCATTTTTTAATATGTATTTGTGTCAAAATGACATATAAACATCTTTTCCTATTCTATTTTGCCTGGAAACGCTTCCAACATTGCGTGTCGCATAAAAAATAGGCGTTGGTTCTATTTCTAGCATGCATGCGTTTTCCGCACCTGAGACTCCAATATTATGAGTTTCTTACTGTAAGAAACTGTTCCAGCGGGTGGAGTTTACTGGTACTGAATATTACCTGTGTATACTCCATGACTGATGACACCCAATCATAGAGCCAAGCGTGAGCCTCTGCGTCATCGTTTCTAAAGTCCTCCGTTTTGACCCGTCCAGACTAAAACGCCCTCAGGAGATTCAAAACGAAAAACGGGTCGGCAGCGTTTCTAAACTTCTCCGTTTTGAGTCTCCATTTTTGCCATTTTAGTGTGGACGGAAGGTGCAAACGTACCAAAAGGTCTCTGTTTTTAAACGAAAACGCAGTAGTGTGGACGGGGCCTAAGTTCATGCCTTAACCCTACACTTAGTCCGATCGTTCATCCAATGCCATTTATATCCCGTGCGATCTGTACACCATCCGGTTAACTAAAACCCCATTAACCTTGGCTCGGCTCTCCCGCACTGGCACAACCTGTCAATTCAGGTGCGGCTATCTAACTGTTTTGGGATAGATTAGACAGCATTTGGGATACTAACTTTACAATTCTGACATTGAACCCCACTCTGAGTTTAACAGCAGTGATATATCACCAGTGTGCCCTGGTAGTGCAGATATTCACTCTTGTCTAATCTATCTATAATCAACAAATCAACACAACTGTATTTTGATGCGTTAAAAGTTGTTCTTTAGAATAATCTAAAACATATAAAATAAAATGACACCAAATCGTCCTTAATGAAAAAAACAAAAAAAAAACAAAAAACATTTCTATCGGAAAATTGAACTTTTGAGGATCCAGGGGTCGGCCATCTTGAAATAGAAATTTCAAGTGGCTGAGAGTGTTTTCTTGTCAAGCAACCCTTAGAGACTGGTCATACCAATTTGCATGCTTATGTCACTAACTAAACAATTATATCGCTTAACTGCTCCATTTAGGTGGTGGTAATCTTAAAAAAAAAGACAGCCATCTTGAAATTTCAAGTGGCTGTGGGCGGTTTCTTGTCAAATGACCCTTTGAGACAGCTCATGGCAATTTTCATGCTTGTATCACCAACTAAATGATTTCTTAAGCCTAATTGCTCCACTAAAGTGGTGGCCATCTTGAAAAATGGCCGCCATCTTGAAATTTCAAGTAGCTGTAGGTGGCTTATTGTCAAGTGACCCTCAGAGACTGCTCATGCCAATTTTCATGCTTGTATCACCAAATAAACCACTATATCACTTAACTGCTCCACTAAGGTGTCGGCCATCTTGAAAAATGGCCGCCATCTTGAAGTTTCGAGTGGCTCGGACAATTTTCTTGTCAAGTGACCCATGGAGACTGCTCATGCCAATTTTCACGCTTGTATCATAAACTGAACGATTCTGCCAAACATAAGCACTTAGCCGCTCCACTAATTGAATCAATATAAGTTATTTTTTATCATATTGAAACTGTTGAAATCAGCCATCACTAAGAAATATCTCCTGAACTTTTTTGACGGCGATCAGCTCACAAAAACTGATTTTGCACGGGCACTTTCCACTGCTCCCTGAATCAACGCGCTTATTCATTTGTGGATGTAAACTGAATTTATAAGTCAGCTATGCTGTTTACTTCTGAATATTATATCCCTTTCTACCATGCACAAATAAAAATGTCACTGAACTTTTGCTGTGTAATTGTAACAATGAGCACTCAAATACACCAAACCAACAATTACTAAAAACACACACAAAAACTCAATTTTGATTAATTTGAGTAAAAATGTGTTTTCTTTACCAAGAAAGTGGCAAGATGAAAACCACTATTTTCTGTTTCAAACTTTCACATAGCATCTTTATCAAATCCAGATTTTGATTTTCAAAGATTTATTATAAAAACTGCCCCAAAAATTTTCCCCCAAAAATGCAATAAATTCATGACACTTTTTTTTTCAAAATGCAATTAATCCATTGAATCAATATAAAAGTTATTTATTATCATATTGAAACTGTTGAAATCAGCCATCGCTAAGAAATATCTCCTGAACTTTTTTGACGGCGATCAGCTCACAAAAACTGATTTTGCACGGGCACTTTGCACTGCTCCCTGAATCAACGCGCTTATTCATTTGTGGATGTAAACTGAATTTATAAGTCAGCTATGCTGTTTGCTTCTGAATATTATATTTCATTCTGGTGTGCTTAACGTTATCGCTACTGTGTAAATGCTATTCACCAACTAAACATATCCTTTTCAATGCGTTTACAGTCTCTTTCACGGGCATCATTTGTAGTTGCCTATGCACAAAATGTTTGCTCAAGCATAGCGTTTTCTCAGAGTTCACTGTGTGCTTTCTATCATGCACAAATAAAATTGTCACTGAACTTTTGCTGTGCAATTGTAACAATGTGCACTCAAACACACCAAACCAACAATTACTAAAAACACACTTAAAAACTTATTTTGCAGGGGCATTTTGCACTAGTCTATCTATAAATTACAGGAACGTCTGTCTGTCTGTGTGTCTGTGTGTGTGTGTGTCTGTTAACCGCATATCTCTCGAACCGTTAGTCCGATGGATTTCAAACTTGACCGGTGTCTCGCTACGGGCACGAGTAAGTGCAGTGCCAAGTTTGACGTTGTTTGGATGAGAAATGCTAAAGATATCGTTAAAAATATCATTTTTAAAAGGCTGTGGTTTAAAAATAAACATTCTGACATTAGAGGGTTGTATCGGTCAAAGAAGCCCCAAGAAGGTTGTGGTTTAAAAATAAACATTCTGACATAAACACTCAGTCAGCTACACTGTTTACTTCTGAATATTATATTTTATTCACGGCCATCAATTGTAGTAACCTAGCCTGCTCCCTGAATTCAATGCGTTCACAGTCTCTTTCACGGGCACCAAACCAACAATTACTAAAAACACACACAAAAACTGATTTTGCACGGGCATTTTGCACTAGTCTATCTATGAATTACAGAAACGTCTGTCTGTGTGTCTGTCTGTTATACGCATATCTCTCGAACCATTAGTCCGGGCATGAGTAAGTGCAGTGCCAAGAAGCCCCAAGAAGGTTGTGGTTTAAAAATAAACATTCTGATAAGCTACACTGTTTACTTCTGAATATTATATTTTATTCACGGCCATCATTTGTAGTAACCTATTCACAAACTGTTTGCTCAAGCGTAGCATTTTTTCGGAAATCGTCGAGTTCACTGTGTAGCCTGCTCCCTGAATCGTCGAGTTCACTGTGTAGCCTGCCCCCTGAATCGTCGAGTTCACTGTGTAGCCTGCTCCCTGAATCGTCGAGTTCACTGTGTAGCCTGCTCCCTGAATCGTCGAGTTCACTGTGTAGCCTGCTCCCTGAATCGTCACGCTTATTCATTTGTGGATGTTAACTGAATCTGTAAGTCACCTATGCTGTTTACTTCTGTATATTATATCTATCTATAAATTACGGGAACGTCTTTCTGTCTGCCCAGGACCAGAGACAGAGAGGGTTGAAGAAAGCAGCAGAGCTTAAGTAGCGTTTTCTCTGAGTTCCCTGTGTATCCTGCTCCCTGAATCGTGTAGTTCAATTTTCCACATTTATTGTATATCATTATGTCAGTATCAGTATTTGCTTTCTACCATGCACAAATAAAAATGTCAACTTTTGCTGTGTAATTGTAACAATGAGCACTCAAACACACCAAACCAACAATTACTAAAAACACACTCAAAAACTGATTTTGCACAGGAACTTTGCACTGCTCCCTGAATCGTCGCGCTTATTCATTTGTGGATGTTAACTGAATCTGTAAGTCAGCTATGTTGTTTACTTCTGAATATTATATTTCATTCTGGTGCACTTAACATTATCGCTACTGTGTAATAGTAGCCTATGCTATTCACCAACTAAACATCCTCTTCAATGCGTTCACAGTCTCTTTCACGGGCATCATTTGTAGTTGCCTATTCACAAACTGTTTGCTCAAGCATAGCGTTTTCTCGGAGTTCACTGTGTGCTTTCTACCATGCACAAATAAAAAATGACACTGAACTTTTGCTGTGTAATTGTAACAATGAGCACTCAAACACATCAAACCAACAATTACTAAAAACACACACAAAAACTGATTTTGCACGGGCATTTTGCACTAGTTTTTAAAAAAGCTTAAAGGTGCTCTAAGTGATGTTGGGTGACGTCACTTCTTGTTGACGTTTAAAGTATTGTCAAACAAAACGGAGGCTAGCTAGACCCTCCCTCCTCCTCATCTGTGCACTAACCCCCCAACCCCACCCCCAAATCCTTCTTGTCGGTTATTGGCTGGAACAGTTTGTTATGTTTCGTGGTGTGGGTTAGCCCAGTTTGTTTTTCTTGGAGCCTGGGGTGTCTACAGAAACCGTTTTTTTTTTCAGTGTGTTCAGGGGACAGGCAGCTAGCGGATGGTGAGGAGATGTTTGCTGTATGTGACAAAAAATATTTTGGCCTAAAAAACGTGTGACATCGCTTAGAGCACCTTTAATGACCCCAGACTTTTGAACTGTAGTGTGTGTACACGTTTATACATTTGTAGTTTGTGAGACACCAATGAATGATGGTTTCTTTATTTATGGTTGCTTTGAGACTGTTTATGCATAAGCACAGGTCATGTAATATGCAGAGGTGTGGATCGGCTGTAACCTCTTGTGCGTTCTTCTTCTCATTCAGTGTTTTCAACTGATTCTCCAGCTCAGTGATCTCCTGCTTCAAGCGGCCTGTCTCTCTCTCCGCCAGCGCTCTGAAATGCTCCTCAGATTCAGTCTCCTTCTCTCTGGCTTTGCACAAAGCCTGAACACATGCGAACAATCCCGCTCAAGCGTTACACATTCAGCCTTACTGTTCAAAACCAGAAAATACAAGAAGAATCAACTTCCTCTACTGCCATTATCTCATACCTGAGTGTGAGAGAGCTCTTGGTTTAGATTTTTGAGATGTTCAGTCAAAGCATTTATAACATCTTTGTGTTTATTAAGTTTGTTCTCAAGATTTAATTGCTCCTTTTGCTTAATTTGAAGCTGTAGAGAGAAGAAGAAATTAAGAAAATGAAATTTAAGTACACACACACACACCTCTTAAAATCAGTTATTCAGACATGTCATTTAGCAGATAGACTTCTTACTCACCTCCTCCTGTAATGCTTTATTCTCTGCATTTGCTACAGGGAGGGCGAAACCCGCGTCCCAACCAACTTCTGCTAACAACAGAGCGTTAGACATTTTGCTCTGTTTCAGAGACGTTCAGAAACAAAACACAAACGGCTCGATGAGATTACCAGACGTTTACGAACGCCGTTGCTTATCGTTGTGTTTACAAGATTCGTTTCATAGCAACGACGCTAACTGTAGATGTGCCGCATTCAACCTACAGGTGACGCCAAACGCACCCTTTTAATGGAAATATGAAAAGGTTAGTAGAAAAATCCAGAAAGACCATGCATGGTGCAGTGGCTGATTTTATGTCAGAATATTCACTGTTAGTGTCCACCCTGTTACACCTGAAGAGCTAACAGAGTGGACACTGAGAGCGTACATAGTGATTGTGAAAGTAATTTGTTTAAAGTTGAAGTAGTGCATTTAAAGTTCATTGGCAATGTTTTACATATTGTTTCCCATCTAAATCCAGTTCAAAATAAGGTGAAATTGTAACTGGTTGTATGCGAGAGATTGAAAAACATCCATCCATCCATCCTTTCTTCATATCACTTGTCCACCTGTTATCAGTTTAACAATCAATAATTTCATAAAGTCAGCAAATAATTCAGTGACAATGAAAATTTACTTGAGTATCAATAATGTAATAAAAAGTAATCAAAAATGCATTTTTGCATTTTACATCACCCTGACTACACAAAAAGATTATTTTAAAAACTGTTTGATTTTCTACATTTTATGAAGGCCAAAAGGCACAGAATACCAGGAATGACCCAGTTATAAAGTCCAATTCTGAAGATTTTTTTTTTTACTTTATAACACGCAGTGGCGAGTTTGTATCATGCAATTCTGAAAAAGTCAGAATGGCAAGATAAAAAGTGGCAATTGCCTTTTTTATTTTTTTATTCAGTGGCAGAAATAAGCTTCTATATTAAGAGCCCCTTATAATTACACATCAAAATAGACACTGATTTAAATCCATAAATAAGGGTGAGTAAACAGTGTTTTTTGACCTGTATGACTTTCTTTCTTATAAAAGAAAATAAATGGCTTTTAATGTTTTTTAATCCATACAATGAAAGTCAGTTTAGTTACCAACATTCTTCAGTGCAATCTTTTGTTTTAGGGTTAGAGATCCGTCCTCAAAAGAATGAAAGCCATACATGTTTTAAACAAAATGAGTGTCAAAATGAGTGAATGATGAGGTTTTTTAAAGAACTTTCTCTAAGCAATTCAAGGAACGTTAAAGGAAGTTAGGTTGTGTAAAAACATTCGCTGACATTGACAACCACACACAAAAAAATATTGTCAAGGCCATCTGACTTTATTCATCAACTATAACCTGATTTTATTGTATGGATTATGTGACTTATCAAAGTGCTGAATGAACTGCAAACACAGCATATCAATACATCAGATGGAGTCATTAATCAAGAACAACTGAGGTAATGTTCAAATTAATATTATTTCTAGGATTGTAAAATATAATGTTCTCAGTTATTATGACCTATCGATTTAATCAAAACCAAACAAGCAAAGTGAAATCACTGTCTGGATATCAACAAAAAAAGTACATTAAGTCACAATAAAACACAAAAAGAAAGCAAATGTGACTGGCTCTCAAGACACCAGCTACTCTGTTTTATAAAAAATAGAGAGAGAACAATCAAAGGACATTAACGTATAATTTTCATAAAAACCAAATGGAAAGAAACAAACATTCAAAGCAAGAATGCACGTGGAGTATTAAAATTAAGATATTTGACTTTTCCTAACTGTATCTGTGACCGCTTGTTCGACAAACTGCTTCATCTGGATGAGACCGCTGAAGTCCCAGAGATTGAATAAGATCCTGTATGAAGTTGAAACAAAACAACAAAAATGGCCCCAAAAGATAAAAGCCCAAACCACCATTAGATGACTGAAGAGAAAAGATGCCTTTAATGTCTCTGGTTTGTATAAATGTCTCAGTCCTGAGGGCTTGGAAAAGGCAATGCAGATCTCAGTTCAGTCCTCTGTGCTCAGCAGAAGCTGTTTGTTTTCTGTGAGGTCCAGACGGCCCTCAGAAGGAATGTACTTATACAGCTGTACTTTTGGTGCCAATGTAAGGCCGCGCAAACTCCACAAAATCATCAATAAGAACTGGCCATGCTCCTAAAAAAAAAAGAAAAAAAAAGGGGAAAAATCAGACATACCATTAAAAGGAGATTCATTTTCATTTGAATTTTACTCACATGATTAAGATTTGGATTAAAAGAAGCCATAATCATAACAACACTTTGTCCACAGGTTTCACAGACAAGGCTTAAAGGGTTCGTTCACCCAAAAATGAAAATTCTGTCATTATTTACTCACCCTCATGTCGTTCCAAACCCGTAAAACTTTCGTTCGTCTTCGAATCACAAACAAAGATATTTTTGATAAAATCTGAGAGCTTTCAGTCCCTTCATTGACTGTCTACGCAACTACCACTTTGACGCTTCAGAAATTTCATAAAAAGATTGTGAAACTAATCCATATGAATTGAGCAGTTTAGCCAAATTTTCTGATGAGACTCAATCACTTTATATGACGAACAGATTCAATTTAGGCAGAAAATTTAACATAAACAGAAACTCAACCGAAACTGCTTGACGTGCGAAAACAAACCTCTTGCTGAAGCTCAAAAGTGCTGCGTAACACGAGAATGAACCTCATTGGTTCTTGCTGAAGCACAAACGTTCTGCGTAACACGAGAATGAGCCTCATTGATTCACGAGAATGAGCCTCATTGGTAACACGAGAATGAACCTCATTGGTTCTTGATGAAGCTCAACCGTGCTGCGTAACACGAGAATGAACCTCATTGGTTCTTGATGAAGCTCAACCGTGCTGCGTAACACGAGAATGAGCCTCATTGTTTCTTGATGAAGCTCAAACGTGCTGCGTAACACGAGAATGAGCCTCATTGTTTCTTGATGAAGCTCAAACGTGCTGCGTAACACGAGAATGAGCCTCATTGGTTCACGAGAATGAGCCTCATTGGTTCACGAGAATGAGCCTCATTGGTTCACGAGAATGAGCCTCATTGGTTCACGAGAATGAGCCTCATTGGTTCTTGCTGAAGCACAAACGTTCTGCGTAACACGAGAATGAGCCTCATTGGTTCACGAGAATGAGCCTCATTGGTTCACGAGAATGAGCCTCATTGGTTCACGAGAATGAGCCTCATTGGTTCTTGCTGAAGCACAAACATTCTGCGTAACACGAGAATGAGCCTCATTGGTTCACGAGAATGAGCCTCATTGGTTCACGAGAATGAGCCTCATTGGTTCTTACTGAAGCACAAACGTGCTGCGTAAAACGAGAATGAGCCTCATTGGTTCACGAGAATGAGCCTCATTGGTTCACGAGAATGAGACTCATTGGTTCACGAGAATGAACCTCATTGGTTCTTGCAGAAGCTCAAACGTGGAATGACATTTTTGACATCAAGAATTTTCATTTTTGGGTGAACTATCCCTCTAAGCCCAGACTAAAATGCATGTTTACGCTGTTTTAACTAAAAGCAACTTGCACTGACATTTCTTAAAATATGTCAGTGCAATTGTTTTGCCTCAAGATGCACACCAGTAATGTTTTTTCTAAGGCACGTTTATAAAAACTACTTAAATGTCCTCACTGAACTAAGGCCTAATCCTGGCTTAATCTAAGCCCTGTCTGTGAAACCAGGCCTGAGAATGTTAACTAGTAGGGCTGGGTAAAAAAAATATCGATTTATCGATTTTAATCGATTCTCATTTTTACGAACCGATATCGATTCTTAAATCCCAAGAATCGATTAGTCATCCTGTTTTCAGATGATGAATGAATGGAACATTGTAGCGCGCATCCCATCCAATAAATCACAATAATGTTTGTGCTTTGTTACTATTGATATGAAACAAAGTCTCAGATTTCAAATTACGTCCATTTTCTTACGAAATTCAAAAACATATAGCCTATACCGTTTTGGCGCTATGGCGTGAGATCACTCTTGCTTAGCTCAAGAGAAGCAGCAGCACATGATCTTCTCTTCCGCCTTAATAATACCAGTTACAGCGTGAAATAAACATGAATGAGCATCTGAAAGTGTGTTAAAAGATAGAGTACAACTTATTGAAATCTGTATCATGTCACATGGAATCGCTCAATCAGTGTTTCAACCGCGGAAAGACGTCAGTAAATCAGCTTGTAAACAATGTCATGTAACGTCACATTTACCTCAGAAAAACCATATCCAGTGACCTTAAACTCGTTAGTCAGCTAGAAAAATTAACTCTAGAGAGGAGCATTTTGCTAAATATATGCACCATATTACATATTCATTATAATTTTTAATGTTCTTCAATATTTAATGCATGTTTGAATAAATCTGGCAGGTTTTTATGACAGCCGCCATTTAAATGTTTATATTTCATATAATTTTATTATTATAAAAATAAATAAAAGTGTAATTTAAGTGTTTGAATACAAATCAGTAAATTTTTACCTTCAATATTATAGTAGGCTAATGAAGCCTAGTAGACTGACTCCCATAAGTACAGCATTAGTAAAGAGATTTGTTTTCCTTGAGAAAATTTGCAATGTATTGTACCTGACATCCAAAATAATCAATATTGAATCGAATTAAAATCGAATCGAATTGCAAGCTTGTGAATCGAAATCGAATCGAATTGTGAAATTTGTCTCAATACCCAGCCCTATTAACTAGTTATCTAAACAAAAGAAAACAGAGATTAAATTAATGAAAAAAGTTCCAACTAACCCTCCTCATCATAGTTTGACATATCGTCTGTGATCATCGTGCTGAAATCTAACAAAAGGTTCCATGTGTCTTTGGGAATGGATCGCTTATGATGCTCCTGCAGATGGAAAAGCAAAGCACACAAAGAGTTATCATCCAGTTTTTAGTGATTAAACACATTATTTTTTTTCTAGTAAAGGCTGGAATACACTACACAAATTTTGCCCAGATCTTTACCCCTATTTTCAGTCTGAACGTGTCAGCGGTTGTTGCTGGAAGTCAGAGCCAGTCTGTCTATTTTTGGCAGTCAAGAGTTCACAGAAAATTGCATAGTGTATGCTAGGCACAAACTCCATTTTTTTATCTTCAGACTATACCTATACAGTATGTCTCCTAGCAATGCGGCGCATGTTTCGTGAGTTTGTTGTTTTGGGAACGACTTGAAAGTCTGGTAGTGTGTGATCCTCAGTCATTCAGTGTATTATGCACAGTTTTTCTCAGTTACCTTTTCAAAGTCTGCAAGTGTTTGATGCCTTGTGTTTTAAAATCTGTTCAGGTTATAAAAGTCAAGTACTGTATTTTTGCCTTTAGACACAATCACAGATGAAACATTTTTTTGGTCTAACAATGAATTAATTAATAAATTAAGGTATAATTATGGAATGTCATTATTGAAATATCCCAATGAACATCATTGTTGTCAATCGTTGTGATTTTAATGCAAGACTATCTTTTTTTTTTTTTTTGGTGATGCCTGTGGGGCAAAAAAATACACATTTCAGGTTTATAAAGTCAACTTACAGCCAGGAACAGAACGATACTCACCAATAAAAATTTGTTCCATAGATCTAGAAATTTAAAACGCCCAGCCAATATTAAATTCCAGTATGCAATTGCCATTTCTAGGTCTAGAGAAAAACAAAACAATAAAACTGAAAAAACACTAGATAACTATGCAAAAAATTAAAGTAACAAATGAGAATGAACCCAAAACATGCCTAAGCCCTTTTGTCCTGGATTCTTAGCAAAGTTGAATGTGAACTGATAGAAGTCTTTAAATTTCCCTTGGTCCTTCAACTCTTGCTCCATCCTAGGCAGCTGTGCTTTGAGTTTCTCTATGCTGTCACACCTTGACAAGACAATGACAAAGTCAATTGATGCAGTGAATAGTAAAAATGATTTAGAGAGCGCTGATGTGATTGAAAAAAAAAAAATACCCTTGCTCAGCCATTCCCTCCATGAATTCTTGTTTGGAGAACTCGCATTGTGTTGCCGCCCGAAACTTCCAAGCGATTAGCAGTACACTTATACTGGCTGGATCAAGTCCCAAGTCATCACAGAACTGCTGGATTCCATCTATACCGATCTTGTTGTCATCTTGAGGGTCTGTAAAAATGATTACAAGATTAAATACAATACTATATTTACACACACACACAACCAGTCAAACATTTAAAAACTTTATGGTTTTTTAATGTTTTTGAAAAGCCTCTTAAATTAAATTAACTGGTTTCTGTTGTAATATATTATAAAATTTAATTTATTCCTGTCATCAAAGTTGAATTTTCAGCATCATTACTCCAGTCTTCAGTGTTACATGATCCTTCTGATATTCCTTCTGAGATCATTTCGTATTACTATCAATGGTTTTTTTTGTGTGTGGAAATCATGATACAGTGCCATTTAAAAGTTTGGGGTAAGTAAGATTTAAGAAACAATCATAGTTTTATTCAGCAAAAGCTCATATAATTGATTAAAAAAAATGACAGTAAAGACATTTATGAAATCAATAGATGTTACAAAAATTATTTGAAATAAATGCTGTTCTTTTGAACTTTCTATTGATCAAAGAATACTGAAAAAAATCAGTTTTCACAAAATTATTAAGCAGCACAACTGTGTTTAATACTGACAATAATAAGAAATGTTTCTTGATCATCAAATCAGCATATTAGAATGATTTCTGAAAGATCATGTGATACAGAAGTGTGAAGACTGAAAAAAATCCAGCTTTGACATCGCAGGAATAAATTACATTTAAAAATAAATTACAACAGAAACCACTTAATTTAAACTGTAATAATATTTCGCAGTATTACTGTTTTTACTGTCTTTTTAATCAAATAAATGCATTCTGGGTGATATTAAGAGGCTATATTAAAAAAAAAAAACACACACACACACACACACACACACACACACACACACACACACACACACACACACATACATACAAATATATATATATATATATATATATGTTCTGCTAAATTCTTACCTCTGTACCGATTGTAGAGCTGTTCTAACTTTTTCCGGTCTAGTGTTCCCTTTAGATTCTGTACGTAGAGGTCAGGATTTTGGAAAAAGTTGTCTGTAGCAACGTCTAGTTTCCAATCATTTTGAGACAAACAATTCAAAGCTGTTTTCTCATTTGACTGGGTAAAGATCATGAACTGGCGAACTTTATCCTTCTGAGAGGATTTCAGCTTGTTCTGTAATAGGGGTAGAGGAAAAGCATAAAGGTAGATTCAGTTAGTTAGATATTGTATATTAACAGTGAATAAAACAGCAGCATATCCTTGTGTACAAACAAAATCAGAATCAATGTCACAATGGCACCACACATGGCTTATCTTCCCCTATTCTATCTTAATCGAGGGTATAGAAATAATTGATTTGCTCTACTGACAAGTGTATATAAATACATACACACACACACACACACACACACACACACACACACACACACACACACACACACACACACACACAGAGATTAATACATATATACACACACATATACACATATATATATACACACACACACACACACACACACACACACACACACACATATATATATATATACACCACGAACACTTTCACGAAAACGCTTGTCTGCTTAACTGCTTTTAAGCAGAATTTCACACTTGTATGCACAAGGTTTTATAAGCGATTAAAAATCTAATAATCCTTTACTGTGGTCCACTAGTCCGGCTTCTCGTTTATTACATGATCTTGACACCCCTGCTGTCCAACAGCTTTGACCTCGCTAGCTTCAAAGCTACCTGCTCTGCAGAGCTGTCTAAAAATTAATTCATCAATAAACCAACTCTCCTGCAAGGTACATTTAAAGGAATGTCGTCGTCAAAATATCATAATAACCAAACGGGATTCGTAGCAGCGACTTATAGGTATTTTGTGACTGTAACGCAAAATAGTAAAATAATAGTTTTTTGATTTTTGTAATTTTTTTTTTTTTTTTTTACATTTACCATGTTTGTGATTTCCAGACTCCCTCTTCCGCTATCCCTCTCTACCCCGCGACTACTTCCGCTCATGCGCAGTGACATTTGTACCGCAGTCAGCTGTTCCCCACAGAGACACCGCATTGGGTCAGACACCAAATACTGCTTTCATAATCAGAAATCTGCAGAAGTTAAACATAACATCCACCGATGTGAACTGTAATATTATATACAGGCCTAGATGAATAAACAGAATATTTGATATTGTTCTCTAAATAGGCTACTGAACTAAATTCTGAACGCGACAGACTTTTATTGACTATATTTCAATGACTATATTAGTCTTTGTGAGTGCTTGTGGAAGCTATAAATTTAAATGTTGATTCACAAATGCAAATATATGACCCATCAATCTATGACACATGAAGATTTGTAAAAAAAATCTATATCCACTAACTACAAACTGGAAAGGTTTGAAACCTGTGTGTTTCTATTTTCAGCATTTAAATGTTACTAACTACTGTTTACCAAATAACAAAAACTATATTACCCAAAACATGTTTATCCATATATTTAAATATGGATATGGATAAACATGTTTTGGTGAATATAGTATGTGTTGTCTGGAAAACAGTACAAATACAAACAATACAATCTGAGCTAAATAACAGTCATATGTTTCAAAATAGTGGAGCAATAATGACCAGGGTTTTTTTTTTTTTTTTTTTTTTATCACATCATCATCAATCATTTTTCCCACTTGTTTGGTCGAGGTAAAATAATCCATAAAATGACATGTGAATGCACATTTTCAGCACGCAGAGACATTTACAAGTGAAATATTAAAGTTTTAAAATGGGTTTAGTAGTCAGTTGTTCTATGCATTTGGAGAAAAAAAAAGAAAAGAAAAAAAATTGTACAAAGAGGACTAAATGGAATAGTTTACTCAAAATTAAAATTGTGTCACAATTACTCATCCTCTTATGCATCCAAACCTTTTCATACAATGAACGTGAATGGTGACTGAGGTTGTTAGTCCCAAAAACCTCCCTTTGTGTCCCACGGAAGAAAGAAATTCGTACAGGTTTGAAACAATTTGAGGGTGAATAAATGATAACAGAACTTTCATTTTAGAATGAACTATCCCTTTAAGTCAGTCCCATTTTAAGACCAGAAATGTGGAGACCCCGTAGCGACTCTACTACACCCTATCAATGGTGCAATATCCTTGCGCTTCTCCATATAGTCCCCAATAAACTTCGACATAACACAGATAAACACTTCTAATATTAACACCTATTTAACTCGAATTACCTCTATTGTCGGCGTCGATAAAACGTAAATGATGTGTAGTTGATTTAGTGTTCTTGCAGTTTCACTGTAAATGTATAAAAAGAGGTTCCGGTTAGATGAAATAGCCAGAGATTCACATGCTCTTCCTTTCCGAGTGAGTGCCGAAGTCGCGAACGGACCATGTCTAGCGGTTCTGCTGATTACAACAGGTAAACCCCTTATGACAAATAGCCTTTATGCATGTTTTGTTCATAAATGTGTGAATTGTTAAAATAGAGAGGCTTCGAGCTAGTTATAGCGCTGGTGCTGTGAATTTTAACACGGCCCGTGTGATATTAAGCAGGCCGCACAGCAAACTACCGCCTACAATGTGTATTCTCACGTATTCAGTGTTCACGTGACTAAAATGGTTATTATTCACACTTAATTGTTGAAGTATGTATATATATATATTCAAATAAGTGGCGTTATTATGGATAAAAACGACAAACCTTAGCTAGGCTGCACACCCACCCTGAAATCTAACGCGTGGCCTCCATGCTTGAGGCCTTGGATTCACACTGCCTTCTTCAATACCATAACATTTTGTCATACGACTCTGTAATGTCGAATGTATTGTATTTGTTTTAGCCCATTTTATTATCAGGAGGTAAATAATTGGTAATGTACAACGATTATGGGCTGCTCTTGACGCATTAAAGCTGACGAGTACTGTAAATAAATAAGACCAAATTTGGGCGTAGGTTTTAAGGTAGACCATGAACAAGTCGTTATCACGGAAAACAACCGATTATTCTCTATAGTAACTTTAGTTATGTAAAGTTTTGGCCGTTAACGGCGAGCCACGTGACTTTTTTGGAATGTGCGCTGAGAGGCGCGCGCGTCTTGTGGAGGTTCGAGTTCAATCCTTTTCAGCTTCAGGAACCGCTGATAATAATCAAAGTTGTCTTTTCTTTTAGCTCACGAGATCGAGACCATGGGGGGCCCGAAGGAATGGAGCCTGATGGTATCATCGAGGTTTGTATAATTTAGTGAAGTCTGGAGGGGTGGATAAATATCTGGGCTGGCTGATATAAAGCTTTTGAACGGATTAAAGGGTAACTCTAGCCAAAATGCAACCTAGGGACTTTGTTAATCTACCCGAGGCAAACTTTATCCGCCATTTAAGTTTGACTGTATTTTCGTCTTCTGTCAAACTGCCTTTTGAATGGGAGTGCATGGGGCACTTCTATGATAGCATTAAAAAATCGCTATTTTTTTTAAAGCACTAAGAAGGCTCGACACATGAAACTTTGTTCGAAGTATCACCAGGGGCTCTACACATCAACTCGAGCACTGAGAACATTGTGTAGACTGTTTACTAAAAAGAAAGATTTTGAACAACTCACTGAAGCTGTGTCCGCCGGCATTTTGTCAGTCAAAAATAGTCAATCTCCGAATGCAAATGAACTGACTCTGATTTTTTTGTATTTTCTTAAATTAGGATCCTTTTTCGAATTCAAGGTCAATATTGATTTTCACTAACGGCAAAACAACAAATTATCCGTGAGTTTATATGGAACTAAGCTTTAGGAGCTTTCCATCTTTACTCTTCTCCCTGTTACGTTGCATTCAGAGATTGACTATTTTTGACTCAGTGCTCGAGTTGATGTGTAGAGCCCCTGGTGATACTTCGAGCAAAGTTTCATGTTGTGTCGAGCCTTCTTAGTGTTTTAAAAATGATTTTTGATGCTATCATAGAAGTGCCCCTAACACTCCCATTCAAAAGGCAATTTGACCAAAAACGAAAATACGGTCAATCTTAAAAGTGGCGTTTCCATTCTAATTATGATTTTAAAAAAAGTTTGCCTCGGGTAGATTAACAAAAAGACCCTAGATTGCATTTTGGTGAGAGATACCCTTAAATTTGGCTGCCTTAAAGGTTGTATCAGTGATTTCAGGCCCAAACATAAATGATCACATTCATCTAAACTTTCCTAACGATCCGCTAGCTGCCCGCCCCATAAGCATGCCGTCAAAAAAACGGGTCTCTGTAGGCAGCCTAGGCTCTGAGATCTGCACACAAAAACAGTTGGTTTCACCACCACTCAAAACCAAATCACCGACAGGGAAGGGTGTTGTAAGGTTTTCGCGTGCAGCCGTCATAGGCAGCCGAGCACGAGCGCAAAACCTCACAACACCCACCCCTGTCGGTGATTGGTTGAAACACTATTTATTTTGGTTTTGAGTGGTGGTGAAACCGACTGTTTTTGTGTGCAGATCTCAGAGCCTAGGCTGCCTACAGATATTTTTTGCCTGCAGATTGCCTTTTTTTTTTTTTTTTTTTGCAATCTCAGATTGCAGATACAGATTGCCTGCGTTTTTTTTGACGGCATGCTTATGGGGCGGGCAGCTAGTGGATCGTTAAGAAAGATTAGATGAATGTCATCATTTATGTTTGGGCCTGAAATTGCTGATACAACCTTTAAAGGGATATGTAGTTCCCCTCAAAATGGAAAATTATCAATTACTCCATGTCATTTCAAACCCATAAGAATTCTTGTAAACGGTGATATTTTAATCAAATCTTGAGATTTGTTTCTCCATTGAAAGTCCATTCATCCAAAACTCACACTTTTCAAAACATTCATAAAGACACCATAAAAGTAATTAAAAATAGAGTGGTTTAATCGGGTCAGAGGAGAGAAACATTAGCGGCTTTCACACCAGAGGAACCTTTTCATAGTTCCAGGAACTAATGGCGGAAGTACCCACTTTTTGACCCGTTCTCACCGCAGGAACATTTATAGGATGTCACCTCAGAGTTCCTACTGGCGGTCCGAAAGCAACCAGGAAAATGGCCCTGGGGGACAACATTTAGTTCCCGGAGATCTGCCCTGGTGGCTAGTTCCTATAGACCTTATGCGTCAGAGAAACAAGGGCGCCGCCATCTTTAGAATATTGTCTTTGAACTTCTGTTTTTGTGTTCGCTCTGTATATTCCTATGGCATTGCTGTCCAGGAGTAATTAGCTTTTGAAGTGGATTTACTTAATATAAAGTTAACGAAAGTTATCATGAGGATTGTAATGTTTAAACAAGATGTCTTAACCAAATGTCAGTAGACCGGGAAGATTTTCTCGTTCATTCATAAATACGCAAGATCGCTGTGAAAATAAAAAGCGCAGCGCTGAAAAGGGGCGGGGCTACATAAGGTCTATAACTATCTGCTGCAAAAGCCTCTATTGTAATGACTCCATGGCTCTACATTGCTTTATTTTGCTGTTACATACAAATAACCATTTGATGCATATTGTGTATGTTTTACACAAACAGCATTTATTTGACCCAAATTCCAGAATTGTCAGTAAGCTCTCTAGCCTTGAATGGGACACTACATTTTATTTAAAGGTTCACCCAAAAATGAAAATTCTGTCAGTAATTACTCCCCCCCCCCCCCCCCCCCCCCCCCCCCCCCCCTCATGTTGTTCCAACCCCGTACGACTTTCGTTCATCTTCAGAACACAAAAGAAGATATTTTTGATGAAATCTGAGAGCTGGCTCACTCCTTCATAGGCTGCTAGGTAATCGATTTCTGCCATCCCAGAAAACTTTGTAAAGGCATCGTTAAAATAGTCCAAGTGACTACAGTGGCTCAACCTTAAGTTAATCAAGTGACGAATACTTTTTGTGCGCCAAAAAAATACAAATAAAAAACTTTATTCAACTATTCGTTTTCTTCCGTGTGGGCCTAACGCGAGTTAACGAGAGCGCCACAACGCTTGCGTGAGAACTGAGAAGATTGAACAGTGAACAGTTCATGTAAACCATACCCCAGACCATCCTCTTCATGTGGACTCTGGTCAGGTTCGTTGGTGCACACTCGAGTTCACAAAACTGTTTACGTCCAAATGAACCAAACTCTGATGTCAGTCAAACCCGGACACGTGCGTACCAAAAGTTCTTGGTGAACTGCGAAAGCTCCAGTAGTAAGATGAAAATCTTGAACTCTGTCATGGAAACTATAACCTTAAACAATTTAATAATTACAGGGCTCTAGAGTGCGACCAAATTTTGTAAGGGTGCGACTAAAATTTTTCCTAGGTCACACCGGTGCACCTAACGTCCTCGCCTAAGCGTTTGTTCTCCTTTGACGGAACTCTTCTTTCACGCGGTGCCACAGCTCGCACAACACTACAGCCTACAACACTAATGAGTGACGACGGCGGACAGAATAAAACATTCAAACGTAGCCTGGTTACTTAAGGTCTGTGATATTAGTCTGATTTTATTTTAGATTTCGGCTTCCAAAGATTATAAAAAATAAAATATTGAGGTAAATCCATTAAAAACTACCTAAGCGCAACTTCTTCCCTTCGCAGCTTTACGCTGTCATTTCTCTCTGAAACTCAAACTTAACGACAGAATCAGCTCGATCAGTGATTGTTGTAAAATGCAGTCTAGCTACTGTTGCTAAATTGCGGGACGCGTTTAATTAAAAGCGCTTTTAAAAGCACAAAAATCTGCGCAAGAGATGCTGTTCGCAAGGCGGCTCGCGCTCCGAAACAGACCGAAACAAGCGAATTATACTTTGGGTTACATCTGCGCGTCTAAACGATCAAATGTACACAAAAGTATGTCAAAATGACCGGCTTGGAGATTCACTAAAAACAGTTTGTCTTAAATGGACGTAGTTATGGAAATAGTTGGGAGAATATGGTGCATCAGTAGCCTATTAGATCTGCACTCGGTCTTAAAGGGGCCGCAGTCTAATAAACACGCTGACGATTGCGCCATTACTGCGAATCAAACAACAAGAGAAAAATCACTCGGAGCTCTTGAAAGAATAACTTCAGCTTTAATGAGCATTAATTTATGATAAATTATGCAGTGTTATTTTACATTTGATTACTTTATTAGATTTCTTTTTAGACCATACCTTAACAGTAATGTTAGTAGACCTTCCTGAAATTAAAGCACTGTGTAATGTATATCTTTGTTTAATTGT
Organism: Vimba vimba; assembly: GCA_022828995.1. NCBI lineage: Eukaryota > Metazoa > Chordata > Actinopteri > Cypriniformes > Leuciscidae > Vimba > Vimba vimba. Next base: position 28,330,207 of record CM040822.1, read on the forward strand.
TTCTTTGTTTAATATGTATATATAAAACAAAAAGAACCGATAAGATTACAGTTAAAGTACTGGATCGATAAGCAGTATCGGTAAAACCCTAAGTTACTCCCCGGTCAATGCTCCGACAACAGCCCAGACATGGAGCTACTTCAGCCACCAGTCTCCCCAGTTCCTGGTAAGATGCCAAGCCCTGGTCCTTCGTCGGAGATGGCATCCGACTCAGAGACGGAGGTAGAGCCTACTGCGCCTGAGCTAGAGACTCAAAATAGTTTGGCAGCTCAGTGAAGCACTTTAAAAAAAAAAAAAAAAAAAAGATTTTTATTATTATATACAGTATAATTGTGCTTCAAATAAAAAAAGTATTTACCTACACCTTATTCTTGTTTAAAATCATTTTCATAATATATGTATGAATGTATATAGAGCGTGATAAAAAGGTGACCTTGAAATTGTGGCGTTAAACGTGACGTGAGCCAAGGAAAAATTTGGGTGCACCTAAATAAAAAAAGTAACCAAGGCAAAAAGTTAGTCTGGAGTCCTGAATAAGAAAATGATATAGGCTGCCTGTATGATATCGCACTGTAGCCACTTTGGACCAGTGGATGGATGATGCATCTTCAGGTCAGAAGCGGGAATTCATTCAGTGCATGATTCTCACAGTGCATTATGGGTGTTCTTTGACCATTGAGCATACATCGGTTTTACACTTATTGCGGTGCATTGTGGGATTGAATGAGTGCACTTGATAAAGTCCACTATGGTTTTGGACGCTACAAATAATGGCCTATTTAGGGGGCAAGTTCAGACACTGCCTAGAGCACTTGAATGCGTATTATGTAAAATCAGCAAAAATCCAGCTTGTTCCCATATAAGACTTGTGACCAATTCTTTAATGAACATGCCCTAAAAAATAAAGTGGAGGCTTAAAGAAAATCCCACTTGTAATTACAATGTTGTGGTGCTTTTCATGTGTTCCTATTGTTTAATGTGTGGTGGTTGTTTTTTTTGTTTTTTGTTTTTTTTAAGGCAGCATATTGTCCTTTTAAGTTACAGTAGGGACAGAGCTGTTTGCCACTTAGATGTGTGTAATGGCTCAAACTGAAATCTACTTCACATTATTTTACAGAGCAACTGGAACGAGATTACGGACAATTTTGATGACATGAGCCTGAAGGAAACTCTTCTCCGTGGAATTTACGCCTATGGTTTTGAGAAACCCTCAGCAATCCAGCAGAGAGCTATAATCCCTTGCATAAAAGGTACAAACAAGTTCATGAGAATCAATTACACTTGACATTTGCTTAACATGCTTTTTCAAAGAACACAAAAGTACATGTACACTACATTTTGCGTAGTGCTCATCTCTTAGTGGTCTAGACCAGTGCTTCACAAACATGTCCTGTGGACCCCCACCACTGCACTTTTTTTTTTTTTTTTTTTTCATGTAGCACACCTGATTCAACTCGCCATCTCTATAGTAGAGACCGCAAGACTTGAATCGGGTGTGTCCGATGAGGAAGACAGTGGTGGGGGTCCCCAGGACGGGTTTAAGAAGCACTGGTCTAGTAGTCAAATTCTAGTATGCTCAATTGGTGCGTTATGCATTTGTGTGAATTCTTTATATATTTTTCTTCTCCATTAGGTTATGATGTTATCGCTCAAGCCCAGTCAGGGACTGGTAAAACTGCCACGTTTGCCATTTCCATCCTGCAGCAGCTGGAGATTGAGCAGAAAGAAACTCAGGCTCTGGTCCTGGCACCAACCCGAGAGCTCGCTCAGCAGGTATGCTGTACCCGAGGTCACCATAAACTTAAGTGTGTCTCAGACCAAGGCGGCATATTCTGGCAGTAGCCCGATTCAAGGTACACTTTTGCTGTTTTTCCTGCTACAAAAATCATGAAATATGGGTTTTTATTATTTTAAATTGCACAAAATTGATGAACTATTCGGCAGGAAATATTTATCTAGCTAGTGCTTCATCCAGAATAATTAAATCTTTCTGTAATGGCCTGGAGTGTTTACTGTTAGGAAATGGTGGTTGGAAATGAGATTTTTAGTTAATGTTGTTAGACCGCCGGGTGATTTCACTTGGGGACAAGCTATGGACAAAAGCATGAGATGATGCTATTTCATCTTTCGGGACTGACCTGTTATGGAGATGACCTTTTCAGCTGATCATACTTGTCCATTGTTTGGCATTATTAGTGCACACTGACTAACGTCAGTAGAGATATTAAGCGTTTCTTTTATTTAAACCCCATCCTTTTTTGTCCACTCGCTAGATTCAGAAGGTTATCCTGGCCTTGGGTGACTACATGGGCGCTTCTTGCCATGCCTGCATTGGAGGCACCAACGTGCGGAACGAAATGCAAAAACTCCAGGCGGAGGCTCCGCACATCGTCGTTGGCACGCCAGGTCGAGTGTTTGACATGCTGAACAGGAGGTACCTGTGTAAGTAGCGGATGCTAATTAGGCTAAAACATGCATGATGTATGAAGTGATGCTTACCATCTTTCGGGACTGACCTATAATGGAGATATTTACAACTTTACAACTGATCATACATCACACTATTGTTGTGAGCCATGTAATGCTTTTATTAAAAGTTTGAATTGCAGTTGGAGATTTTTTTTTTTTCTTTTCTTTTTTCTGTAAACAGCTCCCAAATGGATCAAGATGTTTGTTCTTGATGAAGCAGATGAAATGCTGAGTCGTGGTTTCAAGGATCAAATCTATGAGATTTTCCAGAAATTGAGCACAAACATACAAGTAAGTCAACACCCTGATGCCCGACTCTGAACGGAGGCGTCTTCCGCTCAAAAGAACTGTGCTAAAATTGCAGAGTCCAGGTTCTCCTGGTTTATGCAATGATGCTAGCAGAGTATCATGTGGAAGAAGAGCAGTAGCCCTGCGCCGGAAATGAAACTGAGTCGGACCTCTTTCTTAATGTCCAGTGGCTTATGTTTCAAGGTCCAGTGCAACAATGCATGCATTTTCAACTGGAAATCATATTAAAAAAAAAATTTTTAGTAACTAAAGGGGTGGAGGTTTTTTTGCTTTGTTTTTCTATATTATTGCTGATTTTATTTATTTATTTATTTATATATATATATATATATATATATATATATATATATTTATATTTATATTTATATATATTTTTTTTTTTTTTTCATGCTATAACTGCTTGCTTGTGTTGCCAGGTTGTGCTGCTTTCGGCCACCATGCCTGCTGATGTGCTGGAGGTGACCACCAAGTTCATGCGTGAACCTGTTCGCATCCTGGTGAAAAAGGAGGAGCTGACTTTGGAGGGTATTAAGCAGTTTTACATCAATGTAGAACGAGAGGTGAGGCACTGGTTGTCTCTAATGTCCCTTCTTTTAAAAAGCACCATGCTAAAATCACCAGCCCGAGGCCTTCGGGTCTCGCTCTGGTGTTCATGCTAGTACTGGTTAATCACAAAGAAGGTAGAGCAAAAGCACACGGTCGGAAATGAGTCTAGGAGGGACCTCTTTCTTAATGTCCGGTGTCCAAGGTCTCGAGATTTTGTGCCATACACATCATGAACCTCAGGATATTGATGTAGATGATTCCTTGTACTGTTGCTCTGCTAATGTTAATTCACTACTCCTGTAGGAGTGGAAGTTGGACACGCTGTGTGACCTCTACGAGACTCTGACGATCACCCAGGCTGTTATCTTCTTGAACACGAGAAGAAAGGTTGACTGGCTGACCGAGAAGATGCATGCTAGAGATTTCACTGTGTCTGCTCTGGTAGGTCCAAGAAGTACATGCACATATTATGTTGTAATCAAAAATACAGTTTTTAAGCTGTTAATTGTAGGCCAGTGATTTGAGCTAAAAGACAGAGGGCACGTTATGTTTAATGCTGGATGAAGTATGAAATGATGTTCATCATCTTTCGGGACTGACCTTTTATGGAGAAATTTTTAAACACAACTGATCATACTTATCCAGATCTTGTAACCAAGCATGGCATTTATGTTGGCTCGTCCAAGTTAAACTTGTGTCTTTGTGTCTTCCAGCACGGAGACATGGATCAGAAGGAGCGAGACATAATCATGAGAGAGTTCAGGTCTGGCTCCAGCAGAGTGCTCATAACCACAGATTTGCTGGTGAGTAGGCCTTTATTTTCACAATTTCTCATTTGTCAATCTAGGCTAGGCTTTTTGCATGGTGATTTGTTAAATACTGGAGTTATGACAGTATGGTGACGTAATGAAATGATCAGGGCTTTACAATAAGCCTTTTCATGTGCTTGTCCTTTGACAAAAGAATGACAGATTTACTTGTACAGAGTAAAAAAGCTGCTTGTCTGAAAAAATAAATGTTGTTAATTTATTCTGAAGCAATATTCTCAATACCCCCCCCCCCCCCCCCCCATCTTTCATCATTTCATCTTTCATTTTAAATTTCTAAATTTGATAATTAATTCAGTTAGACACTGTAGGGCTGATCTAATTAATTCATTTACACTGAAAAATTACAACAGCATTAAATAATGTTATGAGATTGTTTTAAATATTTTTTTGAATGTACAAATAAGAAACGTTGGAAAGAATGATACAATCCAACTGTCTCCATTGACTTTGCATTGCGAGAAGCTGCCTCGTCACTTCTGACAAAAATAACAATAAAAACAATGTCTTAAAGCTGCATGTGACAAGGTGTACAGCAAACAAGCCAAAAAACCCAGAAATAAGTTTTTATAAGCTGTTCTCTCGTTTTAGTGATTCCCTAGTTCCCTATGTTTTTTTTTTTTTGACGTTTAAATCCGGCTACTTGTAAAATTTTTACTTGTCCCTTCAAAAAATCCACTTGTCATGGACAAGCGTTAATGTCAAGCCCTGATGATGGTTAAAGTGTAAGTTGCAGGTTAACCACCACAGCCAATTAATGTGTAAATTAAAGTGCTCTATATGTATATATTTAATTATTTCTGTCTTAAAATGCGTTAAAATAACATTTATTGGGGTTTCTTCAGAGGTAGCGTTTTTTTCAGTTACTGGGTGATGACGTCACAAGAGGAACTCGCAACCCATACTCCGCTAGATTCCCACTGTATTATGGCTATTTGGAGAACAACTAAGGGTGTGGGAAACCATCAAATTCTTTATGGACCACAGCCCTACAATTTTTAACCGGTCAGGCGTGAGAGAGGGGAGCCATGGCACTCAAAGAGTTATTAATGCTTGGTGTGAGGAGAATGACTGCAGGGTTGGCCAGGTGTCCTGGTGAGTAACGTTAGCTACGTTAGAGCTAGTCTAGTCTGGTGCAAACTTAACCCGGATAATATAACGGAACAAGCAAGTCTTTTCAAAATATTGCCGTCATGTAGAATAGCAAGGAGGGACAACGACTGAAGACATTATTTACTTACAGTAATTCAGTCCAAATCAGAGCTGCAATGTTAGAGATGCACACACTGCACAGGCACCAATCGCTAGTCTCATCGACGCCTCAAACGTAATGTAATACCCTTCCTCAATCCACGCTATTTCTCACGATTTAATTAGCGATGTTTATTGTCAGAAAAGTAAAAGATCGATGTCCCCATCACTGTGTTTGTGTGGGCTATGCCACCCAATTGAATCAGCAGTGGAGAGTGTGTGCTGCTGTGAGGTGAACGCGGAGCAGCTCGACCTGCGACCGGCTGATCTGACGTGCCTGAACCCGTTTGTTTTGCGAATAGCTTATTCTCATTTCAGGCAGGATCACGGCCCCCTTGAAGTCAGCACACACGAGTATGTTTACAATTGAGTTATTTTATCCATAATTTTTTTTTATCAAATAAAACATACAACCAACTTTTCTGAAGTTATGTAAGGCATCTACAGCTGCTAGCGTACGGTAACTCTACTAGTGAGTTCCTCTTGACGTCACGCCCCATCTAGTGGAAGGGAGTGGTTAAAACCACTGTTAAAAGTGCCAACTTTTCATATTATATCAGCATTTTGGTATAAAAAAACAATGGTGGGCGGTTCTTATCTTTGTTTAATAAACACATTGCATTATCTTCGTGAAAAATTTAACCTGCAATTTACACTTTAAATGGTTAATTATCTAAAGGTAAAAAGTTGTTATACAAATAAAGTCATTTTAATTCAACCTGTAGTAAAAACTACTAATCTACTAGTGTCATCTATTTTATTCACATTTTTAATGATTTAGCAGTGCAAGTTGCTTGAAGATAATTCCATCTTTAGTGTCTTTAACTTTTGATCCGCCTTTGAAACAAGTCTTTTTTTGTTGACTCCAACAAGGAGATTTTTTTTAATATCTGTATGAAGCTACATTTTGTCTTTAAAGGTTGTATCAGCGATTTCAGGCCCAAACATAAATTATCACATTCATCTAATCTTTCCTAACGGTAGCTGCCCGCCCTATAAGCATGCCGTCAAAAAAAACTGTAGGCTCATTGTAGGCTGTCTAGGCTCATTTATGCACACAAAAACAGTTGGTTTCACCACCACTCAAAACCAAAATAAATAGTGTTTCAACCAATCAACGACAGGGGTGGGTGTTGAGGTTTTCGCATACAGCCGTGCACGAGCGCAAAACCTCACAACACCCTCCCCTGTCGGTGATTGGTTGGAACACTATTTATTTTGGTTTTGAGTGGTGGTGAAACCAACTGTTTTTGTGTGCAGATCTCAGAGCCTAGGCTGCCTACAGAGACGCGGTTTTTTTTGACGGCATGCTTATGGGGCGGGCAGCTAGTGGATCGTTAGGAAAGATTAGATGAATGTGATAATTTATGTTTGGGCCTGAAATCGCTGATACAACCTTTAAGTTAAAGCAATTATTTGTAAGCGGTACTAAAATCAGGAACCGTTGCGAAAATGATCTATTTAGTGGTGAGATTGCAATGAAAACCAAACCCATTGTCTTTTGTAGTACTTTATTAGCCTGGCAAGCCAGACCTACATCAAGATGTTAGGTCTGGCAACTCACCATAGACACGGCTCAATCCGAGGGGTGGGATAAACGGCTGTCTTTCAAATTCCCTCTGCACGCAATAGGACAACGCTTCAACCAACCAGAGTGTTTTCCCAACAGCGGAACTAGTTGATAGATTCAACTTTTGCCATATCTGGCCGGCAAAACTACGAACACATCTTCCTTTTTTTAAGAATGACTCAAGTGCCGTTCTTTGCTCTTTTCTCAAAGAAAAACTTAACTCCAAGTCCTCCAGAGTCGCGGCCAAAGCCTATTCGAAAGACTGTTTTCCAGCAGCAGCCGCCGTTCTTTGTTTTCAAGTAGCAGGGAATGGTCTGTCGTCATTATGTTAAGCCCGCCCCGCCTACTCTATACACGACATGATTAGGGGTGGGAGATATTGACAAAAATGAATATCTCTATTTTTTTTCCAATATCTCTATCGATATTCAGACGATATTTTTGCCATCCTTCAAAGAAATGTGTGCAAACTGGCAAAGAAGGTCCAGTTGGTCTTTTGACTTGCTGCATTTGACCTATTATTGTAGGCTATAGAAAAAAAAACAATAAAGGAGCTAACTAAACAGAATCCAAGGTAGCCCCTACTTTTTCCACTTACAAAAAAAATAAATAAAAAACGGAACTAGGCACCTCTTGCAACAGTGATTATTAAATCAAACAACAATATTGTTGATAAATTCAAAGTAAAAAATTTTCTTTTCAAAACGCTATAAATCCATCAATGTTTGTCTTTTTAAAAAAAGTATTTTGTCTTTTATTTTTCGTGTTTGCATTTATGAGGAAAAAACAATATTACGTGACAGTTCTCCATTATGGACACCAGCGCTCTGAAAGCGGCACTAAAAAGACTTTCAAACTTTCACAGAGACCTCAAAACAGAAAGCACAAAGCCTTTCTTTAAAATGAATTTCGTTTTGTATTAATTGTATCTTAATTTTAATAATTTTTTCATTAACCAATTTCCTGGATTTAATACATAAAAGTAAATTATAGGCTAGCAATCACAACATAAGGTGCCTGAACTGGAGATTATATCATCATGAACCGTAGCCTACTCGCCTCACAGGCCTAAAAAATGTGAAAAATATTTACAGAAAGCTGGTTCTAAACAAAACCATCCAAAACAAAATAAAACTATGTAGCCTAATAAATGTGCATTTCTCCGGTGCGTTCACTAGCCTACTGTGAAGATCGCGAGTCAATAGCCTATCGTCAACTTCATCTTTGCAGCCGACACATAAATTAATTGGAAAAGAGCTCTTCACGTACAAACAGTTTCACCAAGGCACAGCGGCCCTTCAGCACATAAGAACAAAGAGAAAAAGCACAGACTTACTAATTACGAAACTTTGAGGTTGAACAGGTGAAACAGTCACAAATTCCTCTGCAACTCAAACCTTCTCAGTACGAGTTATGAAGGAAGAGTTTATAAGAGCTTATGAAGGCATTACAGTTTTCAGCGCGTCCTCTGATTGCTGTGTTGTGACTGAAAAAGTGCGTGCAGGAGCACATGCGCAAAACGTAGGTTTGTAAAATGTCCTTTTGTAAAATGACATGATAAAATAAAAATAATTCATTCATATATCATTTTACAAAACGGTTTTGCGCATGTGCTTATGCACGCACGATTTAGAATTTACGAATGTGCGTTTTTGACGACACGGGACCATGGACTGGGCCACTCGGAGGGTGCTTCCGGGAATAGTACTGACCTACTTTATTAAAAATGGCTACATATTGTTTAGACGGTTAGTGTGCGTTATGTTTTCTCTTTAACTTCTTTCAGCTCTTTTCATGTTTGGGGGGTCGGATTGTACAAATTATGAAATAATCGATATCCAAATTTTGCATATCGTCCAGACAACAATTTGGATATTATCGTCTAAACGATATATATCACCCACCTCTAGACATGATTGGCCTGACCCAATTTAAGTTTTTGCAGCTCGAAAGTCAACGGAGAGAGTTCCTAGACTACCCTGGCTGCAAAATCCATGTTGCTGCCGCTAGGGTGCGTCTAGATTTCTAGGCTAGTACTTTATACTTGCAAGAAGGCCATTCACACACAGTGTTTTCTGCTGCGAAGGACAACCTCACCAAGTGCGGCTGACTTTTTCTACACATGTGCTGTTTTCCTGTTATGTTAATTAAGATCTATACCAGATATAGACATTTTATTGTCATTCTTTTGGCCCAGAGAAAGAGGGACCATTTCTAAGAAATGGCAGGTTGTCGATTAGACATGTAACACCTTTATTGCAAAGACCTCATCTCGTAGCTGACATTTGTCACTCAACTTCCTGTACACTTCCTGAATGTAGCAAACATCAAACACAACTTTAGTCTGAACACAGCAGATGACCGGACCATTTAGAACTAACACTAAAAGTGCATGAAACTGACAAGTGTACTTAAGTTACAATAACGCTCATACACACTCGCCCACACTTGCAGCCTCATGCTGTAAATAAATATTAAATTAGTGGGTGTGTTTATTACTCTTTTGTGTTTCGCCTACCTCCGCCATTTTACGCAAGTGCGAGAAGCGCCTATGTGACGAATGATGTCAAAGAAACGTCAGGCTATGATCTATTATGGTCTATTACTGCATTGATGCAACAATTAATTTCAACACCCCTATTACACGGTGATTAATGAAACTACTTGTATGGACAAGACAAAAGTGTTGCGTATTGATGTTTATTACATGACTTGGTTGAATTCCAATGTAGAATGCGGTCTGTTATTTCTTGATAACAGACCGCTGCGAAGTATAACACACCGTTGCCATGAAAAACAACCGCCTCGCTATACATTATCCCTTACTTAATGACTTATTTCTAGACGACCTGAGAAAAAAAATTTATCCTGCTAATATTCTTAAAGGTTAAGTCATTCCAGAATTAAACTTGGTGTTCAATTTAAAAATGGTTATGACCACTCGTTTAGGTTTCCCTTTTTTTTTTTTTTTTTTTTTACCTGGATTTTACCGTGAAAATAGCTGTAGAAAATGTCATAAGGTGATGATACACGGGGCAACTTTTAGCAATGTTGCCGTCAACGGGCAACCAGGTGTGAGACGGGGCCCACGACTGATTTAAAGTATCCAGATAAATTTGTTGCCCATACTCGATGGGAAAAGTGCCCAAGCAACATTGCTCAGTTGTCCCGTGTATGTACTTAAACCTTCAATTAAGAGTTTTGTGCATCTGAAATAAATTTGTCCATTTAGTAATCCTAAAATCTGTTCCATAGGCTCGTGGAATTGATGTTCAACAAGTTTCTCTTGTCATCAACTATGACTTGCCAACAAATAGAGAGAATTACATCCATAGGTGAGTAAACCTGCAGGTGTTGACATGTTTCTCTGACTGTATTAATGCATTTAATGTTGACTCATTCGCTGTAATCGTTCCCTCTCAGGATTGGCCGTGGAGGTCGGTTTGGCAGAAAAGGCGTAGCCATCAATTTCGTCACTGAAGAAGACAAAAGGATTCTTCGAGACATTGAGACGTTTTACAACACAACTGTTGAGGAGATGCCCATGAACGTCGCAGACCTGATTTAAACTTTGGAGATTTGAATGCAGGGATAGCTGTTGAATGATCACTTCCATTTACGCTTATTTTATTGGAAGACAAAAAACTTACGAATTCGATACGTGACATTGACTCTCTGTGTGGACGGTTGTAGACTCCAACCATATCAGTATACACTGGTGGTGGTGTTTACAAAACATGGGTTCTTTACATGTATTCTTTTTCAGGTATTTTTTCCCTAGTACGCTTAAAATGTATCTATTAGATGTTCTTCATCGTTTAGTAATATACTTGTGGACTAAAAGATACAAGTGCTGCATCAAGTCTGCTAATTATGTTATGCTAACATATGTGTGCAGTTTAACTGTTCACTTCACCTACCTTTTTTAGTAATATGAAGGTATTTCTTAGTTCTGTGGAATGTATTAATTTAAATGTATATTGTTTATCAAGTTCTACTTTTTGTGAAGTCCTCTTCAAAGGTGGGTCTCAACGCCTTCACTCGATGTCCCATTTAGTGTTTGGCCCATTTGACAATAAAGAGGATTATTCTGTCCATGATTCGTTGTTCCATGTCTTTTGAACTAGTTGAACATCTCACACAAAATCTTGAGAAATCACTGCTATTTTGAACCTCATTTCTGCATGGCTTTGAATTATTTCCAGTCAAGTTCTAACATGCTCCGGACACTTTCTCAGTCTTCAGTTTTGGAATCGGGGCGAGGCCAAACCTGTTCGAAGGAATATGTTCTTGTTGGCCAAAGTCCAGAAGGGAGTAAGCATTTTAGCACTTCCAGTTCCATAGTCTTGAAGACTGAAAGAGTTGTCATGAGACTGTGCTGTAGTTTGTCATCCATTTGGCCTTTTAATTCTGATGATTGTATGTCAAGATTATCATATTTTCTGCAATCCAAAAGAAGAAAAAACTATTGGGTTTTTGTGATTAGGTGTATAAAAATGCTGTTGGCCATGAAATGCAAGTCTGTTGTTCTTTCAAATTGAAACGCAGGATATCCTGTTGAACACATTTGAATAGCAAATGCGCCCATGTTCTGTGTGTGGTTACAGACAGAGGACGTCGCAAAGTCTTGAGCTTTAAAGTGTCCAGTAAGCAAAAGCAGGCCACTAGAAGGACAGAAAATTATCTCTGAAATATGAAAAGCATGCAATCAAACTTACTGTGTTGACACTGACTTTGCCTGCCGCTCACCTCATTCAAATCAAATGCCAGGAGTCAGATGGATTGCCCGGTCATGTTTGCAATCAATCCATTGATCTTGATATGATCCGTTATATACACACCATGATCCCTTCCTGGGATATAAATATTGTCATTGATAACCCTTATGTCTACAGGAGTGTGCACCAGTCCCTTAGGGTGTACAGGTCCTTCTCAATAAATTAGCATATTGTGATAAAGTTCATTATTTTCCATAATGTAATGATAAAAATTAAACTTTCATATATTTTAGATTCATTGCACACCAACTGAAATATTTCAGGTCTTTTATTGTTTTAATACTGATGATTTTGGTATACAGCTCATGAAAACCCAAAATTCCTGTCTCAAAAAAATTAGCATATCATGAAAAGGTTCTCTAAACGAGCTATTAACCTAATCATCTGAATCAACTAATTAACTCTAAACACCTGCAAAAGATTCCAGAGGCTTTTAAAAAGTCCCAGCCTGGTTAATTACTCAAAACCGCAATCATGGGTAAGACTGCTGACCAGATGGCCATCATTGACACCCTCAAGCAAGAGGGTAAGACACAGAAAGAAATTTCTGAACGAATAGGCTGTTCCCAGAGTGCTGTATCAAGGGAAGTCTGTGGGAAGGAAAAAGTGTGGCAAAAAACGCTGCACAACGAGAAGAGGTGACCGGACCCTGAGGAAGATTGTGGAGAAGGACCGATTCCAGACCTTGGGGGACCTGCGGAAGCAGTGGACTGAGTCTGGAGTAGAAACATCCAGAGCCACCGTGCACAGGCGTGTGCAGGAAATGGGCTACAGGTGCCGCATTCCCCAGGTCAAGCCACTTTTGAACCAGAAACAGCGGCAGAAGCCTGACCTGGGCTACAGAGAAGCAGCACTGGACTTTTGGACAAATTTTGCATGTCATTCGGAAATCAAGGTGCCAGAGTCTGGAGGAAGACTGGGGAGAAGGAAATGCCAAAATGCCTGAAGTCCAGTGTCAAGTACCCACAGTCAGTGATGGTCTGGGGTGCCATGTCAGCTGCTGGTGTTGGTCCACTGTGTTTTATCAAGGGCAGGGTCAATGCAGCTAGCTATCAGGAGATTTTGGAGCACTTCATGCTTCCATCTGCTGAAAAGCTTTATGGAGATGAAGATTTCATTCTTCAGCACGACCTGGCACCTGCTCACAGTGCCAAAACCACTGGTAAATGGTTTACTGACCATGGTATTACTGTGCTCAATTGGCCTGCCAACTCTCCTGACCTGAACCCCATAGAGAATCTGTGGGATATTGTGAAGAGAAAGTTGAGAGACGCAAGACCCAACACTCTGGATGAGCTTAAGGCCGCTATCGAAGCATCCTGGGCCTCCATAACACCTCAGCAGTGCCACAGGCTGATTGCCTCCATGCCATGCCGCATTGAAGCAGTCATTTCTGCAAAAGGATTCCCGACTAAGTATTGAGTGCATAACTGAACATAATTATTTGAAGGTTGACTTTTTTTTGTATTAAAAACACTTTTCTTTTATTGGTCGGATGAAATATGCTAATTTATTGAGATAGGAATTTTGGGTTTTCATGAGCTGTATGCCAAAATCATCAGTATTAAAACAATAAAAGACCTGAAATATTTCAGTTGGTGTGCAATGAATCTAAAATATATGAAAGTTTAATTTTATCATTACATTATGGAAAATAATGAACTTTATCACAATATGCTAATTTATTGAGAAGGACCTGTATATGCCAAAAAATGAACTAAATATATATACAAGCTGCCTTCATTTTCTAAAGATGTATTTATAAATAGAACACACATGAAATAAGCAGCACAGCAATATATTCTGCTCCCTGTAAAGTATGCATAACCACACCTCGGACAAATAACCGTTTAATGATTAGCAGAAGAATGATGCATGGGAGGACAGACTGGCGTCGGCGTCAACCTCAAGAGAGCATAATGTGGAAAAGCGTAATGTGCATGATGGAAAGTGTTAAGGTCATTTCTAAGATCCTCATGCTGTATAACATTGTGTGTGTCTTCCTGAGTGCGTGCGAATCACTCGTTTTTATGTCCTGACTAAGCACTTCTACTGAGAGGGTCACATCAGGAAAACCTCAGATGTCACCATGCTTTTTTTTTAATGAGGCATGCCATTTATTAAGTGCAGTCAGGCGTATTAACCTTGTAATCCACTCTGACAACAGAAACTTAAAAAAAACTGAGAAAAACGCGTCTAGAACCACACACACACAAAAATAAACAAATAAAATGAACAGACAAACGTGTAACCTAGATGAAAAAAAAAAAACCCTGTCCTTTTTCACTATACTGTAATTTAAAGATAATTTTGTAAAATCCAAATAAGCTTTACATATCTTTATTGGAAAGGGTTCAAACTATACTCTAATGCTTTTTCAATGAATCATAAACATTTATTGCACCTGTGAAATAGTCCGTAAGACAGTTTACAGGCGGTAGACAGTTAAGGTCACAGCTACAATAACTTAGGACACTTTAAAGAGACCTTTCTTCAGACTCTGACAAACACCAGGAGAAAGATCCGTGATGCAGGAGACATGAGGACTGCAGGTGTGAACAGAGCAATAAACCGCAGTGTCTTTAATGTAAGATGCCTAAGAAAGAACTACAGTAAGACAGGAAGGAAAGAAGACCGTGAGAATGAGATTCACAGTAGAATGTAAAGCATCTGGTGCCGCACCGCACACTCACTGCTACTTTTGATGCCGAGACCCCTGCTCTGTTCAGGGACTCAGTCCGTTCTGTTCATCAAATGCCTCTGAAAACTTGGTCAGTTTACGTCTGTTGTTGAATATTTTTATGTTCATACTTGCATGTTAAAAAGCTGACTGGGAATAAAAGCAGTAGAAATTGAGAGAACATTTCTTTCTTTTGTCTGTTTTCAATTAGTCCTGCAATAGACTGGCTTTTCATTCAGGCCAGGAATGGATTTGGTTCAACTGGATGCTGTCAATCTAAGAAAACCAATACAACCCAAAGTATTATAATACTCAAACCATTAAAAAATATCTTTATTAGATATTAGATGTCAAATGGACTTATAGAAAGGAATGGAACACACACATACATATATACAGACAGAGTAAAACAACATATATTTGGATGAAAGCTACATTAATTTGATTGCAAGTCAACCTTACACAGGAACATTCGCTGCCCAAGTAAACAGGTAGGGCTTCTGATGACTTTGAGTATACATATTTAAATATGATATACGTCGCAACACTGTGCTTTCGTTTACTCTTAATTTTCAACTAGTTCATGTTCATTTCAGTAAATTACTTCCCCCAACCCCAACACCAACTTCCTGTGCAGCACAGTTCACAGTTTCTCTAGTAACCTGACCATGACATAAGTGCACTTGTTACAAAAGGTTTCTTCTTTTTACTTTTACTTAATGTTCAAAAAAAAGCAGCCTTACATGGGTAAGAATTTGAAATAAACGGTACACATAGGAGCCTCACTTTCATGACAGTGCAGTAGAGCCTCTGAATCAGTCCTGGGGACTCATCAACTTCAGCTTCTGTTACACGCTTCCACATTTCACGAATATCGCTGACGTGTCCATGTGAGGTCATCATCTGGTTGTAGATACAACTATGATAAGGAGCTTTTCCTTCTCCCGAGAAGAACAAGTGATCCTTAGGAGAAATGTCCATCACTTTAGCACAGATTCCAAGAAAGACGTCATCAATGTGAAAGGAAGCGTTTAGGGTGAGTGAAGCTTGATGGATTCTGGTAGCCACATCTCTGGAAAGGACATACCCGGATCCAGGGGTGTAATCTGGGTAAGACATCCACGGATACATGTCTCGGGACACGTAGTATTTGCTCTCTTTGTCTCGGACGGGCGGCGAACCGCGGTGCACCCTTCCTATCCAAAGGTCTTTGGCGTCCCTGCGGCCGATCCCTTGCAAGTAGCGAATTAAGTTGGGAACGTGGACAAAGACGTCGTCGTCCGCAGACATGAAAAACTGGGAATGGTGGCAGTAGTTTTCTCTCCAGCCAAGCTGCAAAAGTAGCTTCAGGGTAAGGTTGTGGAAGGTGTCTTTAAAGTCCTGCTGGATGAGGTCATGATATCTTTGGTCCTCAAAGAACAGTTGCTTCTTAAGTTTGCTTCTGTACTCTGGTTGGGGATGGAGGCCGAGAGCAAACAGCACCTTCACCGTAACACCCAGCGTCTCCTCAATGTACGTCTCATTTCCCCAAGTAGAGCGAATGGCCTGTCTTCTTTCAAAGTTCTCAGAGGAGCTTTTCACAAAGAGCAGGAGCAGAATGTCTTTTTCATCACACTTCCCCTCGTTGTTTATGAGGTATCTGTACTTTGGAGCGTCTTCAGGATTGACTTTTAAGCTTGCGTTAAAGAACGTGAAGCTATTGAGAAGGTGGCGGTAAGAGAAAGACATTACGTGGCTTATAATGTTATTGTCAATCTTTTCCCAGTACATCATGAACAGTAAAGCACTAAAGCACATGGATATTAGCCGTAGTTGGTATTTTTTGAATCTAGGCATTTTGAGAAACATCATGACTTTGGCTCCAGTTCCGATTCTTGAGATTCCTGGCTAGGTTTCACCTAGAGTCATGATGGCCTTCAAAACGTGTCCAAGTCTGGGTTGGAAATCTGAGAAATAGTCTGGTACTGTGATTGCTCAGCTGCCACTGATGTTGAAGCCCTCATCATGACAAAAGATCAGTGAGGTTCACCCAGTGTGATTGTGGAAGTCTGTAAGAGAAAAGTACATGATCAGCTGACTTTCCCTGCACAAGGATGACCAAAAGCCTTGTTCAGAAGGGATTAGTTTTACAAAGGTAGATGGAGTAATGTTATTTTACCACAGGACGTCTATAATAACTAGATGTACCGCATGGCGGTACAAAATATGACCGCCGCTCAGGCCTGCACTGGCTTTCCACAAAAATAAATGACGTGGAGCAATTTGGCTGTATTGCGTGTTTATGTATATAAGTTGTATATTTTAAAAGACTGTCTGGAGTATTCCTGTGGATCATGGATAATTTAGAGTTTTGTAATTATTTGCCATTACTATTTAAGTTTTATATCAAAAGTCATTAGTTTAGACACTTAACATCCATAATGTCAAAACGTCACATCCATAACAGTGGTTTTCCCTACATAATGTATTACAAAAATGAGTTTCAAAAACACACTTATTGTGTTCAAGCAAGTCTTTTTCATGCTACATCGGCAGTTTGTTTAATAATTCACAGAGTTTGTAGGACACTTGTAAAGTGTGTGTATTTCATGTTATGTCCATAACGCTGATAAAATGTATTCATAGGATGTAAAATATTATATGAAATGTGAGGATTTAGGATAGTAGAACATTAAGTAAATGTCCCATTGAAATTAATGGGATTTTATGGATTTAGGTGAAGAAAGTGTACACAATACATTTTGGTCTGTACCATGAAGAGAAAACTGATTCAACTATATAAACTATATATTTTCTGAAAGCGTAGACTCTCAGGATGTGATCTAACATGGCATGAAACATGTCCCACCCACATCATTAGTATACTGCCCAAGCATAACACATTGGGTATTGGTAAATCGGGTATATGGCTGATACCTAAAAAAAGTAGTAGTATGTGCATGTCTGTGTGTGTGTGTGTGTGTGTGTGTGTGTGTGTGTGTGTGTGTGTGTGTGTGTGTGTGTGTGTGTGTGTGTGTCTGTGTGTGTGTCTGTGCGTGTATGTATGCGTGCGTACATGTGTGTGCGCGTGTGTGTTTGTGTGTGTGTGTCTGTGCCTGTGGATGTCAGTGTGTGTGCATGCTTGCGTTTGTTTGTATTCCTGCATGTGTGTGTGTGACAGTATCATCCTAAACCAGCAACCCTTTGCTCAACAGCACCATCTACAGGCCGATGAGTGTACAGTCACTAAATGTGCACATAAATGAATTTATTTTATACCCCCCCCCCCCCCCCCCCCCATAGATGAAATTCTACGAAACTTAGCATACCCCCAGAGGATGTCAAGTTAATCATACACATGAAATATGGTGCAGTTCTGAACATCTCCACTGAAGATAGGGGCGATTAAAGCAGAATAATATTGCATTTTCATTTTTTATGGGAAGGGGCGCAAATCACAAATGAGTGATTATGGGCTAGGTTGATGTGGGCCCTTAAGACCAACATACCATAAAAACAAACCATTTTTTGGGTTTGGGGGGGCCCAGCGCGGGGGGGGAGTGGCCCCCGGGGACCAAACAAAATTTTTCCGTAAAAGTCTAGTGGGGCTACATGCCCACCAAATTTCATGTTCCCCGGTGTTTCGGTGTCCCTGGTATCGTTGACGAAAAATTCAGTAGATGACGGGAAAAAAAAAAAAAAAAAACTTTGACAATCCCTATATGACCGCTTTCGCTAGCTACGCTAGCTACGGTCATAATAAATGCCAATTCACACGGGAGAAGATATCTCAGTAAAACTAGCAGAAGTGGGAGGGGTAACTCGATTTACGCACCGCCGTCACCCTCCTGTCGATATGTGCGTATTACGTTGCTTCCTGATATCAAGTGCGCAAACACATATAACCTATATTTCTATATAAAACAGTTAGGTCTGGTCGAACAATGTATTAATTAACTTCAGATCAGAATATGTTGGTAATAACAAATGTGCTAAAATAAGTTTTGTACCTCTAACAAGTGCTTTGGACCTTCTTTCTGATCTGAATGGTATGTGGAAAACACACGAGTTTTGCCACAGACTTGTCCCAGCGTCTAGAACGCAACTGAATGCTTTTTCAAGAGTCTCCATACTTGAAAAAACGAAGAAATGCTACTTTTAAAACAGGAAATGACGGAATATTTACGTACATATTTACAGTGGGTCTATTCGCACGGGATTAGTATTACCTGAGGTAATTTTTCCGGACCTTTTTACTTAAGGTAAAAGTCGCCGTAATCTTTACTGACATTGTCCGTAATGATTACTGAGATGGCACATTCGGACGGGACTAAAATCACTGAGAAGCTCTGGTAATAATTACTTTACTCCACCTCTCCATGGTAAACTAATCCTGTCCGAATAGGAATAAAGACGAGACGACCAAGTTGCCGTGATCAATTACAGGAATATCCCAGATGCCTGAACATTCCGTGATGTGGCTCAACTTGCACTGTGGGCAAGTTGAGCCACGTCACAGGGTGTTCAAATACTACTTGTTGTTTAACACCAAATATTACTATTTTAATAATTACTAGGACATACTGTAATGTCATATTAACCTTATTATTTTGTATAATATTAATGGGTCTTAAATATAAAAAATTATGTAGAGTAAAAAAATAGGCTATGTCATCATTTGCTGACCCTCATCCTGTATAAGAAGATAATTATGAGAAAAAAAAAGAAAAGTATTTTCTGTACCATGTTGCTTTGGACCCTATTGACTAATAAAATTGACAAAAATATTCTTCAAAATATATGTTCCACAGAAGACAGAAAGTCTAAAGAATCTGGAAGTACATCAGGGTGAGTAAATGGCGGAATCAATTTTTGGCGAACTATCCTTTCAAGGTTATTTAAAACTGGCATTGACAAAATGATCGTCTCCTATCCTTAGACATGCCTTCTGCTAAGAATATTCAGATCAGTACAGTCTAATATACTGATTAAATAGTATTTTAGACTAATTATAATCAGTTTTACATAATCTCGGAAAAACAAAGAGGAAAAACAGAAACTGAACAGAGAGAACACTTTTTTTTACATGCAAATCCATCACAGTAGTGCTACACAAAGCATCGTCCTTCAACTTTCAGCGGTCATTGTATGCATTTCATTCAAAGTGAATGGTTTAGCAAGCTTTGGTGGTTATTTCTAATGCATGCCATTTCGAAAATTCCTGTTTTGCATGAATCTAGTCTATCCAACTGTCAACCAAGCAAGGTTTGTTACAAAATCCAAGCTCTACACCCTGATATGTAGCAATCCTTGTAATGTCAGTCTTTGCTAAATTTGAGTAACCTTTCCATTGAACTGGCAAGTCTAAGCTTGCAAGATTTTGCCAGTGTTTGACCTGATGGAAAGAGCAACTAGGCCTACTAAAAAAACAACAGTATTTACGAATAATAGAAGAATAAAACAATGATTTCTCTATACAATTCTAAAAGAAAATCTAGCATATTCTCACATCTAAAGTTATGCGATGCAAATATTATGCAATGCAAATGCAAATGTGAAGAGAAAAGCAGGACTGGGGGCAGGGATGGGGATATATGTATTTAAAATATGTATTTGAAATACAAAATACTATTTTGCATTTTTTTTATTTTGAAGCCTATGAAAAAGAAAATGTATTTTGTATTACAAATTAATACATTTAAGTTTAGTATTTTTGTACCAAAATACTTTGCAGCAGTCAGCCTCTTTATCAGGAAGCTGATTTCCTGTATCAACTAGTTCAGGCCCCTAAAACCCCAACTTTCATGCATTAACCGCTGCTCTAAGACTTCATCTAGCATTGGGTGAGTGACTTTTCAGCATTCATAAGAAATAAGATAAGGTGAGGATTCAGAATAGGTTCCAGTAGATTCCACCCTATAGCGATCCTTCACTGAATGGCCGATTTCACATGAATATTTTCAAAGTACAAAATATTATATTTGTATTTAAATAAAATAAAAATGTCCACACTGTATATGGTATATCATTTTTAAGTGAGGCATTTCGTATCTTTATTTTAAAAAATCATTTTCATGTATTTATGCCCGTCTCTGTTTTCTTTGTTGAAACCCAGTGACATCCCCGATATCTGTCTAAAGACTGGGTCTAAGATTTAAGAGAACACATGATGTTTTCTCATTGCGCAGATTCGGAGGTAGGCTAGTTCAGAACGAGGCCATTTAAAATAGCAGACCGTTACTGTTTTAAGATTTCCTAAATTATTTGGCAAGTTAAAAATAAAACTCCTGAACAAGAATGAAAAGAGAAGTGTCGATTGGATAATGTTTCAGATCCCACCGAATGGTCATTACTGTATTTCTAAGTAACTCTGGAGACCCTGGTTCAGATACACAACTTTGACAAGCTTAACTAGTAGGCTATACCAGCATTCCCAGCAACAAGATGTTAAAAACAGGATAGCTCACCCAAAGATTTAAATTTTGTTACCCTAATGTGAACCAAAAAACAGTTCTTCAAAATGTATTTTGTGTTCCACAGAAAATTATAGAATAATTATCATTTTTGGTGAACCATTCTATTAATTACAAATGGGAAATTGACAAGTTACACAAACAATTCGTTGAAAAAGTTAATGCTAAGAATAAGTAACTTTTAAAACATGAATCATTTTAACTCAAGTGGAATTCACCAGTATATTCAACTTATTTATTGGGTAAAAATGAGAACATAGCACTCTGCCTCTTCTATTTAAAACACAAAGTTGTTAAATCATAAGTTTGAATGTAATTCAGGTAGGCTATCTGAACGCTCAGATGTCACAAAAGAGAATCAGGACACTTTTGAACATAAAATGCATAGCATAATATTTGCAAAATAACCACATGTCAAACCAAGTAGCAACTGCAAACAAATAGCCTAATGCTGGACTGATCTGATCTCTTTTTATTTACAAGTGGTTGACTTTTAAGCAAGTCTTTAGTGGATCTATGAAATCAGCTCTCCTCACGTTCACAAAGCAGCAGAAAGTGTCCAAACACCCTTTACTTTGAACACTTTGAACAAGAAAAACACTCTTCCCTTTGAACAGTATAACTGTGTTTTATCCTTTTAGACCTTTTTAAAACGTTTTGTTGTTGTTGCGTGAAATGGTTTCAATTAAAAGCGTGTTTGTGCTATTCAGATTTATGTTAGGTCTGACGCGCCATATAATAAGGGATATCACAAGGTAAATGTGATGACTAATAACAAATTTGTTATTCGGCAAATAATATTTTAAAGTAAAACACAAAATTAAAGCATTTGAGCATAAGAAGGACTTACCAGGTCGGTTGACAGCAGAACGCTGTCCTGGTTTGCTCGTTGACAAACTGTTGCTCTGGGGAAGTTGTAGTAAAGTGAACTAACCACGAGGAGGAATGAATGTGTGAGTGTTTAAGAAAAGGAAGGACACTCCCGTGGTATTTGTTTAAATGTGTGTTAAAGGGGACGCGGCACGCGCGTGAAAATAGGCCTAACTTACTACAGTTGATCAGTCTAGTCTCTAGTTGATGCTGCTCTGAAGCCCGTAATTACACACAGCGATGCTAAATTTCATTTATACTATATGGCATAAATATTTCATAGAATAAACCCTGCAGCAACAACAAAAAATGTGAATTATTGATAACAAATAATACTTCCGCCAAGCTATTCAGAAAACTTTAGCAGAATGAACACAGAGAAGCAACTGATGTAGTTAGGTCAGACGTTAAAACATTACTAATTATTTCAAACAGCACTTTTAAATGTTAAAGGACGATCGTGATGGACCTTTTTCCACAGACTATGATGACGTGTTGTAACGGTCATCAGCACTGTAAATCCTGCTAAGTTTTTTATATTTTCAAAATAACAAAAAACTAGTTAAAGCTGCTGTGAAGGTGTTTAAAATTACAGCGGCTGTGGGAGTGATGGTAAATTGACATCTTTCTCTCTTCCGAAATAGAATTTCTCTCTATTTTTCCCCCTCTTTTTGAAAGTTGTGAAAACGCTACTGTGGAGTTTTTCTTTTGCTATTTGAGCCTGCGTATTCACAACGAGTACAAATAGCGATGCAGATCAACATCTGCATTTCCTATGCAGATATTGACTTGGGACTATATTAGGGGGAAGCACAGGCGAAGCACTGCTATTGGGCGCAGAGATATCATGCCCAAGTAGCAGTGCTTCGCCTGTGCATGCTTCCCCCTAATATAGTCCTTAATATATAAGTCAATATCTGCATAGGAAATCGCCTAGTGTTGATCTGCATTGCTATTTGTACTCGTTGTGAATACGCAGGCCACAAGAAGTAATTAGGTGGTTTTTTTTATATAGGCTATATATATCACTTTTACTCAGGACATGCTAGCTGGCAACAAAGGATTCCATTCATTATGCTAAGCTAAGCTAGCGCCGACCCTGTCAAACTAAAACAATGCATGCACTGAGACAAAAATGCATTTGCCCACCTATCTAAATGTAGGAAAGAAGGTGAATAAGCCCTATTTCAAAAAACGGTGGAGTGTTCCTTTAACTTTTTGAGCATGGACCTGAAAATTAAATTTCCAACTTAAACTGTTCCAACTTATAAATCTTGAATGCTTTGAGACACTTACATGTGCTCTCTTTTTAAAGACGGCACTTGGTAGATTATTGATGAAGTGAAAAAAAGTTTTAAAAAGTGAACTTAAAAAAGTTACAAATATTTACTTTTTTTTTTCTTTCTTTTTTTGTTACGAAAAATGCACAAAAATTCTGTTTTCAATTTTTATATGAAATATATTTTCCAAAGCATGTTTTACTCAAAAACGGTGAGAAAATCAAAGCCATAAATTTGAACAAGTTGTGTTTCAAATTTGAGGTTGATCTCTAAAAAAGGAAGAAAAAAAAAAAGAAAAAAAGCTCTCAGTAAGATTTTGTTTGGACGCAGTACCAAAACTTTCCACTAGATGAAATTCTTTTCCTATTAATTACCAATGCAGTGTGACTATTTTTTTCAGGACCATTAACTTTTCGAATCATGTTCATAATTTGTGTGTGTGTTTGTAGTCTTGTACGTTTGTCTTTTTGTCCAGTTTTCAAAAGCATTTTCTCCTCGTAGCGGATAGGCGTAGGCCTATAACTCTTTAACAAAGACTTTTTCAAATTCCTATGGGAGAAATACTTCCGGAACCAGAGCAGCGGAAATAGCGGGAAGACACTCCCGGCCCCTCATCCGTTCTAAATCACTGGCTTCTTTGGCCTTATTGCTTCAACAGCCAGCAAACATGAATGCTTCCCTTACATTCCCATATGGGAATACTAACCTTTCTAGATGTTACAGGGTGGGATTTTTTTGTAACGACCAAAGAGAAGCTACACAGAACGTTCCCGAATGGTTATTTTTAGGTTTTCTTCAATAACAATAAACTAACATTCCCACTTCCCAGAACGTTAAAAAGAATGGTTATTTTTAGGTTTTTATTTTTTATAACCATAAAAACACATTTTTCATTCTGACCCAGCTACTCCCAGACTGTAGTACATTAAAGTCTAAATAATTAATTAAATAATTTATTTGTAAAAATGTCTCTTTTGTGCTGTTTTGTGTTTCAGCGCCCTCTGTGAGCAAGACATTCATATTAGTATAGGCCTGTTATATATTAGCCTATATTACTAGCCTATATATTATGTATATAAAGTATAAATTCAAACATCTGAGAAACACAATGAAAACCTTTTTTTTTTTTTTTTCAACCAAGAATTTAAGAACAAAAACCAAAGTTGACATAAAATGCAGATACTGCACTACGCAGATTTCCAGGTCACTAATTAAATAAGCAGACGTGTGACTGATCATATGACTCATTTATAGCCTACAGACGGCTCTCGCTTCCATTGAATCTCTAGAATTCTCAGGAGAACAGGATCATCAGGTTTTACAGAAACTTGCAGTTCATCCAGCCTGAGGGAGGCAAAACTGTATGCTATATTTTGGCTTTCATACATTTGTGTCAAGTTTTTAATGTTGTTTATATGTCTATGTGTTGTTTTTAATATGCTTTAAGACAAACCATGTGCAGGTTGCAGAAGCAGAAGGTTAGCTTGTCAGTGCTCAGACCATATTCCACACATAGTCCAGTCATTTTAAGCCAAAATGGGGGTCAACCTTGAACAAATTGCAACAGAAGCAAACTCAACTGATTTTGTATCCTCAGTATGTCCTGAGTAAGGGAAAAAGTTTCGGTCATCTTTAATCGACTTAACCCCCCCAAACCCAGTCTCTTAATAATTAATAAAAGCTGGTTTAAAGTACTTCTTCCTGCCTCTATTAATGTTATGTCAACAAGATTCAAAAAGACATTTTCACCTGGCTATACCCAATGTTTAGATCTGTTGTGGTATATATGCAAATTAGCACATACGTAATTAGATTATGCACTGTTTGTCCATGTTGACTGATAAAATGACTGGACTAACACTGCAACAAGTCAGTTTGCATGGCCGTCGTCCCAAAAGGAAGCCTCTTCTGAAGCTGGCTCACAAGAAAGCCCGCACAGTTTGCTGAAAGCAACCTGTCCAAGAGCATGAATTACTGGAACCATGTGCTGTGGTCTGATAAGACTAAGATAAACATGTTTGGCTCAGATGGTGTCCAGCATGTGTGGCGACGCCCTGGTAAGGAGTACCAAGAACATTGTGTCTTGCCTTCAGTCGAGCATGGTGGTGGTAGCATCATGGTCTGGGGCTGCATGAGTGCTGCTGGTACTGGGGAGCTGCGCTTCATTGAGGAAAACATGGATTCCAACATGTACTGTGACATTCTGGAGCAGAACATGATGTCTTCCCTTCAGAAACTGGGCCGAACGGCATGAGAACGACCCCAAACACACCGCCAAGATGAAAACTGGCTTGCTGAGGAAGCTGAAGGTGAGGGTGATGGAGTGGTCAAGTATGTCTCCAGACCTGAATCCTACTGAGCACCTGTGGGGCGTCCTCAAGCGGAAGGTGGAGAACCGTCATGTGTCTAACAGCCATCAGCTCTGTGATGTCATTATGGAGGAGTGGAAGAGGAGTGCAGCTCTGGTGAACTCCATCCCCTGGAGGTTAAAGGCAGTGCTAGATAACAATGGTCACACTTTGGACACAGTTTTGACATGTTCACTTAGGGTGTACTCACATTTGTTGCCAGCTATTTTGACAATAATGGCTGTATGTTGAGTTATTTTCAGAGGACAGTAAATATATACTGCTATACAAGCAGCACATTGACTACTCTAAAATATATCCAAGGTTCATTTCTATAGTATTGTCCCTTGAGAAGACATACTAAAATGGTTGCTGAAATGTGAGGGGTGTACTCACTTTTGTGAGATACTGTATCCTACATATTAAAATTATATTAATACATATTCTGTTCTCAGAGTATAGAAAAATGAAGACGGTCACAATTGTGACCAGTGATATAACACGAGTCTATGTCCCCAATATGTCATTCTGTGTTATTCTTATTAACTCTATTTCAGACTGACCTCAAGTCAAGTTTTGGATTTACTTGACCTTGGTGATCCAGGGTCTGTCTATCCATCTATATTTCCGTCTATCTATCTGTCTCTCTCTCTCTGTAGTATTTGTGCCGTACTGCTAGCATATTAATGCTATTTTGTCCTTTTTGAAACTGAGCCAGACAATTTTTAATTGTTTGTTAATGGAATAAAACACTCATTTCAACTATTCAACCCAGTCTTTAAACTATTTGCTAATGTTTGTCATGTTTTAAGTGCATTAACACTATAGTCCTACACTCCTATGGAAGCATATATGTAGCAATTTTCAAAAATGACAATGCATTTCTGTATTTAAATTGACATTTTTCATTATTTTTGTGCAACATTTGGTGCAAAATAATTCAATTATATAATTTAAATTTGCCATTTCATACACTAGTTTTAATATGTAAATTGAATACACATTTTAACGCTTTATAAGTTGCAAAATGAAAATGAAAATGTATTACAGAAATTATTAGATCTGTTTAACATGTTCAAGCAAAAACAAAAATGATCATTTAAATGTTATTTTTCTTAATCGCATTTACATTCACAGGTAAGACACTTGCGATGGCATTTTCATTAAATGTCCGGCAATGAATGTAGCAAAATTCAATGTGCAAATTGAAAATGCATTCCGAGCCGAACACATCCCCGGAAAATTTTAATTTAAATACAGAAATGCATTGTCATTTTGCATATTACACTTCAAAATGAAAGTTGCAACCCATATGCTTCCATACACTCCCTGTATTTCACTACCTGTCACATTTGTGACCAGACATATAACCCATTTTTTCATGGACTTTTCAATAATCTTTTTACATAGTTGACATGGATTGCTTAATATCCTTACAAATACCATACAAATTCATGTCATCTCTGAAAAAAATAAAAAATAAAATTGGGATTCACTGGGTTAAGGCATGAAGAAATGTTTTTCACACGACAAAACCGTTTAAATACGTAATTTTTGGTGATCAGAGTTTTAAAGGAGTTCAAATTATTAACAAAGGCAGACTTTAATGCTCATGTTCTTGACGACTCTGGAAGGCAGTGTTCAAAAGCACAGACAGACTACTACACTACTATCAAAATATATTTTATTCTGGACTTTTCATTTGATCAGACTCAAATCACAATAGTCAAATCAACATTGCAGTAAGTGATTTCTGCTGGAGAGTGAGCAAAATAGAAAAAAAAAAAAAAAAGGAGAGAGAGAAAGAGGGAAAAAGTCGATTAAAGATGATCTAAAGTGAGACAAAAATCACTGAACAAGTATTTGCATGGTCCAAGACGTTCTGATCTGCCCATGTACGTGCTTTTGCTGAGCGCTAAAAACAACATTAGAATTACAAAAGATTTTAAAGTACAAAATTTCAAAGGGTTGTGGGACACAGCAAGCCGAGTGCTAGGTGTTGAGGACCAAGAGAAGCAAACGCTTGCGCACACACACTGTAAAAGGTAAATCTCTTTAAAATTAAAACATTATAAAATCCCATTCCACTGTCATAGACAATATAATAAATAGCACATTTTCGTACAATCTACTTGTTGATTATATTAGAGCAAGCTTCAAAATACTCATCTCTTTAAAAAAAAAAAAAAAAAAAAAAAAAGGAGAAAAAAAAACAGGATATTCTTAGGAGGGGGATACAGATTATAGTTGATCCATGGGGAAAAAAAGGCATTTGTTAGCATTTTGGACTATTATATATGTATATAAAAACAAAAACAAACTATTTCATTAGTTTAAACCAGCCGCCTCATCCTCTAATAATTATCTGGTTCATTTCAAGTAAATGTTTAATGTCACTCAAGTAATTTCAGTCCAAAAAGATAAAAGATGTTTTAAGTGCTCATAGGATTTCATGGGAGTAGGTCTAAAGTGCTGAGAGGTGACATGAGTATGCTGGGTAAAAGCTGCTTCTCTGGACTATTGACCGTCTAATGGTATTTTATAAAAGACACGCGACAGCGTCTAGCAAACTCTAAACCGATGTGTCGTTACCCCGACGAAACCATGCTGCGAGAAATCCAAAAGTCAACAGAGTTTACGTTAAAATCAATCCTTTATAACCGGAGCATCCACATGGACGCTTCCATTCACAAACAAACGAAAGGTTAGCAAAACGGCACCACCTCAACCTGACTTTGGACTGCTGAATTGAATGAATAAGCTGACTGGCTGAAAGTGAATAAAAACCAAACCGCACCGACCCATAATTCTGTCTCTCGTGTGAGGCCATAAACTAAGGCTGTTACAGTCACGCACATACCAAGCTCAAACCTCTATAGAAAAGCAGGAAATGACAGCAATACGCAGCGCTAAAAGAAAGAACATCAAATCGGAGGATCATTTTCAAGTGAGCCGAGGAAGGTGAAAGCTGGAATCAACGAAAGGAACGAATAACCTGATAGCTATAGTTTTCTATAACAGAACAGCGAATGTGAGCGAATGTGCCGTTGTGTTTTTAGGGTTGGCCTATCAGACGCTTTAACCGTACAGGCGTTTACCCATGTCTGCGCTGCAAGTTCAGTTTTGTCTTATCACAAAGTTGCATAGGTTGTACAAAATAACACAGGGCATTCGCATTAGAAAATATAGTTGAGTAATTTAATAGGCTTTCTGTACTCGTAGATCTCTTAAAAAAAAAAAGAAACGAAAAAAAAAAAGAAGAAAGAATGAAATCATCTCTCAAAGTTTGGCAGAAAAAAAAAATTCCTTGAGCAAATTTTTTTGGAGAACAGTTTCCAAAAGTCACAGAGCCACTAAACATACAGTGCCAATACTCTGAATTGTCAATATCATACAGCCACGAGTTGGCCGTATTCTGCTCTTTAGCTCATGCAGTTTGGCCTAAACCACCGTTGGAGTGCTGACGTGTGCAATATGCGCACGACAGCGGCGTGGACCTCCGCCCTCTGGGTTTGGAATGATGAACACAGGAACTAATGAGGTGTGTGTGTGTGTGTGTGTGTGAGAGTGTGCACATGCGGTGTCGAGCGAGTCTGTATATAACAGTCCTTGTCTGGAGCGTCACGGGTCCGTGTTGTGATGGAGCTGGTCTGGCACCTCACGCGTGGACTACAGCAGTGGATGATGGGACAGGGACAGTCGGTAAATTTGGCTATGCACACATTCAAAGTCGGTCCATGGCTTCCCATAGGCAGTGTCATTTCCTTAGGTCTAATACACAAACCTGAGATGGGGGAAGAAAACGTATTATGAACAACGGGCAGTGAAGGTAATCCTTAAGGTAAATGTTACACCTCCTAAAAATTAGAGCTGCACAATTTGGAGATTTACAATTATTATTTATTTTTTTTTATCCAGGTTTGCTGTGCTTGTTTTTTAGGGCTGCACAATTTGGACCAAAATTTTGTGATTGTGCATCATTATGGCTATAAAACAACGACAATTACAATAATAAAAATCGCTAAATAAAATACAAAATATTACTATTGTAATATTTCACTGCAACATAAAAAAGGATATTTAAAAGGGACATGACATGAGAAATCAAATTTGCATTGATCTCTTGACATACCAGGTCTTTGTACCAGTAAAACATCCTGCAAGTTTCAGAGCTTACAACATTAACTCATTATAAACAGCATTTATTCAGTCAAGCTCTAAAACCAGCTTGTTTTGATATTGCAGAATCTGTGACCCAAGGGTAATATAGTTTTGCATTTTTTAAATAGTTTTTATTTTAATATCGTTTTCAAATTTAGCTTTTAAAAACTAATGTAAACCCATACATTTCTATTTAGCTTTTAGTTTCAGTTTTAGTTTAGCAGAGTTAACGGAACACTTCCGTTTAAAGACCTTTCATTTCAGCAAAGTTTGCGATTTACAGTTAACTCTTGTGCGAAGCTCTTAATAATAAAAATAAAATGATTGTTTG
Organism: Vimba vimba; assembly: GCA_022828995.1. Lineage (NCBI taxonomy): Eukaryota > Metazoa > Chordata > Actinopteri > Cypriniformes > Leuciscidae > Vimba > Vimba vimba. Next base: position 28,360,079 of record CM040822.1, read on the forward strand.
AGATTGAAAAAAAGAACCAAACAAATGCAGCTTAAAAGTATAAAAGTAAAAATGACTCAAACTCATTCATATTAAAGATGAAATCTTGATAAACGTGGTGTGTAAGAAAAAGAAATGCATATGATTATTGATTATGATTATTCTTTTATGGTTATTTCTATGATTGATCCTTTCAAACGTATTATTCTTGTATTGATCCATTTATGCTTTTTGTCTATTGTATCTTTTAATATTATATACTCATATTCATGTGTTCAATTCAGACCAGACTTTTAGTTTACTTCTACTCTGACAAATGTATGTCTATTTATGGGCTAGATGTTCTCTCTCGCTCTCTCGCTCTCTCGCTCTCTCGCTCTCTCGCTCTCTCGCCCTCCCTCCCTCCCTCCCTCCCTCCCTCCCTCCCTCCCTCCCTCCAGTGTGGTATCCTGTCTAATATGTGTGGTATCTTGTTTGTTATTAAGTTTCACATGAGATGGTTATCTTACTTGGAATTAAGGTGGGTAACGTCACACATTAGGGCTGGTTCACAAAAATCGTTTTTGATTTGAAAACCGTGAGACGCAGGCAGTGGAATGGGGGAAAGTGCAAGGTATTGAGACGCATCTTTTAAAAGTTGAACTTATTTTAACTTGAATGCTGCGTTTTTAGAAAGTAGTGTCATGCGCGAGATGCTGCAAAAGACGCGAGCGCAACGGTCATAGGCTACATGTCCGTCTAGTGCGTCTAATAAAGTAGCGCAATGAAATGGAAAAACGTGATTTTCCGGTAGGCTGCAGGATGAGAGCTTATTATTTATTTCATTCCATACTCGGAATTATTCTATTTCAGTTAGTTTTTCAGTAACTGTTGTTAGCTTAGTTTTTCATTTATGTTGAAAATTTGACATCTCTATTTTATTTCAGTTTACGAAAATGTTTTTTGACCAATAGTTTTAGTTTCCGAAAATAACCTTGTGTCGCACAAGCAAATAAATTTGCATATGACGGTCTCTCTGCAAGACAGCAATGTGACCCGTGCTGGCAAACGTAGTCGGAATGTGCACAGGCAAACATTATCTGTTATGTCTTAAGTGAATGTTTAGCAGTTAGAGAAAAACATTTGATGTGTAGAGATCCGTGCAGTAAAGTAGGTCTGAATATATAGGCTCTCTGTTTCATCACTGTTAATCAAACAATCGTGGTATCATGGAAAAAAAAGTTGAATATATATTTTTCCTATAGATTTTTAGGTTTTGACTTGGTGTGTGCCAGGGATTTCAAGGTATGACTGCTAGGTGATTTTGTTCTAGAACCTTCAGAACTTGATGTTCTCAAAATTGACTTTGCTGACTATCGACTTCAAATGGGTGTAGCTCAGTCATTTTATTGTCTGATTCCAATCATACATCATTTTGAAGGTTTTTTTTTTTTTAAATGAAAAACCTCATTGCGACTCATTTTGCCAGCACGAGTCACACTTTTGCCAGTTTTACATCATCACAACATAGGCCATTCAGTCGCTTAACGGCACACCCTACATTTGCACACCCTGATTGTGATCATTGACGTGTGGTGTGGCCTATGGTGCGGTGAAATGTTAAATGTTTGATTAGATGTTTGTTTGGAGCATTCGGTTTTGTAAATGAGGCACATTGTAAAGGAGAGTTCACAAAGAACCTTTTATTGAAAGCTGAAGCAGCCAACTGTATTGTATCTGACAGCAGCTGCTTCACAAACTGTAAATGATTTTATTATGCTAATGTTTTCAAAACACTCACATGCAATACTGAGTGGGTGTTGATACTGTTTCCCCATGCAGTTTCTGTTTCCTGTCATAACATTTCAAGGAAACATTTGGGCGTTTACTGCTACCTTAAATAGGGTTCCTTCCTACAAGGCTTGCTTGCTAGCCTGGGAAAACCCAGACAACTTCTGGCAAATTTAGATTTGCTCTGCAAGTAGTCTGGCAAAGAGCTCATTCAAGCCCATTTCTAATCCGTCGAAATCGTGGCACCAATCAGAAACGTTGGGGTGGGCTTTACACAATGACGATCGCTCTGATTGGTTTTAGGTCTATCCAATTGCGCCCAGAGGCATTTGAGCGACGTCTGTTGGTGACGCCCCTTTGGAAATGAGTTATTAATGAAGCTTTGCCAGACCATAACTCAGTTACTACTGAGAATGGTCTGGTTTTAACCAGGCTACTTGCTTGCTACAATAGTCAGTGTTGACGGTGTTACCGTGTTAATTCCACGTCGATTAACTGGTGGGAAAATATTCTCACCATCACATCCCTAGTTCCTACACATTTTCAATTTCAAAATTCCACTTTTCCAGACTCAAATTTCCAATCAAATTCCTTCCAATCGATTTTTTAGACCATATTTAACATAAATGGTTCATACAGCATTATTTTTGGTAAATAGAAGTCATATGTAAAAAAATATATAGATATTTTCTGTTTTTCACTGGTTTTCTCAAAGTGATGCAAACGCTTACATGATGAGAAGAAACCTGAAACGCTTAACCTGCATATATTTACCTCTGACACGTGACTGACACTTTAACTGTGGTCTGATGTTGTATCATATTGCAAATTCTAAATTCGTAATTTTATATTTTAGAAAACTGAATGGGGCAATAGTCTGAAAAGACAAATATTTTTTCATACTTTTCCAGACCTGGATATTCCTATTATTAAAGTATTAAATTTTTTTTAAAACTGTGTAGGAGGAACCCTGCTTGAAGGTTGAAAATAATTGTTGTTGTTTTTTTGCGTATGGAGCTGCATATTATAGGCCAAAACTGAAACTGACAATTTTGAATGCATTTGGCCGAAAACAATTTTTTTTATAATGATTAAATTTCTTATTTTTAAGAAATTAGTTTTTTGTATAATTGTATTAGAATTTTTTGTTAAATTCAATAATTTTATTAATCTAATTTTAAAAAATACAAGCCAATACAATAAAATAGCCACACTTTTACTTAAAATAACAAAAATTGGACAGAAAATAGGCCTATATTAAAATATTAAATATCAATAGGCCTATATTATTCTTCATTCGGTTCTACGCAACAGAATCCGATTTTTTTTTTTTTTTGACCCAAAAAAATAAATACATTTTATTTAAAGTAAATTTAAAGTCAAAATAAAGTATAGTCCTACAAAGATATTATTATCAAAGCATGTGAGCAGATTTTTTACACATTACAACTCTAAAATTACAATACTGAAATGTATTGGCTGCCTCAATTTTCAAATCAAAAATTTTGACAAAATGGTAAGGAGTTCTTAAAGTTAATCTTTTGTTGATAAGCACTTCTCATTACAAGTACAGGAAGATGGTTTGTGTGGAGCTGCATTTACCGTGAAACAAAAATGAAGGATCAGAAAACACAAAAATGTACGCTGTATCTTCATATCTTTGCTTTGCACCACAGAAACTCACCGATCCGTCTGATGCACTTGCGCCCACTTTGTCCCCAGTGGAGTTCCAGCATACTTCAAAAATGCCACCCGTCCCTCTGTAACTGTTGACTAAAGCACCACTCTGTAGGGGAGAAATCGAGACTCACGTTAAAGCCATGCAATGCAGCATAGATCAATATATCAGCAACGGATAACGGACTCATGTAAATCTGAAATTAAGTATTTTTCAAGTTTGAACATACTTGATTGACTAGTCTTACGACTAAACATCAGAAATTAGTTTGTAGACTAATTTAAATAGTGTGTAAACCGCTAAGCTGAAGTTGCTATTTGGAACATTTTAAGAACAGAATTATAAAAAAAATAAAATACAAAAAAAAACAAAAAATGTACAGAGATTTTCTTAAATCATAAGGTAATAAGGTAATGGCTAACTGTTAAATGTTAATCTCTAAATGAATATCCACTTTCATTCTGACCATTATAATGTTTCATTAAAATAATTTAGCCTCAAGGAGGCATTAAAGCTGAAGTAAGTGATTTCTGGTAAACACTACTGATATTTGAAATCACAAAAAACAAACACCCTACCTAAAACAAACGTGCGGCCCTACCCAAAAGGAACACACCCCTAATATTGGTTCCTCCAACCCCACATTCACGTACACGCTATGCAATACAGGCAACGACTATGGCGGAATCTGCTTTACATGTACAAATAACAAGGTCACATGTGAGACAGCCATCTTCTAACCGTATACATACTGGGAACTATATTCTCAGAAGGCGAAGCACTGCTACTTGGGCGGAGTGATTTGCTCGCAACACCTGAGAAGCCCCGTGGTGAGGAGCAGAGAGTTCGCTCAGAGTTGGAGTAAATCACTCCGCCCAAGTAGCAGTGCTTCGCCTTCTGAGAATATAGTTCCCAGTGTGTATACGGTTAGAAAATGGCTGTGTCTCATGTGACCTTGTTATTTGTACATGCTGTGACTATACAAATCACAACATGTAAATAGGAAAATGTTGCCGTTATTTTGTCACTTATTGGGAGCAGTATGCTAGCTGGAGCCGTTTACCTCCAGTCTTTGTGCTAAGCTAGGCTAGCGGTGGGTGCGTCAGACAGAGTTGTGGCGCGCGCGGAGATGAAAAGGGTATGTATGGACTTATCTAACTCTGGAGGATACGGTGAATAAGCTTAAGTCACAAAAAGTCGTCGTGTTTCTTTAAAGTTATATTCCCCTGGTATTTTCCTCTTCTGCGTTTTCTCTGCCATCTCTCTCTTTCTATCGTTCTGCTAATGTCGGTCTTGTTCACTGAGCTCTCTCTCCTCCACAAGTTTATGTGCCCGATAACCGATATATTGAAATATTTATTTAACGTTTTATTTCTTCTGTTTTTGACAATTATAACAGCACTGAACAAACTGTTATTTAACACTTGCAATTTCACTCCCTCCTTACACACAAAACACACACACTGTACACACATATACATATATATATACACACACACACACATATATATATATATATATACGCACACACACACACACACATATATCTATAAATATATATATATATATATACACACACACATATATATATATACACACACACACACACATATATATATATATATACACACATATATGTGTGTGTGTGTGTGTGTGTGTGTGTGTGTGTGTGTGTGTGTGTGTGTGTGTGTGTGTGTGTGTGTGTGTGTGTGTGTGTGTGTGTGTGTGTATATATATATATATATATATATATATATATATATATATATATATATATATATATATATATATATATACACACACACATAGTCGCTGTCGGGCGGAAACCTCGTATGTCCAAATTTTGTCAATTTCATATTTTTTCACAAATTGATGCTATTGGTCAGTCCCCACGTGGTTCTGTTATTTTTACAAATTATTAACCAATCTGAAGTGTTGAAAATGGCTTGAGAGCAAATCTCTTAACTCCACTGGACACTTGAACTGTCTGAGAATCCTCGTAACTCAACCTCTTCTTCACTCATTTTGTCTCCTCAAGATTGAAAGTCGCAACGATTAAGAAATCCTCGTCGAGCAACACGTAAAGCAAGCCTTAACTCTGATTTTATCTGTGTTAAACTATGATATCAGTTATTGATGTATTTTAAATGTCTACTTATTACTAGGCTTATTATTACTAGGCTAGTAGGCTTATTATACGTGTGCATTGAAGTTTTAAAATGTATCTAATATAATACTTGAATTGAATTAAATGTTTTGGATGCCAGCATTAAATTATTGTTTTTGTTATTTTTTTTACTGACTCGAAGTTGGCACTGTGCATGTAAAATACCCCAAGTAGCCTAACTTAGCAGGTTTTATTTATGGGAGAAAAAAGGTCCGTCTACTGGCACCAAGTAAGCCTATCTTTGGATAACTCTGTCTGTTTTTTAGACAATAACGAGTGAAAATAGTTAGGTTAGATACATTTGAGCCCGTTTTGTTAAAATTCAATAGCTGTAATGCTTCGGTGAAGAAGGAAGCCCTTGAGCCACGAAGGAAAGTTTGCGTGCAGATTAGGCTAATTTCCGCCTATTAGACAGCCTAGTCACCTTATCGTTTTTTGTTCTGCATCACTTATAGCTCTTAAACCTTTAAAATGGAGTTTCGGAAGATGTATGTAACCACAATCATTAGATTTGAATAGCTCTTAAAGCCTTATCTCTTGTCAAAAGGCTCAAAGCGACCGCAGACTTTGATGAACACTCCCGGCAGCAGCGACGTCTATGTCCGTACCATTCTAATCAATGACAGCGTAACCTCATATCTCCCTGCTCCCAAGTCATAAATCATAATCGTACAACTGTGTTGTATGTCACACGTAGGCTCACTACGTGTGTGATGCGTCTGACGTACAACCCAGAAGCGCTACGCAGTTATACTAAGATGAACGGAGGTCTTACGGGCTTGGAACGACATAAGGGTGAGTCATTAATGACATCATTTTCATTTTTGGGTGAACTAACCCTTTAACAACAAGCTAAATGAATTTACAAAGTCCATTGTTTTCAAATGGAGAACATAAAGGACAGGGGAATCTATCAACTCCCCATAAATATAATCATTGATTAGTTTTAAACTACAGTTTTAAAAGGTTTAGGTGTTGTAAAGAGAATGGAATATTTGCTGGAATCTGCAAACATTGTCCGAAAAATAAATCAAAGCAGCAAATAGATCATCGCAATTACCAAGTCCATCTCAATTGGCATGTTATCAAAATGATTAATAATGTTTTTGTCAGTCTGGATTATGAAACTGCCTCCTGCAGACAGAGCCCTGTTTTTAATCTATGCTTTTACACTGAACTTCTCTCACAGAGATAATAACTAATTATCTCGATCTTTAGCAACGAGTAACCGTTCAATAAACAGCCTATAGTACCTGCGTGTTCCAGATATGGACACACTTGTCGAAGGAGCCGCTGGCCAGGTGTCGCCCATCTGGGCTGAATGCCACACTGTAGACGGGCTCCTGGTGTTTGGTCAGCGTGTGGATGCAGGCGCCGCGCTCTGCGTCCCACAGACGCACCGTTGAATCAAACGACGCGCTGTGGGCAGAAAATAAGAAGAGAAAAAAAAACAACTGCTTAATGCGTATAAATACATACACACATGTAAAAACATCTGAAAATGCAGACAGATTTTAAATTGAATCCAGATGATGTTTAAAAAAGGACTGATGGTGGCTGGTTTTATGCACCTGGCCAGCATGAGGTTGGCATTGGGGTTGTTGGTTTCAGGGCCAGTCGGGCTCCATTTGATGGTGTAGATCTCCTTACTGTGGGCTTGCAGGTCATGAACACAAGTGTCCTGTTTCATGCTCCAGAGCTAATGTTCAATACACAACATTATTATAATACACACTCCCAATTGACAAAGCAAAACACAATAGAAAACAGTCAGATCATTAAAATAGAGATCATGGCAGGCTGCTTGTTGCTCACTTTTAACGTCATGTCATCAGAGCAGGAGGCCAAGAGATTCCCTGTTGGATCCCATTTGATTGCATTGACTTCATTCTGAGGATGAGGAGTTCAAATAATCAGTGATGTAATCAGTTAAGCATGCTTATTACACAGCTCTGTGGAATACTTATGTTACTATGTGGGTTACTACCCGATAACAACCGCTGAAAACAAAACACAGGCTCATCTGGGTTACTGAAGTCAGCAGCGATATACACTTACTAGGAACGTTTTTTCTTCATGGAAGTTTTGCGTTTGATGATCTAATAAAATATTAAAACTCAGTCAAATCAATATTTTGTGTACAGTTATTTATTATGCCATCCAGTATCGTGGACTCGCTCTCTCGTTTCATACAAACGCAGCTGCTGCCATTTTGCGACGACTGTTTTGTACATTGTTGGAATATAAGATAACAAACAGGTATGATTTTAAAACGATTTCAAATCAATATTTCTTATCTCCATAATTATTTGTGTAAGAATTGGTGTGTAATAAGTGGTATGACTGTCCCATATCCCTTAAATGTCCGTCTAGTTTGAACTTTGCAACTGCTCTCTCCGCGGAAGCTTAGCGTTTAAAGATCTAATAAAATATTTAGACTCAGATCATTATTTAGTGTCTAATTATTTACTTGTGTGGCAAGTAGCTCCGCGGAGATCATGTGCCAGATACACAGGGAGTGCATAAACTTCAAATGCGTAGCTTGAACGCAGTGCAAGTCGCTTTGGATAAAAGCGAAAAGTCAATATTACATTCTCAAAACATTTATTAAAAAAAAACCTATGGGATTTTAGGGTTTACTTAATATTTCATACACAGGAGAAACTGTTGTAAATGTGTATCAAATGCTTAATAGTTCCCAAAAAATATTAAGCAGCACAACTGTTTTCAACATTGTTAATAATCATAAATGTTTCTTGAGCATCAAATGTATTTGAGGTACATTTATTTTAATCATCATTGTAATGCATTTCATGATGTATTATTTCAACCATAATAAAACTGTTCTTCAAATAATTCTAACTTCCAAATAAAATCAAATATCATGTATATTTAAAGGGAACAGATATGTATTTTTATATATGCAGTCTGCTTTATTTTTGCCGCCATCATTTTATTCATTCAAAATGTCATTGATATATTTGCATACATTATATTAAAAGAAACCAAATGTTAATAATAAATGTATAAATTTTAATATTTATTTATATAAATTTATCTGCTTTTTACTCTTGATTAGGATTGAAACTCTTTTCCTAAATTAAACCATTTGGTGTCCAGAACAAAGGAAAATCAACAGAAATTTTTAAAACATGATACATAAACATGCATTTTTATTAAATGTTCAATAATTAGATTTCAAAACATTTAGTTTTCCTGACTTGTTTCATATGTCAGGCTTTACAGGGTTACGATGTAACTTTTAGTATTTCAGGACACCAAACAGTCAATGCAAAAAGTAGAATAAGCAGATATTGATATACGCTATATTGGAAATAGTAGAATATCTGATGCAAGTGGCTTACTGTGTGACCCTGGAATGTTTTGACTGGTCTGTCCTGGCCCAGCTTACACACGTGAATGCACATGTCCGTGCTGCAGGAGGCAAACGTGTTGTTGCTCTGCCAGTCCACATCCAGAGCCGGAGCTGCAGGGGACAAATGCAAATCGCATCATTCTTAATGATTCTTTTGAAATGAGCTTACGTACAACTGACACATTTGGATGACACGACCATCCCGGGTGGGGCTTTAAGGGTGTGTGTTCAAGGGTGTGTGTTCACTGTTCACACTTGCCATGTTTTTTTTCGATTAAAACAAACTCTGGTGTGTTTGGTCTGTTAGTGCGGTTCATTTGAATAAATGTGAACGCTGCCATCTGAACCCTGGTGCACACCAAACATCGAGACGTGACTCGACCAAAGATGTGACTCGTCCGCTTTCAAATGAACTCTGGTGCGATTCGAATTAAATATGAACAAAACACAGACCAAAGACATGTAAAGAACCAAAAACAGGAAGATGAGACCCTAAAAATGACAGAATGCTCAAGCAAACCTGTTTTTTCCTCATCATAGTCGTGATGTTGCCCATCACAGTTCACTACAGGCATCAAAACCTCATCTCCTCACAGCAGATCTTCCTTTGTGTGTGTGACGGAGGGATTCCTGCCGCTGGTTTGACTCCTTTACTTATTTTATAAGCTCTTCACGAGCTCTCAGCTGGTCAAAATACCATCATATGTAGGCTACGCACATACAATGAGCGCATTTATCCCAAAACACAGCATTGTTTTGGATGTTCGGTAAGTTCCGTCGTGAAATAGGCAATACGTCATAAAAGCCGACCAATCAGGTTGTGAATGTATCCCTATGCTTTTAGGTTCGGTGTTAAAAATGCCAATCTGAACGCTAAGCGGACCAGGACTAAATGTTTTGTTTTTTTTTGGTCCGGACCAAATCAACCAAACGAACCGAACTACAAGTGTGAACACACCCTAAGAAAACCCTGGCTGCTCTTCGCACCAAAACTCTCTCTCTCTGAAGGTCCGTCAGGTCACATTACAACTGATATGGCTGCAAAATCCTGTCATGTATAGTTTTATTTAACGTGCATTGATAGTGTATTTAAAGTGTTTCCCCTGTTCTCAACTGGATTAGCAAGAACGTCAATGTTCGTCGAGGGAAAATGAATGTTCTGCTTGTGGTCCTTTTTGTTACTCACCAGAATGGAATGGAAATTGCTGTTTGGCCTCTCCTGTGTGCGCATCCCAAATAATGGTGGTCTGAAAGGTGCACATTCCCATTAGCATCTCAACTTCAACACATCAGCTTATCAAGACAGAATATGATGACAAGCATACGATTATACTGTACCTTATCAACACCAGCGCTGAGAATGAAATTTCCTTTCTTGTTCCACTTTAAAGCAAATATGGGACCTTTGTGCTGCCCCAGGGTACTGGCAAGATTACCTACCAGTTACGGGACACTGATTAGATGAACAGGATTTTGAAGTTTAATTGATGTTAGCGATAGAGTTAATGAAGCTCACCATCTTTAGTCCATATCCTTGCAAAGCCATCATAGGATCCTGTCGCTAGGAGTGTACCTTCACTCTGCCCAACATCAGAGAGAGAGAGAGAGAGAGAGACATATGAATTTGAATAATTTGTTTTGTCTGTGTGAAGAGAGGCTCATGCAACCAGGGTTACAATGATTCATAAGTCCCAGCACTCACATTCCAGTCCAGTGAGGTGACGTCTTTGTTACTGGGTACATCCTGCCCCCCCTCCCGAATGCAGTGGCGCAGCACCAGCTGAGTGGATCCTCCCGCGCTGCTCTCACTCAGGTTCCAGATCCGTGCAGTCGAGTCTCCCGAGCTGATGGCAACAACCAAACGCAGAGAGAATCAACCCATTTGAAGAGTATTATGCAGAGACAGGCAAAGCAATAACTGTTTCAAAATTCACAGGTTTAACCCTTAAATGCATACCAGGACGTCATTCACTACCCTCCCCCTCATTCATTTTTTAAAGTTAGACATGAACCTTCTTAGTATTTCTCAAATCTATTCAGGTATGTAATAGTTTAAGTATATTTTTTTCTGTGCATCAATTGAGTCTCTGATGACTCAGTAAGTGCAATTCACCTTTATTCCTCAAGATGGCAATGTCTGACAAAGATGGCGTAATCGATCTACAATGATTTTGAAGACAGAATATTATAGTTTTGAGAATATGGTTGAGATGGCGAACATGAGCCTGATGCTGAATGCACTGGGGAACAGACCAAGTTCCACAACGTAATGAAATAGGCTATCCTTTATTTTATTCTTTTGTAATTACTAATAAAGCATTATTTGGCAGAGATTTGTAACATTGTAATAGATTTGTAATATTGCGGCAGATAGAGAGCCACCTGCGTTAGATATAGTAGTAACACTTCAACTGATGTTAACTAATGAACATTATTGTAATGTATTAACTAATGAACATTATTGTAATGTATTAACTAATGAATATTATTGTAATGTATTAACTAATGAACATTATTGTAATGTATTAACTAATGAATATTATTGTAATGTATTAACTAATGAACATTATTGTAATGTATTAACTAATGAACATTATTGTAATGTATTAACTAATGAATATTATTGTAATGTATTAACTAATGAACATTATTGTAATGTATTAACTAATGAACATTATTGTAATGTATTAACTAACATGAACTAAAAATGAGCAATACATTTGTTACATTATTTATAAATCTTTGTTAATGTTAGTTAAAAATCCAGCAGTTCATTGTTTGTTCATGTTAGTTCAAAGTGCATTAACTAATGTTAACAAATACAACCTTTGATTTTAATAATGTATTAGTAAATGTTGAAATTAATATTTACTAAGATGAATAAATGCTGTAGAAGTATTCATGTAGTTCATGTTAACTAAGGTAGTTAAATAATGTTAACTAATGAACATTGTTGTAAAGTGTTACCGATATAGTTATAGAGATATATATTAGATATAGATCCAGGTTGCTAAAGACCCGATTATGGAATAATAATTGGTGAAACATGTATGCATTAAAGGGTTCAGCAGTAAACTCTGGCTTTAGCTAGAGACTGACCCAGATGCCAGGAGGTCGCTGACGGGGTTCCAAGCACAGATGAAGACCTCAGACTCGTGGCCCCGCAGCACCATGGCTTTACTGGCTGGGATCTCCACCGCCCTGTCCACCTCCATCATGTCTGAGTGGTGGTCTGGCAAAGGAAGAGGCAGAGACACTTTCAGCGCTGTGTGACATTCATGCTAAACTCAACCGATACGCATCGTTCACTTATGAAAACGAGCAGCCATGGTGCAGCTTTTTGTGTTCCACAGAAGAAAGAAAGTCACACAGGGTTGGAACAACATTGTCTGTGTTATAGTCTTCTTAAAACCTTGTGTTGCCGAATGCATTCAGGGTTAGATTGTAACAGCCGGTTCGCAGCAAACAACCAATCATGCAATAAATGGCGCTTGCCTCGTTAAATATTCATATGCTTTGTATAGTCTCAGACTGTTTCACCCCCAGTATTTCATTTCAGCGTTCAAGGGAAAAATCTAAATGTGATAACTGGAGTGAAGAGACTGTTTTATTCAGGTCAGTGTAGTTACGGCTAACTAAAACTACCAAAATATAGTTCTCTTTAATTAAAAAAACTGAAATAAAGTAAAATATAAATGTTAAATTACAAACCTTTTCTTATTTACAAATGTTTTCTTGGCAACTAACTGAAATAAAATAAATAGAAGATATAGTAATATTGAAGAAAAACTTAAAACAAAAAAGACAAAAGCACATAACAAAATAGCCAATACTTAATTATAACTGAAAATATAAAAATAAAAGCTAAATCAAAATATGAAAAAAATAAAAGACCATAAAAGACTAAATAATACTAAAATAACACTGGTTGAGGTCAGAAAGTGATAAACTGATGGTGCAGTCAGGAATATAAACATGACAAGATGTTCATTTAATTAGGTCACATGCTGGGTTCCTCCAATCAATGATATAGACACAGCAAATATGCAAAGAACATTAACCTAGGGTTTACAAACGTGCAGTGTGAAACCTCAAAATGTGAAAATCCAGGATTAATTCCCAACCCTAAAATTGATTCCTAAAGATTGAACAGTGTAATTTATGGTAACACTTTATTGTGATGGTCCACTTTAGACACTAAAGTTACTTATAGGCGGTAGAATATCTGTCGGGGAATCATCACAATAAAGTGTTAGTGCAGATATTAAGCAGACAGTCTAATACTCAAATGACTGGTAGGTGACATGTAGTTACATAAGTTACTTAGCAGAATGTCTATCGAAATAAAGTGTTACCCAATTTATTTTTTGTGACCTCAAAGTCACAGATCGAGCTGTTTTACAGTCTTAATGGTATTTCTTTATGACAGTACTATGTAGGCTGTGAGCTTACTAGACAGCGTGTGGGACCCGTTCTCCTCTCCATTAGCCGTGTTCTCTCCGTTCTTGGCAGCGGAGGCCGTCGTGGCGCTGGAGGCGGTGGCGGCAGCTTGTTGTTGAGCCAGCTTATCCTTATAAACCTGCTGCCTCGTCTGCACCACGTCTGGCATCACCGCATCAATCAACGACAGCGACTCGATCGGCCGCCCATCAAACAGCGTGCCGTCCTGAGAGCAAAATCATGTCAGATCGAGGATCTTCTCGCACGTATGACGGGGAAGCTGAGAAATGTGATAACGGTGCTGACCTCATTGATGCTGACTTCAGCCTCTACGTACTGCAGGCCTTTCTGGATGATGGAGATGAGGGCAGCAGGGGGCACCAGAGCTCCGTTGATGTTGGACTGGCTGATGTGGCTCTCTATGCCAAAGGTGAACGCTGAGTGGGAGAAGCCTGCGGGGGAAAAGAAGACCATTCTTGTTACCATTTAGGAACAAGTATTTCTGGATAGTGAGGTCAAAAGTATTGGTACTTTGCTACCAAGTCAACAAAGAAATCGTAAAAATGTTACATAATCGAGAAGTCTTTTTCTGCATTACCGACCCGATATGGTTGACTAACAGCCGTCTGATTTCAAACTGGGGTTTTTACATTCAATCATTAAGCAGACAGTTTTATCCAAAGCGACTTACAATTGAGAAATACAGCACGCGATTAATCTAAAGAAGCAAACACGAGAAGCACTTTTAAAGGGATAGTTCACCCAAAAATGAAAATTCTGTCATCATTTACTCCCCTTCATGTCGTTCCAAACCTGTAAGACTTTCGTTCATCATCGGAACACAGCTTTTTGATGAAATCAGAGTTTTCTGTCCCTCCATTGACAGCTACGCAACTGAAACTTTGACGCTTCAAAGAGTTCATAAAGAGTAGGGCTGGGCGATAAAACGGTATCGTTATTTATTGACGGTTCACCATTGTCGGTAACTATATAACATTTTTTCGATATAGCACTCGATATTTTCATTAAAATGCACGCGCATCGCCTGTAGATCTTAAACAGCCTATCAGATGTTTTGATAAATCAGCGTGCTACCATTGACAAGCAAACAACCAATACGATCTAAACAGCCAGGTTGCTTTGCTCTCGTGTTCGGCTGTGTCACCGCATTGACAGCCTAATATCTCTTACAGTTTTAGAGGTTTGTATTATCCTAGGGGTGTAACGATATTACAGATGCTGAGTTTCTTTAACACTTACTTTTTTATCTTAATATAAGACATAGAAGATATTTTTGTTTTTGACAAGAAATGTGTCTGTCCACACCAGACTACGGCTACGAGATGTGACAAAATCAATCAAAAAACCACAGCCAATCAGAACAGCGTGTGGGCGGGATCTTGTGGCAAGTGCACTGCACCAGAGATTAATCTTGAGTCGCAGGAAAATAGATAAGTACATAATGAAATTCACAAATATTACACCATTTCAACATTATTAAAAATACATACTGAGTTACTAAAACAATTTATCATAGAATACACTTATTCGTTCACAGTTTGAACGTTCTTGTTCCCATTTGTTTAATTTCAAGATCTGAGGTGAATTATCCATTGTTGCTTTTAGTATGGCTACAAAGCTGGGAGCACTAAATAATATTTAGTTAATTCTTGTGTTAAGCAAGAGGTTTGATCTCGTGCATCAAGCCGGTTCGGATGACCTTCGGTTTACTTCTGCTTATGTTCGCTGATCAGTGTTTAAATGTGAATAAAATTGAATCTGTTCATCATATGAAGTGATCGAGACTCTTCAGAAAATGTGGACTGAACTGCTCAATTCATATTAGTTTTACGATCTCTTTATGAACTTTTTGAAGCATCAAAGTGGTAGTTGTATAGATCCCAATGGAGAGACAGAAAGCTCTCAGATTTCATCAATATATATGAAATATCTTCATTTGTGTTTCGAAGATGAATGAAAGTCTTACAGGTTTGGAATGACATGAGGGTGAGTAAAAGATGACAGAATTTCCATTTTTGGGTGAACTATCCCTTTAATACAAAGTTTCAGCCATCATTCAGGATAGTATAAGCTAGAATATGGATTTTTTTTCCCAGCTGGCTGCAGTTAAGTGCTCACAGTTTTATCTATTATCGATAAGTAAAACCATAAAAAAATAATTTTCATAACATAACTAAAACATTAAAAACCTTAACATTTTATTTCAGCTAGTTGCCAAAAGTAACTAAATTACCCAAGACTAAAAACTATAGACATTAAAAAAAAACTAATAATAATACAAATTACTAATAAAACTATAATAGTATATAAATATTACAATAACAGTTTCAAATGTGTATTTGTGCATGTTAAATAGTTAAACTAAAAGTAGCTTTTATAAATGGCACTGATATTAGTTCTGACAACTGACACTTCCTTTGGTTATTAAACCTTACTCTTAAAGAACAGCACATAAAACACTACATTTTTACATTTCCTGAAGAAAACGTGGATGATATTTCCTAAAACACACCGTCAAGATGCTGCCAGGGAGTTGCTATTGTCCTGAGTGTTTTTATGGTGCACTGGCCGGATGGTAGGTGGTTAAACCATTAATTAGTTCTTTGGAAATAAACATGGCAGGACAAAAAAAAAAAAAACTACCCCTGCATGCGATATGAAACAGGATATTACACAGAGCTGTTAACTGAAGTGAAGAGGGCTGATGAACATACACACCTGACTCTTGCAGGTATCTGTACACCAGGAAATTGACCTCATCACTGCTAACGCTCATTTTGGATCCTGGGTGAACCAAGAGGTCAGGGCGAGAGTGGAGCCTGGAATAACAAAGACATGTTTTCTGTTACTGTTCTTCACAAACAGCATATAGAGCATCAGAACAACTCTGGACACAGTATACACCACTGTTCAAAGGAATTTTTGTAAAATAAATTACTTTTATTCAGAAGGAATTAATTAAATTAATCAAAAGTGACAAAAACCACTACAAAAAAATTACAGTTAAGTAAATGCTGTTTTTTTTAACTCTGTTAATCAGAGAATCCTGAAGTAAAAATGTATCATGGTTTCCACAACAATATTAGGCAGCACAACTGTCTTCAACATTAATAAGAAGAAACTTATATTCTAAAACAATTAAAATATGGTCATTTATTCACAAAAAAAAGAAATATATTAAATTCACAAAATTATAGATAATAAAAAGAACAAAAATGTGAAAATGTATTCAACCTTACATACAATGAATTTAAGTAATGTGCATGACTTTTTATATATATATATATATAACGATTTGTTTTGTGTAAAATGAAGGTCGCGATTCTCCTAACGTTACAATTCTGAAGGAAAAAAACTAGAGGTTCTGACAAAATGTTCATTAAAAATATATTACTTTGAACTAAATTAAAAAAAAAATTGAATTTCTCCTTCATAAAGACTTGTTTCTTTATTGGATGAATCCACGTTTGTGAATAAATCTTTTAAATGAATGATTCAATGACAAACACTTTTGTAAACACTAACTTGTCGCCACTCCTGTCGTAACGATAAGCAATACAAGTGTCAAAATCTTAATACCCAAACTATAAACTTTTATCCCGTTATTTTAATGTTTGTATTGTAACACATAAATGATAACGAGTGGTTGAAAGGACTGTTTTTCATACTGTACATTTACATGGCAGCTGCTCTCTCCGGATCAGCGGCAACGCAGATTTGAATGTTGCAGTGTGATGACGATCGTAATTTCAAAGGATAACCAAAGTCCAGAAGTTCTTTGGTTTAAACAGTTTCACATCGCAAGCGTCAGCGGAACACGAGCAACACATAATATATTTTATTTACATACTATATAATATAACATATAATTTTTTTGGAAGCCGGGTAACTGCCCATGTTTGCATAAATGATGTGTGATCGTCGGTTTGCAGCATCTCGCGCATGACACACAAACTACACGACGTCGTAGTAAAAGCAGTTCAACTTTTTAAAAAAACGCGTCTCCTGTTTTTAACTGCAAAAACGCGTTGTGTGTGAATGGCCTTTAACACTCTGTTTTGCCGCAGTTATGGTTTGACAGGTCTTGCAAATTACCTGGATCTGATACATTATCTTTCCAGTTAAAATTAACATTTAATTTAATATTCAACAATATTCCATCATAATAACATCTGTCTCCTCCAGAGAGGCTATATATATATAAAAATTAAGAACTTTTTTATAACAAAAATGAAGCATTACTGAACTTAAGCTGGACTGTGATGATTTTCTGGAAACAAACTTTGTTGTATTATTTTCCTGTTATTCTGTATTGTAAAAAGCGCTATAAAAATAAATGTGACTTGACTATATATTATATATAAATATTCCCAAAACACAGATCTTGTTTTGTTTTTTTGGTCCTTATCAGTATATATGGGATGATTAGGACACCATGAATCATGATGATGGACAGAGGCCACTGGGCAAATTTGGCCAGGATGCCGGGGTTAAACCCCTACTCTTTTTCTGAAAGACATCCTGGGATTTTTAATGACCACAGAGAGTCAGGACCTCGGTTTAACATCTCATCCGCAGGACTGTGCTTTTTTTACAGTATAGTGTCGCCATCACTTTACTGGGGCGTCAGGGCCCACACAGACCAGCTCTTGGTCTCCTTAAACAATATCTTTTAAAGCAAAGAGAGAACTGAACCTAAACTTCTTGACTGAACTTTCTCCCAGAAGCCCCTTTGAGCCCTGGGGGAATTTTCCATCCGTTTGCTCACCGCTGGAAAGAACTGTTAAGACTCTACACTGTAGGGACTGATGTCGTGATGGGAAACAAGAGTTAAAGAGTTAAGTGTTAAACAAGAGGAAATGATGCATGTGTGCTCATTCATTCAGCTGCTTATTTCAGTCTCTAAGCCTCCTTCACAGTCTCATAAGCCTTCACGTATAACAGCAACCCATCATATGATAAGAATCCCCGTTGTTTGCGACGTGTCAAATAAAACAGGCTTATACAACTTAATGAAAAGGCTCTTAAACAGTGTAAGATCAGACTGGGTAAATGTCTTCACTCTTTACAAAATCACACAATCCAGTACATTTGTTTTCTGAAGAAAAAAAACAACAATTTGATGATCTGATCGTTCCGCATGTCTAAAGATCATTCATCTCAACAGCAACAGCGGTGAGAGCCGGGGCACACAGAACACGTTTTCCCATTCCGCTGTGCTACTTTTCAATTGTTTTTCAATGTAAACATGTTCCAGACCGTTGCGCTCGCGTCTCACGTCTTTTGCAGTATCTCGCGCATTTGACACGTCGTTCTAAAAACTAGGCGCTCAAGTTCAAATAAATTAAACTTAAAAAAATAAATAAAATTCTCTAGACTTTGCTTCCCAAGCTACTTTTTAAATGCAATGTAGGATATTAGTGATGGGTCGTTCGCGAATGAGCCGGATCTAAGAGCCGGCTCTTGTAGGTGAACGACGGGAGCCGGCTCGCATATCTGAAGAGCCGACTCTATTTTTAAAAATATAGTCTATAGAAATTAAATCATTATGTAGGCTAATAATGAAATAACAAATGATTTTAATTGTATTTAAAATAATTGACTAATTCAAAGACCAACAGAAAAATAATTATATAGGCCTAAAGGCCTCACATTCTGTTCCTGTCAATCATACACGCGATGTCAACCAATTAAAATGCATGAGGGAGGGCCGAGCCAACTCACACACACACTCGAGATGCGGATAAACCGCGGATCAGGCGGATGACGTGACGAAAAATAATATTTTAATTAAATTCGGGCGGTTGGCCGTTGAACCAGTCAAATGAAAAAAATTGCCAAAACCTGCAAGCTATGAGCCCAGCTATGAGTAGCCTACTATTGGAGGAGGGCTAAACATCTCGTAGATGTGACTGCCTAACCCTATTTTGTTTTTGTTTTTTGTTTCGATATTAATTATATTTTAAAACAGCCAATCGTAGCCTACCACTCGTGGAATAGGCATTTAAAAGAGAGATAGTTTATGGTCTAATATGACTCAGAAATGACATCAGGCAATTGCACCGCAAGATGTTTAGAAGAACACAAGAGCTAAACTTCTACAAGCTCAATAACATCCATAAAATAAATAAAAAAAAGGTAAGAAGAATAGTCAGTCAGGCTATAACTTTGCCCATTAATTAGATGTGCAAGGCAAGCAGACAAGTTTTTGGGTTGTTATGGACAATTACAAATGTGAATATTCACGTTGCACAGTTGTGCGGTGGACTTTCAGCGAGTTAAAACATATATTTTTAAAGAGCCGTTTGTGAGTCAAAAGAGCCGGCTCTTTTCAGTGAGCCGAGTCAAACGAGCCGGCTCACGAAAAAGAGCCGGATTGCCCATCACTATAGGATATTTCAGACTTCATGCTGCTTTACATTTTTGGAGGGTAAAATTTAAGACATTGATGAATTAGAAGGATGTGGCACTGACTCACCATGATACCAAGTGATATTTAGATGTTCATACTCTCGCCATCCATGGGAGCACAGGCAAATCTGCCTGTCAATAAAACATTGCATTAGTTATAATCAGATTTACAGTCAGCCTTTCCCCCCCTCTATAATCAGTCAATAGTTTAACAGAATACAAGTGTAAAAGAAATGCTGACAAAGCAAAAATTTAGACTTGACTAAGACCAAAAAAAATAAATAATAATTTGCCTCAGAAATTTGGCAACTTTCCAGGTTTGGTAATAACTTTAACATTCTCGGAAATAACCTAATGCACCACAACTATCCTATTCATGTTTCAAGCAGAAGGTAGACCATATCATTTGAGAAAGAGTACCCCAATCACAGTCATTCATTATCTAGGCTCTGAAAGGCCATTATCTTTCTAAAAATGGCACCACTGTCATGCAACATCTACACATGATGATCATGATGATGTGCATTTTATTCTAAACTCTAATCTTATTTTATTATTTATTTGTTTTATTTTCTCTCAACTTTTCCTTGCAGCCCCATGGGGGTCCCGGACCCCAGTTTGAAAACAATGCCCCAGTTTTTTTTCTCTGTAACCATTTACAAAGTCGGTAAGTGTATGATGCCCAGTGTTGCCAGACGTTCGATAATTTTGACCTCTGTACGATCAATAATGAAAAAAATCCCATAATGTACGATAATTTCAGAATTTTGTGACACTTCAAATGATGGTCGTTGTAATCATAGGGCTTCTATCATACTCATCGATCTAGCTGTGGATCCCATGTCTACCATCATGATTGTGAGGAGAAAGTGGTGTTACGCATGCCTTCCATCTTTATCTCTGTCTTCTCATCCAATCATCTTGGAGAATGACTCTCTCTCTCACAAGTTAATGTTTAACAATAAAGTATTTTTCAGGTCATGTCAAAAAGTCGTTGGTCTATAAATAGCTGCATTCTGTACGTTTGACTTGTGTACGATCATTTTCTTCCAAATATGATAATTTTGAGCTTCTGGTACGATACTTAGACATTTCCAATCTGGCAACACTGATGATGCCTAGCGTTTTAAAATCCGTTCGGATTTAAAGCAGTCGTGCAGTGTATGAAGAAAGACCCAGACAAGTTCATCTGTTACAAAGCATCTCTTACTGAAGACACAAAATCCCCCCTTTTAACTATCAGCTATCAGGAAATTATGCAATCAACTAAAAGTCCTTGTACAGTCTATAATAAATAGATAAATATAATACATCACTTCTGTAACAGAGCAAATATATCTGCTAAATACATCTTCATGGTTAAACTGTGTAATTTTGTAATTGACTTAGGTTCATTCTGTTCAACAGATCTATTAAATTTGTCTCTACACAAAAAACTAAGCCTTTTTTCAAGATTTACGCAATTCAATTAACAGTAAACTTCCATTCAATTGAATTTAATAACCCTTACATATTATTCATATTATAAATTAATTTTAAATGAGTAAAAAAAACTACAGCACAATAAAACAGTTTGTAAAAATCTTAATGGAACAAGAGAATGGATCATTTAGTTTATGTGATTCGTATTCATAAATAATAATAATAAAAAAAATGAATGAAAATGTTTAAATTTAAGTTTACTCTTATAATTATACAATTATATTTTATATTTTTTTAATTATAAAAAAATGAGTTTTATTACTCATTTAAAATTATTAATTCATAATATGAAAGTACTAACGTTACTTAATTCAACGATGGAATTTTACTAATAACTAAAATGCGTAAATCTTGAAAAAAAAGAAAAAGGTTTTTGTGTGTGTGTGCATTCACGTCTTTACCAGTAAAATACACAATTACCTTTCCAGAGTACTTATAACAAGCCATTTAATTAAAGTAATTAAATGCCTAATGTAATGACCATATTTACATCGCAAAAAAAAAATCTGATCTGAACATCTGTCACGCTAACACTCCACCGGAAGCGCAATTACATGTCATTCGATTTTGAGCTTACGGCTAAATGCGCATCGTGAGCAAACGTCACCGGAAACAACAAGACTTCCCGAACAAGTGCAAAAATGAGCGATTCTAGTTCCAGCACGTGGCTGCTTCCATAGCAACGCAGCTAACTAGTCGGTTAAATACAAGCTAGTTGTTGTCAACGTCCATCTCGCGTGCACACACAGCGCGAGGAACCTGAGCGCGCCCATCCCCCACCGCGCGCGGCCACACGCCATGCACTTTCACTCTGCAAAATGAACACTTTTAACTAGTTATAAGCGCACTCCAGCTATCTAAAACGCGAACGGAGACTATAATCGTTAGTTTGTGCATAACTAGGTGCTGAGGTGTGTTATAATGGGCGAATGAGAGGCTCGTCTTACTCGTGCCGATGCTTCCACTCTCACCAACCGCTAGCTTCTGAAGCTAAAGTGCTGAACAAACGTGCCACAGCGCCGACGCAAATCCGGCAGAAGGGTATTCCTCGACCTTTCCACTCCACAATCTTACTTCTGTCCTGGAATAATATCTATTTTCCTGTGGTCTGTATTAAATATAAAGGAATAGAAGAAACATTTAGCAGCTTATGGCCAGCCAAGCGCTTCAGAGGAAGCCGACGGCCTCAGACTAGCAGTAGGGCGGAGACTTTCCACGCGAAAATGAGGTAGCGGTCTCGTGGGGCCTCCTTCCAATTAAAAAAACTGAAGAATAAAACTTTTTTTTTTAAAAACACCCCTCACCCTTATATCAATATTATGTAACGTTATTAAACTAGTTTTAAATCTGAGATTATGATTATGAAAGCAAAGTGTTTTGCCTACATCAGTTTAGTTGTTTGGCGGTATTCAATTATAATTGGTGACATGTGAGATTAGAATTACGCATTGTATTTCGAAAGCAGCTATTTCCAAAAAAAAAAATTGTATTACAAAACCGTTTAACAAAAAATCGGACTCGTGATAAACAGCACAGTTGACGTCCCGCCCAACCCCCACCGAGCGCAGGGACAGACCTGTGTTTTGCCTGGCTGGGCACTGCCTGCGATTTCGCCACACCCACAATCTCCTCCGCTCAATAACAGACTGACATCATTGGTCTGCGTATTACACTGCTATTTTCAATCTACCTTAAGTATCGTAAAAGCATCGCAGTTGTCTTGTGACTTACAGTCAGCCTGTGCCTATTAGAACTGTTACCCATAAATTGCAGCAAAATGAATTTTTCAGCTGACTTGTTCATTCACTTGTTCATTTTCGACCCTACTACTGACTTGATCATTATAATCAAAGACCATCATTGTGCATATATTAGTTTATATTTCTTCATAATGTATTCATAAAGGTTTGTTATATATTAGCATATTGTTATTTTATATTTATTTATTATAAATTACCTTATTTTAACACAATTTTATTGAATATGTCTTTGTCTTGTTATTACTTGTTTTGTGTATAACGCTTTGGCAATATTGTATTTGTATGTAAACATAATCCTGCCGATAAAACACATTAAATTGAAAATCACACACACACACACACACTTGAATATGTGGTCTATGGGGAAACAAGGACCATCATTGTACATATATTACATTTTTTCTTCATAATGTATTCATAAAGGTCTGTTTTATATTAGCCTATTGTTATTTTATATTTAATATAAATAAACACACACACACGCACACACACACACACACATTTCCATTTAACACCTGGCCTAATTTAACTGAGAACCCTGTACAAAGCTTTTTTTCCCTCTTCATCTGAGAGATGATGACACAACTTTGTAACATCTTAAACCATCTTTGCTTGCTGGAAAGATGTTAAAGGATAGGACTGAGGAGGACGAGGTTAACTCTCAACCCGTGAGATAAACCACCAGCCCACATGCTCTCCAAGTGAATTATAACCTGAGATCATAATCCATATATCATTGGTTGTGGTTGCTCTAAAATTTGTTCTCATACAGCTATAATGAGAGCAGTGTATGAGCATTATGGAAGCAGGAACACATTTCTGGACAGGACACTATTAAAATTTAGTTTGGGTATAAGCCTAAACTTCACATAAACTTGTCCCTCAAATCTGATGGTTAATTGGAATGTTCAACAAAGATGATGATCCAGGAACATGTTGCACTTGGTGAAGTCACGTTCACTTATAAAATTATTTATACAAGGTAGATATGCATGCAATGGACATCTTTGGTTATAACCGTGACGCTGGAGAAAAGCATTTTAAATGCTGAATGTCACAGTGCCAAGCAAGCAATGATTGGATTATTGGATTTTATACAGATATTAATTTGTTTTGTGCAGTGCATTGATTTGAAGATGCAATTCTCCCTCTCTCTTTAATATGACAGACCTAAAAGTAAAGGTCAGTCCTTTGTGTATATCTCATTAGCAATATGCAAAGCAGTAAAAAAAAAATTGCTTCAAAATGGACAAAAACAAAATCATGTTTGCCCCTTTTTCTTGCTCAGAATGGCTTAATGTGCCAATAGTTCTGTCATTGATGATTGCCATGAATTTATGTCCCCAGCAATTGTCTCATATGTTTGTAGTTTTTCAACGCTTCAATGCCAGCTTTATACAAAGATTGGATACAAACAGACAAATAAAAATGTTTGCTGTATCCTTGGCAACAGCACTGGCGCTGGCTGTAAATGAGGCAATCAAATTAATGCTGGAACATAAAGCAGGGAGAAAGAGTAAAAACTGGAACACTCAGAGCCAGACACGATTATCCATTTCATACCAAATTTAGCATGCATGGAGTGAAGCATTACACTTTTGGATGAGATTCTCTGTAACTTGGTCTATCAAAACACATATTGACAGTTTAATTAGAATTGGAAGCAAAGCATTTTGGGTGTCTTGCACAGTTGTCCCTAATTACTAAGACCTTTGTGATTCAGTTGGGGAACTGTTTTGGCCAACAAAGAGTAAGCAAGAGGAATGTTTTTGGGAAAATATTCTGTAAAAAGAATTTAATTTAGAACAAAATTATTTACATTTACATTCATGCATTTGGCGGATGCTTTTATCCAAAGCGACTTACAAGAGAGGAACAAAAGCATTTCATTAAGGAGGCAACAATATTCGTATACAACGGCAAGTTTATTTGATGACAATATTAGGAAGCAAGCCAGAGAGGAGGGGAAGAATTACAGAGAAGGAAAGTGTGTGTGTGTGTGTGTGTGTGTGTGTGTGTGTGTGTGTGTGTGTGTGTGTGTGTGTGTGTGTTGGATTATGGTGGTGGTTAAGTGTTTGTGGAAGAGGTGTGGCTTCAGCTGCTTCTTGAAAGATGTGATGGTCTCAGCAGTTCGGATGGAGGTTGGCAGCTCATTTCAGAGGAACAGAGAGGGTGAAACTTTTGGAGAGTGACTTTTTGCCTCATTGTGAAGGAACGACAAGGCATCACTCATTCAGTCACTTGCTGGTGGGCGGAAGCATACATTTGTAGGAGTGTATTGAGGTTGGGAGGTGCTTTTCCAGTGGAAGTTCTGAAAGCCAGTGTCAAAACTTTTGATTCTGGATGCATGGGAGCCAGTGAGATCAGGAGTGACATATTTTTTGTTGATTGAAGACCAGACATGCTGTCGCATTCTGGATCATCTGCAGATGCTCAGGCCCTGTTTACCCACTGGTGTTTAGATGCATTTTGGCCGATCGGATCACAAGTGGATGACACTAAATACAGGTGTAAATAGGGTCTAAAACGTTTTGAATTTGTCCACTTTCTACCAATTCCAGAGGTGGTCAAAAACGCATTTGACCGGATTGCTTTCGTAGTGTAAAAGCTCATGTGGTCGAATGTGTTCGAACAGCCACAAAAGACCATCTACTCTCCGCCTACTGACCTAATGCGTAAATATTATGGGGAGAGCGCTAGCCAGACGGTATTTAAACTTTGTCGGCTGAAGACCCAAGTTTGTTTTAAAGAAAAATGTACCAAGCACAATGTTCACACACACATTGCTTTGAAAGCTGCTGCTCTCCGTATGTTTTTTTAGTTTTTTTTTCCCCGGTTGTTCATATGCATCAATTGACAAAAGAGACGGATTTAAACACCAGGTGTAAATGGGAATGTGTCTCCCTCATCCACCTGTGATCCGATCAACCAAAACGCATCTTAATAGAAAAGAAAAGAAAAGAAAAGAAAAGAAAAGAAAAGAAAAGAAAAGAAAAGAAAAGAAGAGGAACCAACACTGAACCTTGAGGCACCCCGGTGATTAGCTGATGTGACTCAGAAATCCCTCCTCTCCATTAAAACCTTGAAAGATCTGTCTGTGAGGTAAGACTGTGAGGCACCGACTTACTATACATGTGATTCCCAAGTCAGAAAGGGTGGACAGGAAGATCTGGTGGTTTACAATGTCAAAGGCAGCAGACTGGTTTAGAATAAGGAAAGAGGATTTGGAGTTTGCTCTTGCCAATGGTCACAGGGGAGGTGTCTGGAGTTTACACTTTTGAAGCCAGACTGGTTGTTGCCAAGTAGGTTGTTCTGAGAGCAAAAAGGCAAAGAGCTTATTGAACACAACTCTTTCAAGAGTTTTTGACAGAAAAGGAGTAGCTTACCAATGCTGCAAAATGAATGGCTTACCTTTCACACTTTCCCATCAAATGATCGTGAGCATCATCTTCTCAGTTCTCGCAGATGCATCGTGGCGCTCTCGTGAACTCAATCAGAGGCCCACACAGAGGAAAATTAATAGTTGAATAAAGTCGTTATTTTTGTTTGTTTTTTTGCGCACAAAATGTATTCTCGTCGCTTGATAAACTTAAGGTTGAGCCACTGTAGTCACCTGGACTATTTTAACGATGTCTTTACTAACTTTTCTAGGCCAGCAGATGCAATTACCTAGCAGCCTATGAAGGAGTGAGCCAGCTCTCAGATTTCATCAAAAATATCTTAATTTGTGTTCTGAAGATGAACGAAAGTCTTCTTGGAAGTCTTCAAGGGGTTGGAACAACATGAGGGTGTGTAATTACTGACAGAATTTTAATTTTTGGGTGAACTAACCATTTAATTTACTTACTTTTCATGTTTTATTTAACAATACAAATGATATGCATTGCATTGATCTGGCAGGCAGCCAAGGTATGAAGGAAGTGTGGAATGCGGGCGGATGGAGGTTAGTTGTGGGTAAGTGAGACTCTGAGAACTGGTTGCCACCTTATTAGTGGAATAGCTGGCAAAGTCACCAGCAGTCAGGGAAGAGGTGGGAGGAGGAGGTGGTTGGGGACAGGATAGAGGGAAGATTGTTGTGAATAGTTTCCAGGTGTATGAGGTGTTGCTGGTTTTGTTTTGGTAGTAAAAGACCTTAGCAAAAGAAACACTAAAGGAGAAAGAAGATTGGAGAAAATAATACTTGCTCAGGTTAGCTATGAAAAATTCAGATGAGAAGCACGATCATTTGGAGTGTTATAATCCAAGCACGTCTGTGTCAGGCCCATGTGGCATTATGCTTTATTGCATAAACCCCAGATTTAATGCATCACCAAGCTGTGAAACTGCTCAATCCATATAAATGTGACTTCAGTTTTGATCATGGAAAGGTCATCGGTCTTAGCTGCGATGTCTGAGTCTGGCATTACAATAGCTACTAGATGATTGGTTTCCAGAGCTGTGTGTTCCCAAGATTACAGTGTTGTGAAACTTTAGCATATGCACCATTAACCTGAAATATTATTTCTGAGTAATGAATGGTATGAGGAGATGACACACTTAAATAGCAGTATATTCATAACTCGCTGCGCTCCAGAAATACCCTGTAGATACAGATTGCATTCCCAGCATGTCTCTATATATAAAAACAAAAGTCTGTAATTGCTGCAGCTGGGAGGCTTTTAGTGCTAGGCCAACAACAACAACAACTTATACTGGGATTTGATTTTCTCCAGAGGCTCAGATTGGACTCAAAACCACATTTCAGCACATTAGAACCAATTCTGTAAGTTTTTCGAATAATATTTTGACCTAAGAATTCAATTTAGGTTTAAGATAATAATGATGACTTTAGGGATGGTGAGTTGGAAAAAAGCTCCACCCAAATATAGAATGACCACAGAGGTAACACACACTTATTAGTCACAGATACAAACTCCAACAGGGACACCCAGTGGTACAAATGGGCATCATGCCTATTTAACCACTCCATCTCTCTCTGACTCATAAATTGAAACTACCATGTCCAAGAATATGTATTCTATAACTGATAATAATATAATCCAAAATGTTAAAAAAAAGAAAGAAATTAATACTTTTATTCCACAAGGATGCATTAAATTGATCAAAGTGATTTCTATTTCAAATAAAAGGTTTTTTTTTTTTTTTTTTTTTTTTGAGAAATCAAAGAATACCAAAAAATGTACCATGGTTTCCACAAAATATTAAAATAAGCACTACAACTGTTTTCAACAGATTATTAACTATTAACAATTGAGTTCCAAATCAGCATTTTAGACTGTTTTTCAAAGGATCATGTGACACTGAAGACTGGAGTAATGATGCTGAAAATTCAGCTTTGCCATCACAGGAATAAATTACATTGTAACATATATTAGAAAACAATATTTTAAACTGTAATAATATTTCACAATATTGCTGTTTTACTGTATTTTTGATCAAATAAATGCAGCCTTGGTGAGCATAAGACACTTCTTTCAAAAACATTAAAGAAATCTTTCTGTATATTATGTACTACCAAGTGAACTATATTGTCAAATGTTCTGAAGTTATACAATTGTATTTTTTGTAGCTGACCGAAATGCATGAACGTATTCACTGAAAATATTTCCATTTGCCATTATAGTCATATGACTTGACGAATCAGGGAAATATACGCAATGATCCAAAACACCCAATCAGCGAGCGAATGTGGGCAGCCACGCCTTCGTTTTCAAAAGTCTCTGGCTTAATCTGAAATCGCCCCCTAAACCCTCAATCACTATTCCTACATTAGTCCACTAATACAGTTCACTTGAAGGAGTGAATGAAAACGAGTAAGCGAATTCGGACAGCCGTTGAGTGTACATTGGCTGTACACCTGATATTACAGTGCAATGTGGGATTGAATGAGTGCACTCGGTAACGTCCACTATGGTTTTGGACACCACTACAAATGGCTGTCCCCTCAAATAATGCCCTATTTGAGGGTATGGGGGTGATTTCGGATTCAGTCACCGGTTTGGTCCATTTACACTGAAACGCAACATAGTGTCGGCCCAGATCCGGCCCACATCTGGACCGTGTGAAATCCACATGAACCAGATTTGGGCCAGATCTGGGCTGATACTATGTTGCTGTCTGGGCTGCAGCGTTTCCAAAAGTCTCAGTTTTCGAGGGCCGAAAACTCCGGAGTAGTGTGAACGCCAGGCGTAACCGTAGCAAGAGTTATGCGTTTTAAAACGAAAACATAATAGTGTAAACAGGGCCTTAGAATTCTCAGATGCCAACTTGATTTGAATATTTTATTCACCAATGAAATGTAATTAATACATTTTAAAAGTGTGACTTAAGTGATGTTTTGGGGCCACAGTAAATGTGCTAAATCAATTGACATGTCCATGTTTTGAAATGTATAGTATGTTGTGATGATGAGATAGGCCGTTCTAAAGACCTTTCAACCCTTCTGAACACTTGTTCATGGTGCTATAATAATCCAACACAAGGGAGAAAATACTACCTGGAACATTCTTGGGAAAGGGCAGGGAGATTTCTCAGAGGGCTAAATAGACACATGCACAGAGGAAAACGAAACAAACACATTGCCTGCAACAGGTGTAAATGTCCACCATTAAGGATCTGCTCAACACTCTGTAAAACACACAAGGGTGCGTGACTGGTCTGATTGTCAAATAAAAGATTGGGTATTTCTAAGTTTGATGTAATCTAGAATATAATGTAGATGTAGTACTTTCCCCCAAAAAGAACTAGTCAGCCTCAGCAGAGTATACAGAGATGAAGTTGAGTCAAAGATAGCATCATTTTGAGAAATGGGCTCTTTGCAGAAAAAAAAAAAAAAAGACTATGAAAAGATTTGACTCCATTCCATTTGTGACAAAGTGTGAAAAGTGTTAAATGGATTTCAGAATTTAAAAGAGACCATCAAAAAGTCCAATTATCGTCTCCATGTGCATTCACATGGACAAACTGCACAGAGATAAAAGTGTGTGTCTTGCACTTACAGCAGTTCTGGCTTCTTCTCATCAGTTTGCCCTTGGGACAAAATGATCTATCTGTTATCTTTCAGATATGTAGAGAATTTTAGTCAGCAAAGAAACTATGTTTGACGTGTGATCCTTTGCTGAAATGCTTTCCACCTAATATTTCTTAGTTTCATCTTAATCTCCGGCATAATGTGTGTTTGACGCTGCAATATGTGTGTGGTTGGTCATATTTAATGCATTGTTATATGGTTGCTAGGGTGTTTTGAAGAGTTGTTGCATTGCTTTTATTATCCGTCAGGTGAAATTCGTATGTCTGACCAATTAACAGACAAGGAATGCTGCATGATTTCATATTCATGTACTGTATGTCGCACAAATGGTGCAGGACGAGTTACACAGTGAAGTCTAATAATAATGGAAACATACTAAACATAGCAGTGCGTGAACACAGATGCATCTGGTTGCCTTCTGATATGTGTCATGTGCAATTCAAGTGCAAGTACGCATTGCATTCTAACCTGATCTTGAGGGAAAACGTTCTGTTACAAGGTGGTGATTTTGTTTGAATTCGTATGATGTGAATTCTTACAAAGACTTTTTTTCTTACATTTTTTTTAAGTACCCCCTACCCCACCCCTAAATATACCCATCGCTGTGGTGTAAGCAGATCCTATGAAAACGCACAAATAAGATCGTACAAATTCATACAAATGAGCCGCCAATTTGCCAAAACATAAAATAGTTACGAATTGTCATGATATTGTGTTGGAATCGGCACAAAATTCACACTAAGAATGATTAGTATAGCGTCCGCACCATCAGACGATAATATTCCATTTGTTATAAGCGATTTGAAAGTGATTTCAACGTTTGTCTGTGTCGTTATCGTTAAAGTGGTGGTGTGGACTACCCTATCTCATAGAATTAGA
The DNA here is from genome assembly GCA_022828995.1 of Vimba vimba. NCBI lineage: Eukaryota > Metazoa > Chordata > Actinopteri > Cypriniformes > Leuciscidae > Vimba > Vimba vimba. The sequence goes on from CM040822.1 coordinate 28,391,072, forward strand.
ACGATTATCAAAACTTTATAGTTATAGTATAGTTATAAGTCCCATTCACACAAAAAAATTAAAACTATAACAATAACTAGCGTCCACACCAACAGATCTTACTCAGAGCAGCGCCATGACAGATATGAAAGTGAGGCTGTGATATACTTACTGTGTTTTCAGTGGCATCAGCTGTAAAAAGCTGTATAAAGCCAATTTTCCACAGCTCATATTGTCTGTGTTTTTTTGTCCACTGAAATTTCTCGGAACGATATTTTTACAGTGTTTCGCCAGCAGAACAATCCAAAAACACATTAAATAACAATGAAGAGTACAATGAATAAATTAAGAGATGTATGTCTATCCCTCACAGCCTTGTTTTTATTCCCGTTAAAAATCAAAGATGGCGCTGCTGTGAATAAGGTCTAACGCTCTGTTTATAAGAGTTTTGTCGTCTGTCACTTTAAATGTTCACGCTCTTTAAAGTCAGGTGGATTCTGAATGGCTCTCAAAATTTTTGTCATTCATCAGCTGGAAAGAAAAAATTCTGAAAGTGATTCCAAAGATATTGTTCCTCTGTGTTGTTATCGTTATAATTGGTGTTGTGGACTTCCCTATTCTCATAGAATTAGAATGACTATTAAAACTTTAGTTAGAGTTGTCATTATAGTTATCGTCCTTGGTGTGAACGGGCATTAAATCATACAGTCAGTTTTCTCTTTCAGGTCAACTACTGTCATGGCGGAGCTACAACTGTCTTGCTGAGCAAGTTAGATACAAATATTTTACATAAAATATCTGCAGTGCATTCTTAAAACGTGCGCTCTACACTGCTTTACATGTTTTTAAGTATTATTTGAGGGTAAGAAACCATATATGATACCAGCCATGTCAGATGTTATTGCTAATGTGTTATTTAAATGTGAGATTTTTGTATTCCAATTAGAAATGCACTTGTGTAACCAGTCCTACTCAACCTGCTCTGAGCGGGATTCAAACTGTGTTCTCTGGCGCGGGAGACGGCCACTCTAACAAGGTCACTAAAGACCGCAGCCTCTAGCATCAGTTGCTAGAGAGCCTCTTGAGATCAGGGGAGTGAGGTTTACATGCAGATCTCACTGGCCTATATCTGTTACACAGTCACTTCCCTAAACCTCACTCCCATCCGGGTCAACGGCACCTAATGTAACTGCTCCTACTCAACCCGCTCTGAATGGGTTTTGAACCGTGGTCTTCGGCATCGCTCTAACAAGGAGGCTAAAGACCGCAGCTTCTAGCATCAGTCGCTAGAGCGCCTTTTGAGATCAGGGGAGGGAGGTTTACTCGGATAGCTCTTACTGGCCTACGAAGTTACACTCACCCCCCTAAATCTCACTCCCATCCGGGTCAATGGCGCCAAATGTTACCGGTCCCACTGACCCACTCCTATTGGGATTCAAACCTTAGTCTCCGGCATGGGAGGCGGGTGCTCTAACAAGGAGGCTGAAGAACACAGCCACTAGCCTCAGTTGCTAAGCGCCTCTTGAGATCAGGGGAGTGAGGTTTGCACGCACAACTCCTACTGGCCTACGACAGTTACACTTGCATGAAATAGCTGCTGAGTGTGATGGTCAGAACTGCATTGCCTTGAGAGGGACCTTGTTCAAATGAAAATGTACAGAATCATTGGGTTTTATGGTGTAAAAATGCTTTGTTTCTGCCCTCAGATTTAGGGGAAGAAATCACTAATCTTAACTATGAGTAATCATATTGGTGATGCTTGATTTAGTAAACACCATAAATCATGTATGCAAGCTCAATGACAGTGGTTTGATGAAAAGTGGCACATGGTTATTTCTGTTCAGTTCTTCACCTCCATGCTGGAAAGGGGCAAGGTCAGGGTGTCAGGCCGGCTAGGAAGGACTCATTCCACACATCATTTGGCAGGAAATTGCTGCCCTACACAGTTTCACACTGGCACACAGCCCACAAAGCCACAAATCTGCCAGCAGCATTATCGGGTATTTTAAAAACCCTTACAGGTCTCAAGAGGAGCAAGAGAAGGCTGACGGTTATTGACTCAACATGCTTTCTTGAAATTTCATTGCTCTACTTTGGATCTATCAATACAGGTATGTAGAGACCTTGGCCTTGCAAGAGATATAAACGGAAAGCTTTAAATATATTGATTGATTAGTAAGATAGAGCATGCTGGGTTTGAATGCTTCTCTGCCTTCTGATAAGTGCTCAGAGGATAGCAGAGCAAATGGAGGAAAAATGTTTCAGGAATACATTCACTGATGTGCCTTCTTTGATTCAAGATGTCTTGGAGTTAAAATCAACTGCTCTACAAAGCCATGTTAAGTGAGACATGAAAAAATACAATAGAAAGCCAATAAGTTGCTGTCCGTTGACGTGAATGAAAAGCATATTTTATTTGTGAATTCCCAAGAATAAAGGTCTTTGTGTGCATTGATTTTGAAATCCATTTATCAAATGGAGACAACGATTTAGACGGTTTTAATCAACCAAAAACCTTTATCGATTAGAAAGAAAAGGCATATTCATTCTCAACAGGAACTAGTAAAACTATTTGTACATCCCTCAATGCTGAGTGCATTCAATCATCTCATTACTTAAAAATCATGTGACATTGGACAAAAGGATAGAGACTTGTTTCAGGAATAAAGATTTGGGCTATTTTCCAAACCCAGGGTCAGTGAATCAATAATGTATTTACTCTGCTTTATGTTTGGCATCGTTCTGCATTTAGCAAAAGCATGGTGTGCTTAAGAAACAGTTGACATTGTCGAAACAGCATATGTTAGTGTGTACTTGTAATAATAATGCAATTCTCTTCATGCCCTGATGCTCTTAGTAATGGCAAGGCAATTTTGAAAGTGGGGCTCTATCAACCGTCAACTCCATTTCTGACCCCTGAATGACCCGCTCCTCATAGCTGTATATTACAGCACTCAAGCTTTGTTTGAATATGCATAGGCTACTTCCAAATATGTTTCGGGAGCATTATCGAGCATTCTAATCATGCATGTTTGTGCACTTATCTTGTGATAGTGTTATTATTTTGAGCTGAGTTCTTTAGAAAATTAACAATTTTCTATTGTCCAATTTTGGTTAGTCTGTGTGAATTGCAGCCTGTTTCGCGTTCTTTGCTGACAGGAGTGTCACCGGTGTGTCTTCTGCTGCTGTAGCTCGTCTGATTCAAGGTTTGACGTGTTTATCCGTTCAGAGATGCTCTTCTGCAGACTTCGGTTGTAACGAGTGTTTATTCGAGTTACTGTTGCCTTTCTATCAGCTGAACCAGTCTGGCCATTCACCTCTGATCTCTGGCATCAACAAGGCATTTACTCCCACAGAACTGCCGCTCACTGGATATTTTCTCTTTTTCAGACCATTCTCTGTAAACCCTAGAGATGGTTGTGTGTGAAAATCCCAGTAGATCAGCAGTTTCTGAAATACTCAGACCAGTCCGTTCGACACAAACAACCTTACAGCGTTCAAAGTCACTGAAATCACCTTTCTACCCATATTCTGATGCTCAGTTTAAACTTTGAACAGCAGGTTCTTGTCCAAGGCTGTGTTCAAAATCACTATTCCCTAGATCAGTGGTTCCCAATCCTGGTCCTGGGGACCCACAGCTCTGCACAGTTTGTCTCCCTCATTTAACACACCTGATTCAGATCATTATCTCGTTAGGAAAGAGCTCTATGAACTGAACTGGGTGTGTCAGATAAAGGAGACATATAAAATGTGCAGAGCTGTGGGTCCCCAGGACCAGAATTGGGAACCACTGCCCTAGATTACTCCACTAATACAGTTCACTTGAGGGAGTGAATGAAAACGGACACTGAGTTGGCCGAAGGGCTGCCGCTTTTACCTAGTTTGCTTGCTGTTTAATAATTATTTTAAACTTAGCAACTTGGCAGCTCCAGTAGTAAGATGAAAAGATTTATCTTGAACTCTGACATAGAAACTAGCATGTATAAACCTTAATTAAACAATTTAATAATCAATTAAAAAGTAATTTATACCTGTATGATATTACGCTGTAGCCACATTGGACCAGCGGTTTGGAAAATGGACGGATGGATGATTCAGCTGCGGGCGCCATTTTCTGGTCAAATACGGGAATTCATTCAGCGTGTGACTCTCACAGTGCATTATGGGTATTATCTAGCTGTTGAGCGTACATCGGTTGTACACTCGTTATTGCAGTGCTCCCGCTGATTTCTGACACCACTACAAATGGCTGTCCCCTCAAATAGTGGCCTTTTTAACTGTATAGGGGGCTATTTCAGACACAGCCCACGTCTAACGCATTGAGTTGTTGCCATGTGATTGGCTGATGAGATATTTGCTTTAATGAGCAGTTGAACAGGTGTACCTAATAAAGTGGCCAGTGAGTGTATATGCTGTATGAATTATGGCTTTTTTTTAAAACAGTATTAAACTTAGCCTACTTTACAAACTTTATATATGCAAGTACGGTCTCTGAATATTCTTATATAATAATCTACATAACATTTCAATTTAAGTTAATGAATTTCATTAATATTTAATGGTGGATGCAATGTTTCTGATGACAGTTTGATAAAATGTTTATAGGCAATTCATTCAATAAGTAAATGTGTTATTTAAAACTGCACTTACTGCAGTTTTATGAATTTCTTTGAATTTCAGTCCATACTCCAATATAAATCTGCATCCTGTCAATTCACTTCCATTCTTGAATTTAAAAGGCAGGATATGACATACTAGATGCTCAGCCTCTAGGTAGGTTTCAGTTTTCTGAAAAAGTCAGTATTGAAGGGGATCAGAAAAATATCTATTTACAATGCATTTTGTTTTCAAACTAGATTTTAATGGATGTAGACTAACTGAAACAAACCAAATACTTGATATTGCAAAGGCATTGCTCTTACCATAAGATCCTCAAGCTTCCTTAAGGCCATCAGATTTGTTCATAAACTGCACTTACAGAGTTATGGACCATCATTCTTTGCTGATTTATGTATCACTGAAGTGCTCTGTCAGTGAATAGTTAATATATTCTTTACATAGTAAAAGCTGTGTATTGTAAAATCAATACTTCTGGCTTCTGTACACAAAATATGTCAAACTATGGTCAGATAGTTTTATAAGAGAACTGAAATGGAAATTTTATAATCTCAAACCATTTTCAAGATGGATATTTTTTAGATTTGTAATATACAAGCATAGGCTTGTGACATAAGAGCATGTGGCAGGTGTTCATTGTGAAAGAATGTAAAATGTTGTGTAAAATGATCCAAGGATTTCTCTGTTTTTTAGGACTTTCCAGAACTCAAATCTTCCAGATCTCACTGACAGGCATCAGACAAGATGTTCTTTGTGAAGGGGGTCAAAACAACACAAGCCACTCAACAAAGGTGTACTTCTGTTTACCACTTGCTCTACCTGCCTCTATAGGCTACAATTATTGTAATTTTGGTGATTGTTATTCGTGTCATCATGTGTGGCCAATCAGCACCCAGGACTGGAACTATGTTTGATCATATAATCTATTTCACTGTTTGGACATCTTTTCCCAGTGTAATTCATAAGAGATTGTGGGGATATGAGCTAAAGGATAAAAAAAGGACAGAAACAGCGCTGAAGGCCGGGGAGGACAGAGCCATTCTGCTGGGTTTGGGTATGGTGTTCAGCTCAGTCATGATGTACTTTGTGATCTGTATCACCATGGTGCGTGCGCATGCAGACAGGTAGTGTTACATAATGACTGCTTCAATAATATTTAGCCCTGAACTATACATATGTGACCCTGGATCACAAAACCAGTCACAAGTCGCACATGTTTATTTGCGGCAATAGCCAACAATACATTGTGTGGGGCAAAATTTTTGATTTTTCTTTTATGCCAAAAATCATTAGGATATTAAGTAAACATCATGTTCCATGAAGATATTTGGTGTAAATTTCCAACCGTAAATATATAAAACATTTATTTTTGTGAGTGAATACAGCAAATGGACAACGGACAAATGGATTCCAGATTGTCAAATAGTTGTATCTCGGCCAAATATTTTCCTATCCTAACAAACCATACATCAATGGAAAGCTTATTTATTCGGCTTTCAGATGGTGTATAAATCTCAATTTAAAACAATATACCCATATGACTGGTTTTGTGGTCCAGGGTCACATATTTCAATTATGTTTTTGGAACCTTTAAGAGTTATCTTTCTTTTAAAAGTTTTCTTTCTGTTGTAAAATGCAGTGTATTGACAGATGAGACCACCTGTATTGTGCTTAACTCCACTCTTACGAAGGATATCAATTGTTCATACAACTGTGGCTCTGACTGCTGGAGAAGCTCCGAGTTCCCCTGTCTACAGGTCTACGTCAGCCTGAACGCCACCGGACGTATCGGGCTGCTCTTTTACAATGAGGAGATGCTGGACGTCAGTTCTGAGGTGAATCTTTCAACTGGTTTCTCCTAAACAGCAATGAGATTAAATTTAAATCGAATGGAGAATTTTCAAAGGTGAAAGAATTCATTCATTTTGCATGTTAGGTGTGCTGACATTGGATTGGCTGCATCCCAAATCACATACTCACTTGAGTAGGTACTTATGTTGAATAAATAATTACTTCACAACCGCTAAAAAAGTAGCATCATTATCATGTGACCTACCAGTGTCAGTTATGTCACTTTACTGTCATTCTCAAATCCTCTCCTGTGGCCTTATGGGATAGTACAGTGTCCATCGTATGCACACTTCAGAAAGTAGTAGGTCATCCAGGGTCTTTTTGCCTACTCTTTTATGAGTACTGTGAATTCGGACATTTGTTACATACTGTTTTCCACCTTCTATATAGTAAGGAAGTATGCGATTTCGGATGCAGCCACTGATATTACAAAATGGTGGATGAGTGCAAAATGGATGAGCAGAATCTTTAAATGAAACTCCTGAGCTTTGAGCAACTTTTTATGCCCGGTACATATTATATGATTTTGTGCTGTCCCAGACGAAAGACGGTCAATCATGGCGATTTCTGTGGTCATGGCTCCTAAATGTTGGTCCTGCGTCATACAGTTAGAGAGGTTCAAAGACGGCCGTTGTCACGGTCTTGCAACCAAAGATAGCCTGTGATAATTTTCTGACAGTGTCTGACACTTTTACTGACTAGCAAATAAAAATGCAACATGAAATAGCGTATTGATCAATGCAACATGACTCTAAAACTTAAAACTACTGTACTTACCTCAAGCTCCATTTGCAAAATTGGCATGTCAAGTTGGCCTCTTTTCCCTAACCATGACCCAGTCCATATTCTTTTTCGCTTCCTTTTTTTTCAGTATACATAAAAACCACAATTGCCAAAGTGCGATTCATCGCTCTATTTGTTTACCACTAGCACATGCTTTTTTTCCTTCTATACTAACTTGCTTTGTAGCCTATGATTCAATAGGTGTCATCATCATACAGTCTAAACATGTTGTACCCAGGTTTATTAGATCCATGTCGTACAGTGTGATTTGTAATGATCTTATAGGATTGCCGAAATTGCACAGTCTGTCTGTAGCAGGTATTAGAAAGACAATTTTCATGATAGTAAAGTAGGACGTTTAGAAAAAAACAGAATGATATTAATTCTTGTAAAGTTTGTTCTGACAAGGATGGTTGTAAATGAACTCAAATTTAAAATGGACCTCTAATTTAAAATTAACCTCCCACACTATATACACTAGTGTTCAGAAGTTTTGGTTCAGCAAGATTTTTTAAATGTTTCTGAAAGAAATCTCTTATGCACATTCAGGCTGCATTTATTTAATAAAAAATACAGTACAGATTTTACAATATTACCAATATGGAATTCATGCTGGTTTTGTCACGGACTTTCAGTTATCTTGCTCTTAGTTTCATTCTCATGGACTCTTATGGTACGTTTACACGATAATGATGCTTAAAATGGAGAGGTTTTTCTTTTCCCCATTCATTTGGATCCGAGAAAAGACTAAAAACGATGTATTCTGCATCCAGGCCATTAGATGGCGATGAAACACTATAGACTGAACACGTAATACGCATGTGCATGAGATTCGCATTTTTGTTGTTTACACGGAGACCGTTTTCAAAAGCTTGCACTTTGAAACCCGTTTTCAAAACTTTAAGTTTTCAGACACCCAACATGCCATTGTCGTGTAAATGAACAGCCAAAACGCTTAAAAAGTTTTACGTTTTTAGTTGAAAACGGTGTCATGTGAACAGCCCTTAAGTTCCTGTTGTCCTTTGTTTAGTTTCCCGCCACTTATTAGTTACTATGGAGATTCATTAATCATCACAGGTGTTTGCCATTAGTTCCCATTTGCTTTCATTTGTCTGTTCACGTTAATGCACTGGTTGAGGTTATTTGCCTGTATTATTTGGATTTACCTTCTGAGTGTGTGATTAAATACTTTTAGCCTGATCTTCCTCTTCATCGTCTGTTTGCTGCAACCCACCTTGACAGGCTTATGCTGGATTTTTCAGCAGGAAATGTCTTACTGACCAGAAACATTTGAATGGTATTAAAATATATCCAAAATTGCACATTTAAAGTAAATAATTTTCTTTATATACAAAACTGAAAAATAACATTAATAAATAACTCGTGGCTTTGTTTTCACTGTTTAAAGTAGATTTTTATTTTATTTTTCCATAGTGTTTTTATGTGCCAAAATGCCAGAAGGACCACAGCGTCCTGCGTGTTATGGTCCAGAATATTTCAGAACATCTGAAGACGCACCAGCAGGTAACATGTTACCACGACTCCAGCGAGCATCAGGCCAGTATCCTTCTGAACCGTCCGCATGGCAGCAGAGCAGTTTTCCACTCTCTCTTCTGGCCCTCCTGCATGTGTTCTGGAGGAACCCTCATCATACTCATGGTCAAGCTCACTCAATACCTTTCCATACTGTGTGAACAAATTGGCAAAGCACCAAAGTGAAAGGGGCACAGTCACTGACAGACTTGTGAAGTGCATGGATGAGCTTTAATTTCTCTTTCAAATGGTTTTTGGTCTCCTGCTGTTGACTGGATTGACTGGAAATTGATATGTTAGTCTTCCATGGCTAAGCTATATTGTAACCACAAATCATATATCTGAAGCACAATTCCAGATGGAGCTAGTGCTGTTCAGATAAGGACTTTTTAATAGTGCAATATAATATAAACATAACATTTCTAACACGGTTTCTAATCTTATGTTATAAGCCATTGGAAAAAATATCATAATTTGTTGATAGATACATTTAAAGAGTTTAAATTGGATAAACTACCAATAATAATGAATCAAAAATAAAGAAAATACTGATTAATTATTATAATTATCAACAAATTTCATGTGTAAAAAAACTGTTTTGGTTTCGTTTTCACTCTGTGTGCTCTGTTCCTGTCTGTCTGTGTTCATAGTTAGTTGTGTTGGATGTTAATTATCCCACACCTGTTTCTGTTCAGTTGGTTACCCTCTCAGTGTATTTAAGCCTTGAGTTTTTTCTGTTCAGTCTCATTTTAGTGATGGGAAGTCCAGCTCTTTTTTTAAAGATTAAACGGCTCCCAAATGGAGCTTTTTTTTTTTTAGCCCAATTTAGCAATTGTGAATGATTTGTGTGTTGGTAAGCAATTTTAATATAAATATTGTAATGTAAAAGATACATCTTGCAGATGCGCTGGGACCCATCCTCAGTGATGTATCCTGGGGTCATTGGGTGTTTCGGGTCTTTCAACATCAGACACCATCGGAGTTGATCAGACCCTGGCCTGTGTCCCAGTAGCAATTGCCCACGGTTCTGCCCTCTTAATCCAAAGCCACCTAGTGGCTTTCTCTGCGGCTTCGGTTGCGGATCGGATTGCCTTTCTCTAAGCTTCCCCTGTGATGAATAGGATTTTAAACACATTGCAGAGTGATCACCCTGCAAATCCTCTGCAGCCCACCTCCAGAGGCTCATAATATTTATCATTTTTATGCATTTTTTTCGTTACTAAAAAAAAAGCCTACAGTTACTAGGCTATTATTTAACATTTTTAAATACACAATAATCTGTACCACAATAAATAAACAAACCACAGCAAATAAACAAAGGCAAAAGTCTTAACATTAGCATTTAAATCCGGCTCCCCGCCTCTCTGTGTCGCTCTAGGCTACCTTGCCTGTAGCCTACCACAACACCATTGACTGTAAAACGGCACTACACTCGCTATCTTCGGAGCATGTGTCCCCCTTCCTTTCACATAATGGTATGATCCTAGTCTGTGCTCTCATGTGATTGGCCGCATGGTGTGCCCATCCAAATTAAGTCCCGCCCCAAATAAAGATTTGGCTCTCCACGACGGAAGTCAGCTCTTCTCATTCGCTACAAAAAAATCGGCTTTTAGAGCCGGCTCATTTTTCTAGTGGTATCTTGATTAACTTATTTTATACTCCATTTTACTAATATACTAATCATATGTTCATTACTACAGCCATATACTGTGACGGAAGGCCGAGCCTTGAAAATATATATATATATATATTTTTGCATTGTTTGCTCCTCCAATGGATCTACCTGTCATCTACTCCTGGAGCAGAAGGACCATTCCCTGGAGGAACATACAAGAGACTTTTTAAAACTGGCGTGCCTAACTCACTATGCTGACCAAGGCGTGCCTTCCAGTGGATGGTTCCAGAGAGGATTTTGCTGCGTTTGTGGAGTGGGTGCTGGTGAACAATGGATTGGTGTTTCCTCTGCCCAGTGAGGGACATCACCAGCCCCACTGCAGACCCAGAGCCCAGCCAGCCACCACCCACACACGCCACGGAGCAAACGGCAGAGCCCAATGCAGGCAGTAAGCCTAAGCCTGCCGTGATGCACGAGCCAGTAAAGAGGACTGAGCCAACTATTGCCCCGGAGCCCAAGCCCCACAGAGAATCTGACCAGGTGCGTGAGCCGGCAACACCATGCATCGCTGTGGGACTGCTCGTATGAGGGCATGGAAGAAAGCCCCGCCCAAATTCCCGCAGCTGAGAGTGAACTGTAGCTGGCCTCTGCATTGTTTGAGGAAATGGAAGAGGATGTTTCCCTGGTTCTCAATCATCCTTGTCCCACCAGCTCTAAGTGTCCTGTGTCTCCGCTGGCTCCTCCCAGCTTGAAGTCTCTTGTGTCTCCATAATTCCCACCCAGCCTCCCTCTCCCGCCTCCTCTTCCAAAGGCAGCAAGTTTGTCGACCCCTCATCCGCTGGTTCCCATCTGCTCCTCAGTTCCTCCATTGTTAACTCCAATATGCTGTGTGGATGACCCTTGAATCTTCCGATCCCCAGCTCCACCTTGGAAAGAGGATCCCCTGGCTCTGCCTCCAGCTCGACTCCATCGCTCCATCTCGGCTAGTCAACCTGTCGGCTCCACCTTGGCTCTTCCCTCCCTTGGCTCCACCTTGGACCATCGTCCTTACGGCTCCACTAGACTCTTTCGTCCCTCCGGCTTAGCCTTGGTCAGACATTTTCCTAGTGGTATCTTGATTAAATACTATTTGATTGTACTCCATTTGTCGTGCGTTCATTACTACAGTCACATACTGTGACAAGATTCTTAAGAAAATACTATTTTCCAGTTTATAAACTGGAAAGTAAATATATATTTTCCATTATATAAAAACATACTTTACACAGAAACTGACCTCCAACTGCAACTTTCAGATGCCATCTTTATTTATAATACAGTGCCCTCCACAATTATTGAACCCCCTGGTAAATATGATCAAAATTGGCTGTAAAAAATAAATCTGCATCGATTATCCTTGTGATCTTTCATTCAAAAAATGTGCAAAATTCTAACCTTTCATTGAAGTAAAAGAATTGAGAGTGGGGGGAAATCACATTATGAAATAAATGTTTTTCTCCAAAACACGTTGGCCACAATTATTGAAACCCTTTTATTAAATACTTTTTGCAATCTCCTTTTGCCAAGATAACAGCTCTGAGTCTTCTTCTATAATGCCTGATGAGTTTGGAGAATAACTGACAAGAGATCAGAGACCATTCCTCCATACAGAATCTCTCCAGATCCTTCAGATTCCCAGATCCATGCTGGTGCTTCTCCTCTTCAGTTCAGCCCACTCATCAGGTCAGGGAACTGGGACGGTCATGGCAGAGCTTCATTTTGTGCTCCACAACAAATTTTTGTTTTGATTTTGATGTTTGTTTTGGATCGTTGTCCTGATGGAAGATCAAACCACGGCATATTATAAGATTTCTAGCAGAAGGCGTCAGGTTTTGATTTTTTATCTGTTGATATTTGATAGAATCCACAATGCCATGTATCTGAACAAGAAGTCCAGGACCTCCAGCAGAAAAATATGCCCACAACATTAAAGATCCAATGGTATATTAAATTGTACACATGGGGTACTTTTTATCCTTGTGTTCACCAAACCCATCTAGTGTGTTTGCTGCCAAAAAGCTCTGTTTTAGTCTCATCTGACCACAGAACCCTGTGTTGTTTGAAGATCCAGTCGTGTCTGACAATTAAATTAGCTGGAATTTGTTTTTGGAGGAGCGAGGAGGTTTTTTTTTTAAACCCTCCCAAACAACATGTGGGGATGTAGGGGTTGTTTGATAATTTTTTTTTAGGCTTTCTGACCCTAAGACTCAACTAATCTCTGCAATTCTCCATCTGTGATCCTTGGAGAGTCTTTGGCCACTCAAACTTTCATACTCGCCGTGCATTAAGACAGTATAGACACACGTCCTTTTCCTGGCAGATTCATAACATCTTTAGTTGGTTATAACTTCTTAATTATTGCCCTGATGGTCAAAATGGGGATTTTCAATTCTTTAGCTATTGTCTTACAGTCACTTTCTAGTTTGTGATGCTCAACAATCTTTTGCTACGCATCAGAACTGTATTCTGTGGTTTTACTCATTGTGATGGATGATTAAGGGGATTTGGCCTTTGTGTTTCCTCATATTTAAACTCCTGTGAAACACGAAGTCATAGCTGGACAGTTTCATGTTCCTAGTCACCCTGGTGTACTAAAAAAGGTAAATATTAATGGGAATATACTTCAGAGATATTTTACTCGTAAAAAATTCTAGGGGTTTCAATAATTGTGGCCAACGTGTTTTGGAGAAAAACATTTATTTCATAATGTGATTTCCCCCCACTTTCAATTCTTTTACTTCAATGAAAGGTTAGAATTTTGCACATTTTTTGAATGAAAGATCACAAGGATAATCGATGCAGATTTATTTTTTACAGCCAATTTTGATCATATTTACCAGGGGGTTCAATAATTGTGGAGGGCACTGTAGAACAATCACAATGTATAAAATCTTTGGCCATATTTCAGGCATAAGGCACTAATATTATTTCATAAGACTGAATGATGAATTAAGTTATTATAACTACTAATTTGACCATTACAGTAGAGGCACATTATACTATTTTCTAGCTAACTTGGTCATGCTGCTCCACGTTGCCCCCAGGCCTGCATCTTAAGAGCCGGTAGATCCTTCCCTCCCTCAGTTTCCCCTGCTTGCCGAGTAACTCCTCTCTACTGATCTCAGTGCAGAGGAAAGCAAGATGCTGGTTGAGTTTCACCAGCCCCACCAGGAGGATTCCACCAAACAACATGAGGCTGGGCCACAGCAGGTAATAGAAGGCCATTTGAATGGAGTATTTACTCCTCAAGATGGCGTCATCTGGGTATATAGCACTGAGATAGCATGTCATGTATTTCCCTTGTGTATGTAACGCTTGTTTGATGTTACTGGCCTCAGCCTCTTGTTCTGTCTTGTTTCGTTGGCATTTCGGAGTGTAGAAGCACTGAGGGAAAAGATTATGGCAAACTGAAATGGATATTTCAGATATTATATAATATATAAAACATATTTTAATTTTGAAAGTCTTACCGTTCCATTGCTTTTCTCCATAATTTCCTGTTCAAAAAAGTAATAAAATAATTATTTTAAAAGAATAGAATATAACAATATTTGTTGTAAAATACAGTATTTTGACTCATTGAAATAAGTCAAAAATTACACTATTAAAATGCCTTAATTAAAATAAATTGTTGACATAAAAATCTTCATACATTTTAATGTCAGTAGTGTTACCACAAAATAAAAACACAGAATTTTATGAAATACATTTATGTATTACTTCACTAGTCACAATGAATAATTTTTTTTTTTTTTTTTTTTTGAAAGGTTATGTTATATTAAGCTTGTTGGCATTTACAATTAAGATGCTCAATATCAACAATAAGATGTTTAAATCAATACACATTTTGATGAACTATAGAAGTGAATAAATTGTTAAAATATTATTGTTATTGTTGTTATTATTAAGTATTATTATTAAGTACTTATTGTGACCTTGAATAAAATAAGAAGATATATTTAATGTAGGATTGTTTTTTTAAAAATTGATTTAGATTTTTTTAGCTTTTTCAACAGACTGAAATATAAGTTATTGTCAAATCTCTTTTTCAGTTGCACAAATTTGTGAAGATACCGAATGCCAATTGGTTCTTGTGTGTCATCATTTTAATATGCATACAGTAATTGCAAATGAGATTTGAGACGTACAGCAGAGGAGAAGGTTTTTCAGCAAATAATAGTTTTTAAAAAACTTATCTGCTTGTACCTTAATGGTGCTTTCTCTTTGGAGCTTGGCACTAAAATCATAGTCCATAAAACCAGAGGAATGAAAATAATATAGAATTTGGAATGACAGGATGATTAAATCCTCCACTCAGTTAAATAACTGTACCTTTGGCCTGGATTTCACAGCCTCTTCATCATAGTAAAGTCGAAGTGTTTTTTCAGGGGACGAAATGTTTACCCAAACATGCAGGCATTTAAAGCTGACATTACCACGGCAGTCCATTACTTCATCCAGCAAATCAATCCGGTCTAATGAGCAGTTGGCAGAATTTTTCCAGTTGCTGTCGGAAAGATAAACGTAAATTATTAAGTGAATGCTTACAATGTAAATATGTAATAAGGTATGCACTATATAAAAAATGTTGTAAAAACCTGTTAATTGGTTAACAGGAAGTTCCATTATATACAGGGAAAAGCTGTAATTGATTTAACTTTACATTTCATGTAAAACACTATTAAATGTACTGTTTTTGGAAGTAAAAAAAACAAACAAATCTTATAATTTACAGTGAAAAGCCGTAAACTGACATTCCCAGAATTGTGTGCATTAGGGTTTTATGTTACATCGTTGTGAAATTAATGTTTGTATTATTTTAGATTTGTGTGTTACCATGGTGGTATTTTGTATTGTGTGTTTGCCATTTTGCAACCTCTATATATTAGTATTTACTTCAGCTTGAGGAAAAGCTGCTTGTGATGAACTTTGGTCCATAGGTTTCGTTTATTGCCCTCCCCAACTATCATTGGGTCTTGAAGTAGGGGTATCGCTCTCCTTTGGATAAGTGCTCTGCTATTCGCTAACTATAGCAGGATTTGAGTAGAGTGATTTTATGCTAAATGGGGAATGAGCTGCGATCCCCCAATGACATTGAGGTTTTTAAGTAGGGCCTGAGCTCCCCTGCGACTCATTTTGGGGTTAAAGCCATAGGCAACAGAATTACTGGGCACATTGCATTATGCTCTGCTTTCCTTTCCCTCCCTTTTTATGGCAAAAATATTAGAGCCCTCGTGTTTGTGTTTTTCTTTCTTATTTATTCTGGTAAAGTTCTTACGGGTCCAGTCCGTTTTTTTTGTTGCCGTTTTTATAGCGACGTTAATGTATGTGCTTATACACAATGGACAGTATAACCTTTTCTGCCCTCTGGATGCTCTTTTATGGATTAATTATCTCCGACTTTGTCAACGGAGCTGTTAGCCATGGAAGGCTACAGTACACCAGAACCACACTGCTGCAACTGAACTGTGGGATAACATGCGTGACAGACATCACACCACAACTCCCTGATTTTATCCTAATAGACCCAGGGGGGAAAACAGCAGCAACGAAGAGGGAGCGAGGTAAGCGGGGAGGCGTCAGGCAACATTTCTGAAAACAGCGGCTTTCTCGTATTCCTCTACCCTCCATGATCCTCGGGAACGTTCAGTCCCTGAGGAACAAAATGGATGAGCTCCAGGGAAACGTCAGCTTTCTGAAGGACTTCAGGGATTGTTGTGTCCTGGCTTTCACAGAGACCTGGTTGACCGGGAATGATCAGGACACCGACTTGTCAATTGATGGATTCGGGGCACCTTACCGACTCGACCGAGAGGGAGAGGTAACGGGGAAATCTCAAGGTGCCGGGGTATGTTTATATTTCAACAAACGATACTGCACTTCTGTGACTGTAAGAGAACGTATCTGTACACCAGATGTCAAACTTTTATCAGTATCGCTACGATCTTTCTATCTACACCGTGAATTTCCACAACTTTTTATAACAACAGTCTATATTCACCCAAGGGCGAACGCTGCGTCGGCTTCTAACAACATCTTTGAAGCCGTGCAGAAAATGCAATCTCTCTCACCCGAGGCGCCAAACTTCATACTGGGTGATTTTAACCATGTATGACTCAACAAAACTGACAAACTTTTACCAGTATGTCTCCTGTTCTACCCGACGGGATAAAACCCTGGACCTCTGCTATGGATCTATAAAGGACGCTTACAAATCAATGCCATTACCACCACTGGGTTCAGCGGACCATAACTGTGTGCATATGTTGCCAACATACACAACTGTCCTAAAAAGACAGAAAGCTCAAACTAGAGTAATTAAAGACTGGACTGATGAATCTGTACTATGCTTGTAAGACTGCTTTGTACAGACTGGGAAATGTTTAAACAGTCTTGTGGGGATGAACTAAATGAGTGGACTGATGTGACATGCTCATATATTGCTTTTTGTAGAGACATGATTGTTCCATGCAAAAGTGGGAAAATCTGTCTCAAAAAAAAAAACCAACAAAAAAACCCCCATGGATAACTAAAACTGTTAAGGATAGCTTACAGAATTTTTTTTTTAAAAAGTCATGCTTTAAGGGGGGTGACATTGCTGAACTACAAACAGCAAAAAAGGATCTAAAAGTAGGAATTCTCAAAGCAAAACGAGACTATAAATATAAACTGGAGAACAAGATGGCAACAAACAATCTTGGATCAGCCTGGGACAGTATGAAAACCATAGCAGCCCAGTCACCCTTGTAGCGATGGTGGCCCATTAATAAACATTTATGTTTACTTTTATATTTAATTTGGTTTGTTCGGGCACCAGCCAGGCATGTAATCCTGGCAATAAATAAATTCTCACAACCCACCAGCTACATATGAAGACATTGAAAAAGGGAAACTCAAATCAAACTTGTAGAAACCAACAGAGTCATTTAACCCTTTATTTTTAAGGAATTCAGCCCCAATTAAATTCCACACACAGCAAAAAAAACATTCCAATATCACTGTCGTGACAGTAACACACTTTCATGGAAAACAAGAAAAAAGAAAAAGGAAAAAAAAAATCAGTAGACATTATGAAGAAATATACATTTTTCTCTTTATAAGAGGGGGGAAAACATGATTTGCATGGAAACAGCAATGACGTTGACACTGGCAAATCTTATGAACTTTCTCAGACAGTCACAATATAAGAGGTAAAGGAAAGTCTATGTCCAAGCAACCCATCAACTGATGAATTCACAACTTAGTTTCGATTCACACTCTTTTTATACTCTCGACAGTCAAGGAAAAAATTCAATTAATTGTGTGTGTGTGTGTGTGTGTTATGGGGCGTGTGCATGTAACGTTACTATAGGTGCGTGAAGTCTGTACCCGATGCTGCTGGTCTTCGTTTTGGGCCTTTGGTAAGTACAGGAACAGCACACTTCACTTCCCCATTACCAGTTTCCTTCCGCTCACAATTCCCCTCCTTAAATAGTTCGTCACACTTATCATCCTCTTCTGATTGGTTAAAGAGAAAAAACTGAAAAAATAAAAAATAAAGTGGCTAACGGATTCCGTTCTGCCAGTCACCCTGGATGGTTTCAGCTCAGGCACCGAGCTGGCCAGTGCTCTTAACCAATTTTACAATCGTTTTAATACTTTTAATTTTAGCAATGAGATCTACAATTTGAGTAACCAGCGCATAGACATTCATCACTTTAATATAAGACAAAAAGAAGTGCACAAAGCCTTCCTCTCTATAAGAGTTAACAAAAGCCATGGTCCAGATAACATCTGTGGGTGCATACTCAAAACCTGGGCAAAGCAATTGAGTACTCCTTTGCATTACATTTTTTAACAAATCTTTAGAGGCACAATTAGTCCCTGAGGTCTGGAAGGATGCTGTGGTTGTCCCTGTTCCCAAATCAAACACCCCCAAAACCCTTAATGATTTTAGACCAGTGGCATCAAAAATTGGTGAGGTCTGAAATATTAAGGAAAACAGACCCTGTAGGCGGGTGGAAGATGCCACAGTCACTTTACTTAATTTACTTTTTAAGCATTTGGATAACAGTGGCTCCCATGCCAGACTTTTATTTGTTGACTATTTGTTGATCCAAACACAAGAAATTACATCAATCAAAGGTCAAACTGTTCAATGTGTGCAATCGGATAAATACCTGGGGACTCAAAACTCACATTTGAGACTAACTTTGAAGTTGCGTGTAAAAAAGGGCATCAGCGCCTTTTCTGTTTGAGGAAATTGAGTCGCTTTCACATTGACAAATCCATCATGACCCTCTTTTACCACGCTTTTATTGAATCAGTTTTATCATTTGCACTAGCAGCATGGTTCGGGAACCTCTCTTTGAAAAATAAAAACTCACTCAACCAAATAGTAAAGTGGTCTAAGCAGCCACAGCTCAATGTGGAGACCTTGTACACAAAACAGTTACAGTGCAAAACTAGTTTAATCTTAAACGACAGTTCCCATCCATTGCACTCAGAGTTTCAGCTTCTACTCTCTGAGCGTAGGTTTATAATACCTAGGTGTAGAACAAATAGACACAAAAACAGTTTTGTCCCTGCAGCCATTATACTGAGGAATAAGTCATAGCTATACTTTGCACAGGTGTTTATTTATTTTATTATTGCTTTTATGTATGTATTAATTTATTCTGGACCGGTAATAACTTTTTATTTTTATTTTTATTTTATTTTTTAATTTAAATTGAATTTTTGTCATTTCCTAATTTTTACTGTCTTAAGTTGAATGATGTGTGATATGTGCCCTTTTTGTTTTACATTTTACATTGTAAAAAAACGCCCTACAGTGATTGGTTGTAGCGAGAACGTGCTATGATTGGTCAGCTCAATGTGGCCGTTATCTGATTGGCTTGAGTAAACGGTGGGTGGAGTCTACTTATTTGTGGATTTTTCTGCATGTTGATGCTAGAAGTAATTCAAAATCCACAGATGCGTGAGGGGATTTACAAATGCACAAGAAGAGATTCACAAATGTGTGCAGCGATTTACAAATGCACAGAAAGTGGTTCACAAATATTTGCCTGGCAGTGTTGTGTTTGTGACATAAAACACATTTGTAAATGTATATATTTTTATTTGCAAATCTCATTTATTTGTGAGTTGTATACATTTTTGTGAAACTCTTTACATTTATTTGTGGATCTTAATCTATTTATCTGTGAATCTGATACATTTTTGTGAATCTCTTTACATTTGTTTGTGAATCTCAATCTGTTTATTTGGAATAATGCAACAATTCTAACCACATAGAGTGGACTTTGAACTCTGTAACCTTGCAGATCTTTGTTATGCTCAAACAGCAACATTACACTAACTAAAGCTGAAAAAGTGAAAAAGCATAATAGGGTCCTTTAAGAAAAGAAAGAAACTGGAGGACTTTCTAGGCAGCTCATTATTTTTTGACAAATTATTTCATATTTATTTAAAGTGATCATATTTCATTGTAGTGATTATTAGCAAAAGCTGTTTTAATCGCAAAGTTCATCAACAAGAACATTACAACATGAAAAGTATCCTTTCTAATAAGGCACACAAGCAGTCTACCTGAAGACCTGCTACTAACCTATGGAGACATGGTTTCACCATCACGATTCCCACCAGAAAGTACATGAGGATTGAGAAGGTCATCATGGTGAAGCCCAAGAGAATGGCTTTGTCTTCTCCCACACTGGAATCTGGGATTTGAGCTCTGGCTTTCTCATTGCATCTCAGCTCCCTTTCTTTCCTCCAGTTCCCTCCAGTTCCCTGAAGTTGGCCTTGCTGGTGGAAGGCATCCCTGAGAAACAGTTAAAGGTAAAATTCACCCAGAAATTATTTGCCCAACTTTATTTCATAACAAACCTATGGTGTTATTTTTTCCATGGAATACAAAAGGAGAATTTCTGAGGAATCTTCAGAATTTCATGAAAATTCTATAAATCTCCGTAAAATAACAAAGAAAATAACAGCATGTGGATTTGGAATGACATGTTCCAT
Organism: Vimba vimba; assembly: GCA_022828995.1. NCBI lineage: Eukaryota > Metazoa > Chordata > Actinopteri > Cypriniformes > Leuciscidae > Vimba > Vimba vimba. The sequence continues at coordinate 28,411,491 of CM040822.1, forward strand.
TTCCATTTTTGGGTGAACTATTTCTTTAAATCATTTTATGCAGATTTACTATAACATGCACAAGGCCTGAGGGCCAGATTAGCGTGAGAGTGCAATTCCAAAAAATCGCCGATGGGAGTGGAAAGTTCTGCTTGTGATCTACTGACGAGAACTGAATAGATAGGTGTACTGTAGGTATGACTCTAAGTCTAATTTGCCGCTGGGTTTTTCCAATGGGGTTTTTTAAAGTAGACATTTAATTTGCTCTTTAAGTAAAGTGCCATTTTTATTTCATCAATATTATCTGCAAGCACAGTTTAAAAAAATATATATAAACTTTAAGATTTGAAGTACACTAAAATTGCACATTCAATACAATTAATCACACTTCTTTTTTTTTTTACAAGGGCATAACTAAACCAAAACTGAGCAAATACGTTACAGGAACAACATGAGGGTGAGTAAATATTGACAGAAGTTCATTTCGAGTGAACTATTAGATTTTAGTGACTTTCTACTTCATTTGATAATTTTCAATACAATAAGTGGTGGAGACAAAAATAGTTTTTGAGGTTTATACTATGTTCTAACAACATTTCCAACTCAATGACTTATTGCTGCTATTTTGGAATAGCTTCCAAATATAATATAATATAATATTAATATAATAATAATAATCTCATACTAGATTCAACTGGACAATTATCTGTAATGAAACGTGGATCTGATCTCCATACGTACCGCATGTGTCGTCGCCGCGCGCCCTGCAGAGTGATGTTAACAGGAACACTGAAAGACCCTCGGGGGGAATGATTCAGCAGCATTTCTATCTTATCGAGTAACCCTCAACTGGGTTACAGCACTAAATTAACACAACACCGACCCCACTTTGACAAGGTCAATGTACCATACATCTGGACACAGAACCACTGTGCTGCCTAGCCATCAGACATGTAGTGCACAATAGAGTGCACTTAAGGGATTGTTTTCTTCTCATCCAGATGAGATCAGTGGAATATATTTCCTCTGCCTGAACAGGGATGCCACAGAGGGTTTCTATGGGAACCCCTACAGCCAGACCATAATTATGTCCTATGGGATTGTAAGCACTCATGACAGTTGTTTTTTTTCTATTTTTATAAATAACCTGGACACAACTATGAAGTAAATGAACAAACCTAAATAAACTGCATAGAATAATAATAATAAAAAAAACATTATGCAAAGTGTCCAGATGCCAGGCCTGTCAGCAGAAACCCACGTAATTATGTTTACTTTACTGAAACACATGGTGTAAGTTCCAAATTATGTCTTACCTCAAAAGATGCGTTCTTCTGTTCATGATATAGCCTTACGTAGCTATTAAACTAGACTCTGATAAAACTGATTCTCGACACCAAATGACAAAACTCACAACTTTTAGCTTCATGAGCACAACAGTGCATCAATAATTAATGCGTTTTTAATCCAAAATAACATTAATTTTTAATGAACGACTTATTGTATACAAATGTATTCAATTTATCAAAACAGCATTGCGCACCTGGTCATCATCTGCTGAGGATGTACTGTTGCTTTAACAAGATATTTTTGAGATGATGACCTGAGAAGATGACATTTTTTTTTTTTTCGTATTTACCGCTGCTTTGTAGCTGAATTGAACTCATAATTGATAAACTTTATTGAACCGAACTGAATCAACACTGAACTGCAAGTGCAAGTTTTTGAAAATGATACCGTCATCTTCTCCGTGTAAACAACAAAAACGCGAAATTGTGAAAACGTTGACGTCATGCGCTTAAGTATTGAGTGTTCTGTGTGCATAGCGCTTCTTTACAAAGTGACATCGCCACCTACTGGCCGGGCATAAATTATAAAGCTTTTTAGTAATTTTCGCAGATAGTTTTTGACAACGTTGTCGTCTGTAGCCTATACGCAATAAAACGTGAAGGAAAAACTTTACCGTATTTCTTTAGCTTATCTTTTTAGAGCGGATTTACATGCAGCAGAATTGATTTCTGTTTATCATTAATCATTATTTTCCTGTTCATCACTGTCTGTATCAAACTATCTGTATTGTATAAAGCACTATATAAAAAAGGTGAATTGACTCATTTTTATGGGTCCTGGTTTGTTCTTTTGAACTTTCTATTCATCAAAGAATACTGAAAAAAAAGTATCATAGTTTATGCAGCACAACAGTTTTCAGCATTGATAATAAAAATAAATGTTTCCTGAGCAGCAAATCTTCATATGAAAATGATTTCTGAAGGATCATGTGACACTGAAGACTGGAATAATGATGCTGAAAATTCAGCTTTGAAGTAAAATATGCTTTAATGTAATTTATATTGAAACGTTTATGTCATGATTTTAAATATATTTGTATTACAATATTAATTATGAATAATTATAGTACACCTAAAATATATTAAATATATGTAATATTGAATGACACACTAAAGTTAAAATTATAATAGTTTAATGTGCTTTAGTATGTTAGTCACATCAAACTTAGAACTATAATTAGCCTACCATATACCTTGAATATTTATATTTATATGTACACGGCCAAACAACCAATACCATAGTACTTTTTTGTTAGAGGTACTATTAAAAAAACAGTAATGTTTGTTGATGAGTGTTAACCCATGCGAGCATAAATATACACTCCTGGGCAAAAAAAAAGAAAAGAAAGAAAAAGGGCCAAGCCAAAAATGCCTAATTATTTAATGGTCTTTTAATGATCTTAACCATTTTAATCACAAATCACTAATCAGGAAATTAGCAAGAGTTGCACAAATACTGTAAGTAACTTAGTGCTGATGGAACAGCCTTCTCCAGCTTGCAGACAGCTTTTTACAGGAAGAAGAGTCTTTGTTGTTCCAGTTCCACACTATGTTAATGGCTTCAGACAGTTCAAGAGTAGCTGAAAAAATGTCTCCCGGTTCATTTGAGTTTAATGCGAGACCAAACATTCACTTCAGGGTTCAAATCTAGACTCTGACCAGGCAAATCATGAGCCTGATGGACTCGTTCTCAAGCCACTTCTTGGTTGTCTTTGGACTTTGGGCAGGAGCATTGCCAGTTACACTTTATTTTAAGGTGACGTAATATTATTACTTGTAATTATGCATAATTTACTGTTAGTACATGTAACATGTAACTACGTCACCTTAAAATAAAGTTTTACCATTGTCTTTTTGAAAAATAACATCTGATCATTCCTCTTTAGATAAAAACATTTCATTCGTAGGAAGCAAGCCATTCTGCATTATTCTCTCGTACTCCAAAGCATTAAATGAGTTTTCCCAGTGAAGCAGCTCATCAATGCTCATCTGAAAACACTCCCCACACACTGACACTCTTCCTCCATGCTTCACTGTGGCAGAGATGCTTTTATTATAATATTTCTCAGCAGATTTTAGAAGACGCCGCTCTGGAGCATCACCGTGTTTCATTGTGATTCATCACTCAAACTTCCCATATTCTGCCAAATTCCAAATGCTAACTCTGAGACAGCAACTGCTTATTAAGTAGTGCATTTGCTTAAGTTTAGCTAATTTCCTGACCAATAGTTTGTGGTTAATACAATTTAAAGCTTAGTGTTAAGTAGGGGAGTAACAATATATCGTGTCACAATATATCGCAACACAAAAATGCAGCAATATGTATTGTGTATAGTTCACCCAAAATAAAAATCAAGTATTCAGAGTTTTAATGTCAGTACTACATTAAACTACTATATATGATGTTGAATATAATTTATAATAATGCAGTTGGGGTATTACTGTATTATTGTATTTGTGGGTCTTGATAATGCCAAATGTCTGAGTCAGTGACACATCTAGTCAGTGACAGAGTGTAAGCATATTCGTCTAATATAATTCTGTATTTTCAGCTTCAGAATCATGAATATTTGTATTCTGGTGTCACCATTGTCCTGTTCATTTACACCCACAATGTAATCAACATCCACAATGTATCAAGTGCATTTCTTGATAACCTTTTATCATATGCCTTGTAGTATTGCAATAATATCGTATCGTGAGTTTAGTATCGTGATATGTATCGAATCGTGACATGAGGGTATCGTTGCACTCCATAGTGTTTAGCCATTTCGGGCCCCCCCTCCCTTCCTCCCTCCCTTTCTTTCTTTCTTTCTTTCTTTCTTTCTTTCTTTCTTTCTTTCTTTCTTACTTTCTTTCTTTCTTTCTTTCTTTCTTTCTTTCTTTCTTTCTTTCTTTCTTTCTTTCTTTCTTTCTTTCTTTCTTTCTTTCTTTCTTTCTTTCTGCCCAGGAGTGTAGATAGTCAGGAATGAACTGAATTTCTGTTATAAAGAAGTGAAGATACAGCTTTAAGGGAGTAGAATTACAGTCCACTTCACCTGAACACGATAAATAATGGATACAAGCTCACAGGTAATACTAGATCTCTGGTGCTTGTACAGAGACTGTTGGAAGAGCCTGACCCCTGTTAATCTACAATGCTGCATCAATGAAGAAATTATAGGGCATTTATCAATACCTCGTGACGGCGACCTGATGATCATATTCAAGGAGGGGATCCTCTGAACATCAATGCGTGTTTGCGTAAAATCATAAAAAAAAATTCCCTAGCTTTTCCTAAACTCGCCAGCACCACATGGTTTATACTTTGTCTTTTGCTCATTGATACATTTGCTATGATCTACAAAAAAAGAGAAATAGCCTACAGTAAGACGAGCGGTTACATAACAGAGTCAGTAATGGAGAACACCATCCCTCTCATTACAACAATTGGACCATGAGGAAGAGGAATGATCAAGTGCTGTGAAAATAACCTACAGAAACACTATAATGGAGTACAGACAAAAAAGAAAACTCTCTTTTCTCACTATTGGATTGATATTTCTTTTGAGTGGTGTAGAATATGGTAAGTGGCCAAGAATTATTTTCCTTTCCTTTCCTTTCCTTTCCTTTCCTTTCCTTTCCTTTCCTTTCCTTTCCTTTCCTTTCCTTTCCTTTCCTTTCCTTTCTGCAGCAACTAACTAACTTGTTTGAATCAATAGTGCAAGAAAGCATTAAACTATTAATGTGTAATTGGTGAATGTATTGATTGTATTCTGCAATCTCTCTCTCTTTCAGCTGTCATTCTGCCCACTATATGGCGATATCTGCAGATATTAGAGGCACCACCTTATTTTCTTGGCTTGGGTCTATCCGCGTTCAGCTTCAGTGGGCTGGTTTCAGGTCCAGTGTTTGGTCACTGGTCAGACAAGACCAGAACTACAAAGACCATCATTCTCTTCTCCAATGTGTTTGAAATTGTGGGTCAGTATATCTAAGAATGGAGATGGTTTTAAAATATATCAAATAACCCTTGTTTTGTGCAGTTATGATCTCCTGATGATGTTGTTTGACTTGCTCATTGTAACACATTTGTCTTACAGGAAACTTCATGTATTTCATGGGATATTCAAAATGGCTCCTGCTGTCCAGCCGTCTTGTTGCAGGTGAGGATATTTTGAAGCTGCACTGTTCTATCAGTCACAATAAATGTTGTTTGTGAGATTCTGTGCTCCTGTGGTGTAAACCATCAACAATAATGAGATTTTAAGACATCCAACAGATACTAACAGAGAGACTGTTCTTTTTGATTGATGACTCTCATTAGATTGTAATTTCTGCAATGCATAATTGAATAATCCTGACCGGACCCAATGAGTTGTTTGTAACAAGTTTATTACTTGTTTATAAAATTATACACACACACACACACACACACACACACACACACACACACACACATATATATATATATATATATATATATATATATATATATATATATATATATATATATATGTACAGTGAGGAAAATAAGTATTTGAACACCCTGCTATTTTGCAAGTTCTCCCACTTGGAAATCATGGAGGGGTCTGAAATTGTCATCGTAGGTGCATGTCCACTGTGAGAGACATAATCTAAAAAAAAAAAAAAATCCAGAAATCACAATATATGATTTTTTAACTATTTATTTGTATGATACAGCTGCAAATAAGTATTTTAACACCTGTCTATCAGCTAGAATTCTGACCCTCAAAGACCTGTTAGTCTGCCTTTAAAATGTCCACCTCCACTCCATTTATTATCCTAAATTAGATGCACCTGTTTGAGGTCGTTAGCTGCATAAAGACACCTGTCCACCCCATACAATCAGTAAGAATCCAACTACTAACATGGCCAAGACCAAAGAGCTGTCCAAAGACACTAGAGACAAAATTGTACACCTCCACAAGGCTGGAAAGGGCTATGGGGAAATTGCCAAGCAGCTTGGTGAAAAAAGGTCCACTGTTGGAGCAATCATTAGAAAATGGAAGAAGCTAAACATGACTGTCAATCTCCCTCGGACTGGGGCTCCATGCAAGATCTCACCTCGTGGGGTCTCAATGATCCTAAGAAAGGTGAGAAATCAGCCCAGAACTACACGGGAGGAGCTGGTCAATGACCTGAAAAGAGCTGGGACCACCGTTTCCAAGGTTACTGTTGGTAATACACTAAGACGTCATGGTTTGAAATCATGCATGGCACGGAAGGTGCTCCTGCTTAAACCAGCACATGTCAAGGCCCGTCTTAAGTTTGCCAATGACCATTTGGATGATCCAGAGGAGTCACGGGAGAAAGTCATGTGGTCAGATGAGACCAAAATATAACTTTTTGGTCATAATTCCACTAAACGTGTTTGGAGGAAGAAGAATGATGAGTACCATCCCAAGAACACCATCCCTACTGTGAAGCATGGGGGTGGTAGCATCATGCTTTGGGGGTGTTTTTCTGCACATGGGACAGGGCGACTGCACTGTATTAAGGAGAGGATGACCGGGGCCATGTATTGCGAGATTTTGGGGAACAACCTCCTTCCCTCAGTTAGAGCATTGAAGATGGGTCGAGGCTGGGTCTTCCAACATGACAATGACCCGAAGTACACAGCCAGGATAACCAAGGAGTGGCTCTGTAAGAAGCATATCAAGGTTCTGGCGTGGCCTAGCCAGTCTCCAGACCTAAACCCAATAGAGAATCTTTGGAGGGAGCTCAAACTCCGTGTTTCTCAGCGACAGCCCAGAAACCTGACTGATCTAGAGAAGATCTGTGTGGAGGAGTGGGCCAAAATCCCTCCTGCAGTGTGTGCAAACCTGGTGAAAAACTACAGGAAACGTTTGACCTCTGTAATTGCAAACAAAGGCTACTGTACAAAATATTAACATTGATTTTCTCAGGTGTTCAAATACTTATTTGCAGCTGTATCATACAAATAAATAGTTAAAAAATCATACATTGTGATTTCTGGAATTTTTTTTTAGATTATGTCTCTCACAGTGGACATGCACCTACGATGACAATTTCAGACCCCTCCATGATTTCTAAGTGGGGGAACTTGCAAAATAGCAGGGTGTTCAAATACTTATTTTCCTCACTGTGTATATATATATATAAGCAGGTGGAGCTGGGGGAGGTAGAGGGTCTATTTAAATGCTGACGAAGCCAATCTGATTGTGCCGTGTACTAAATGACGTGATGCTTATAAACAGACTTTAGTTACAGCACACAGTATTCACAGTAACTTTTTCAGAGAATCTCTTTGCAAGTGTAAAGTGCCTTTCCTGTTGGCAAATCTATTTACACTAACCCCGCCCACCAATGTCTGGTTGGGCCACACAAGATTAAAAAAGGTAGGCAGTATGGCACGGAGAAGTAGCTTTTGACACGTTTGACCCGAGTTCGAACCCGCCTTTGATCAAACTCCTCATCTCCGTTTTCTCATCACATATCAGATCGGAAAGGCATTTATTTTCAATAAAAATGAAGAAAATATTTGAAAAGTGGAAATAAAGTGCGTAACGAGTGTTTAATAATGAAGTATTTACTATCTTCCCAATAAGGCGGCATCCATTTAATAATTTTTATAAATACAGTAATTTACACTCTGTTATTATTGCATCCTGTTAATGTACAACAATACTGAGGAGCAAATAGTATCTGCCACTATTTATAAGTATAAATAGCATCTAACAACTATTTGCACTTATTGCAAAGAACTGCTACCTTTAAATAGGCTAGTGTAAATAGAATATATCGCTATTTTCATTTAGTGTAAATAGCATCTGTTACTAAGAGAATATGCTAATTTCACTTAGTGCAAATAATTGCTATTTACACTTAGTCTTAATAACATCTATTGCTATTTGTACTTAGTGAAAATAGTCGCTGCCTAATGTTTTTTCCCATAATGGAGTTCTGGATTACACTGCATCCTTCCATCAGGTATTGGAGCAGGAGCTGGTTCCTCCATTTTTGGGTTCCTGACACGCACTACCCTCCCCGATGAGCGAGCTAGAGTCTTTGCTGCTGTCATGGCATGTCGTCAGGCTGGACTTCTGATTGGTGAGTCAGTGTTCCACCATGCAATAAGTGGCTATAATATATATACACAATGCATTTTTACTTTCAGGTCCTGCATTCAATATCTTTCTAAGGTTGTGTGATTTCAAATTGGGTCCATTCATTGTAAATAAGTACACCTCACCTGGGGTAAGTATGTTTTGGCTAATTTCCTATAAATTTACATTCTAAACACACACACACACACACACACACACACACACACACACACACACACACACACACACACACACACACACACACACACACACACACACACACACACACACACACACACACACACAATGGTTTTTATACTACAAACTGTGTATTCTATCTCCTTACACTAACCCTACCCCTAAACCTACCCATCACAGAAAACTTTCTGCATTTTTACATTTCCAAAAAAACTCATTCTGTATGATTTATAAGCACACAGGCGTTTCACATAATGATGGATGCAGCTTGTAATGTGAATGTAGTAACTCTGCACATTTCAGATGTCTTCTTAATGAAACACACATTATTCCACTCTTCAGGTCATTAGTAGAAGATCCAAGGCCTGAAATGGTTGCATCAGATCAAAAGAGAGAGACTTCCAAAGTGTAGTGCTAGGGGGCTCAATAGTAACAGGGCTGGGAAACACACATCCTGTCAGAGGATCCCATAAAATAAGAGCATGTCCGGCGGATATTTCACTTCACTTGGAGTAAAGAAAATGAAGCACTTTTTAAGCATGATTAATATTTTTTTAACAAGTTTCCTCCTACATTTGTATTACTGTGATGCTAAAAATCTCATTCTCATTTATACGCGGCAACACTTCATAAGATTTCATTAGTTAACGTTAGTTAACTATCTTACTTCAACATTTTTATTTGCCATTTTTTAAAGTTATTTTAAATAAGTTGACTTCTTTAGTTCAAGGTGCCTTGTGCTCTTTCGACCCAGCTCTTCATGTGTGGGATGTGGCTGCTTATGCAGTTTGCAGTGATGTTCCTTTACTGGGACATCCCACCACTGGACTCCTTCCCTGAGCAGCACACGCCCCTCAGAGAGGTCAGAGGTGAAGAAGATGAGCCCCTCATGAGTCTGGAAGATGAAGACTGGGCTTCAGCAGTGGACTCGAATGGCCCGGTCAATCCAGAACAGACCGAGACCCAGCTCTCATCCGAAGTCCCACCATCTCCTCCTGATTCGCCACCTCCAGATCCCTCTGACCCCTTTGAAAACTTCAGTGCCAGTCGAGGTGAAGCCCAGAGTTTAATGTCAAATTAAAGTGCTTTTTTTGCAGTGCAGTTTAAGTTGGTGTGGCATTGATTCCTTCTTTGTTGCATCTGAGGTGCTAATCTGAGAGTAGCGGTCTGAAAACGGCTTATTGATCACTTCATTCTGTCTTTGATTGCAGTGCGTGTGTGTGTGTGGTAGATATCTCCATTTTATTCAATCTTGTCTTGGCAGCCTGATATCTATAACTCTCTCTCTCTCTCTCTGTGTAGAGTTTCTGAGGGAGGAGGTGGTGGTTCTCCTCACTGCTCAGTTCATCACTCTCTTCAATCAGACAGCACTCGAGGTAAAAGTCATCATTTTCAGGGTTGGCACCAGCGTAGGTCCTGGTCCACTTGTACACTAAAATACACTACACAACTTTTTAAAATCTGAACCGATTTTAAAACACCATAGGCTTCATATACTTGTCGACGTGGTTACAATGGAAATGGTTACGGAGGAAAAACATCACACACAACTGAGGATCACACACTACCAGACTTCAAGTCGGTCCGAACATGACAAACTCATGAAACATGCACTTGGTTAGGAGACAGTGGACAAATGAAATCAATGTGTGTATAAAATCGGGTCAAAATATCAAACATGTTTAATATTATCAAAATAGTGGACAGATTCATAGTCGGAAGATAAAAAAATCTGAGTCTGTGCCCATAGTACACTATAATTTTCTTAAATTCTGCCAACTCAAATCTGCAAACTGGCTCTAACTTTCGAGAACTAGCCTCAACTCGTCCAGACTGTAAATCAAGGCAAAAGTAGTGTGTGCCAGCCTTCAGTAATTATGTTGGCTTATCAAAGCCAACCTACTGATCTGGTATTTAAGCAGCTTCTTTTTCTTTTAAGACCAACATTTTTTAAATTAACAGCATAAAGCTTCCAATTTATGACCACCAAACTCAGACCAGAGCCTTTAGACTACGGAAGCATTAGCAAGGCCTATACCTAGGACGTGTTAGCAATGTACATGCTAAAACATACTAGCAACATACTAACAACATCTTAAAACATGTTAGTAATGTACTAGCAACATGTTAAAACATGTTAGAAGCATGCTAAAACATGCTTGCAAGGTGTCAAAACATGCTAGCAATGTGCTAAAGTGTGTTGGGAAAATGCTAGCAACACATGAACAAAATGTTAAAACCATAGATATGTGTACGTAGATTCCACATTCAACGGCTGCTAATAAGGGACCTATGTATCTATGGTTAAAACTAGCAAGCAACATACTAAAACATGTTAGCATGTAAACATCACACTAGAATACAGTTCTCGCTAAATGTAATTTTTTTTAGCAACATGTTAAAATATGCTAGAAATGTGCTAGCAATGGTAAAACAATGCTATCACTGTGTTAATAAAATTTGCAACATGCTAAAACATGTTAGCAATGTGGTAAAATATGGTAATAGCAACGTGGTAAAAAAGTTAGCAAAATGCTATCAACATAAAATATATTTATTATTACATATTCTTATGGTGCTATTTTGGAAGTTGCAATCAAAATGTGTTTTAAATGCTTCTGAAAACCAGTCACCAGATGCCCCACATGTCCTAAATTCATCTGAGCCACTAAATAATGTCTGCCCAATTATGATTGATTAAGGCTCACAGTGTAGGACCATCTAAATCTAATTTAATGCAATCTAATCTAAGCTTTGATTTAATATAATCAGGTATTTGAAATTGACACACATTTACATTCCCGGCTGCCTGACCTAGATACACGACAAACTAATAAATAAAGTTTAGGATGTTCCTTTTCATTAGATTCCCCCCCCTCAGATATATCATGCCTAGGTTTGTTCTTTCACATTAAATCAAAGTTCTCTATGAAAAAGCACGTGCTGGATGCATTATAATTTTTACATTTACTTAACATTGCCTGAAGAACATGCAAGACTTGCTATTAGTTCTGAGTTGCTTTAAAGGGATAGTTCACCCAAAAATGAAAATTAGCCCATGTTTTACTCACCCTCAAGTCATCCTAGGTGTATATGACATTCTTCTTTCAGACGAATACAATCTGAGTTATATTAAAAAATATCCTGGCTCTTCCAAGCTTTATAATCGCAGGGAATGGCTTTTTCTGTTTTGAAGAAAAGTCCATAAAAGTGCATCTATCAATGATAAAAATACTCCACATGGCTCCGGGGGGTTAATAAAGGCCTTCTGAAGCGAAAAATACAGTGTTTGTGTGAGAAAAATATCCATATTTAAAACTTTAGAAAGTAAAATAACTAGCTTCTGGCCAACCGAACAAATGGATTCCATTTAAGTGTAAAGCGCAACTTACGCTAGTTATGCGACACACTGCTGATATTTACACTATGCCATGACGCACTATGATACTTCAAATGTCACAAGTTGCGTAAGTTGTGCTTTAGACGCAAGTAGACTGCGTATGTTTGTTTGGCCTGAAGTTAGAATTTAACTTTGTAACATGTTAAATATGAATATTTTTTCATACACAAACCATTATAAAGCTTGGCAGAGCCAGGACATTTTTTAACATAACTCTGATTGTATTCGTCTGAAAGAAGAATGTCATATACACCTAGGATGACTTGAGGGTGAGTAAATCATGGGCTAATTTTCATTTTTGGGTGAACAGTCCCTCCAAGCGTGTTGCTATGTGGTTGCTAGGGTGTTGTGAGTGGTTGATGTCCTGCTCTCGTCCCCAGACCATGGTGACCCCCCTGACGCAGAAATATTTTGGCTTGGGTGAGCTGGGGAACAGTGTGATGTACAGCCTGTGTGGGCTGGAGGTAATCGCGGGTTTCTTCCTGGTGCGCTGGCTGAGCCGTGTGCTGGAGGACCGGGTGGTGCTGGCTGTGGGGCTCATCATCTGCAGCGGGGCTTGTGTCTGGTGCCTCATCTTCCTGGCCAATCCACAGGGTGTGTGTGTGTGTGTGTGTGGTGCGTGCCTGGCAGACATCCAGAGAAACTGGCATACACCTGGGCATGGACAGACACAATATGCCAGCTCAGTTTGGTGCCAGCTCGATGATATGCATTATTAGTTTGGAACTGTTTTGAGTCTATCTATCTATCTATCTATCTATCTATCTATCTATCTATCTATCTATCTATCTATCTATCTATCTATCTATCCATCCATCCATCCATCCATCCATCCATCCATCCATCCATCCATCCATCCATCCATCCATCCATCCATCCATCCATCAGTTTGTTTTCTCTCTATCTATATTATGTACCTCTGTCTGTCTGTTTCTGTCTATCATTTGTCAGTTTGTTTTCTCTCTATCTATATTTACCTGTCTGTCTGTCTCTGTCTATTTATCCTTCTATCATTTGACAGTCTATTTCTGTCTATCTGTCTCCCTGTCTGTCCATCTGTGACATTTCATCTGACTATCTGTCTATCTCTCTGACTATCTGTCTGTTTGTCTGTCTGTCTGTCTGTCTGTCTGTCTAGCAATCTATCATTTAACAAAGTCTAATTCTGTCTATCATGTTACCTGTCTATCTATCTGTCTTTCGCTGTCTGTCTTTCTAGCAATCTATCATTTGACAGTCTATTTCTGTCTATCTGTGTACCTGTCTGTCTATTTCGGTCTTCGATATTCTCTCTTTCATTCTCGATGGATATGTCTTTTGATCAGGTGGGTTTGTGTTCGAGTTGATCGAGTTTATCATCGGAGTGTTCCTGCAGTTACTGGGACTTCCTTTCGTTGCCGTGTCTCAGGTGTCCCTCTTTTCTAAGGTTACAGCTGAGAAAACACAAGGTGAGAAACAAAGAGAATACAATAAGAGACATAAGAAAAAGATAAATGAGATCTTGAGTAAACATGCAACACTCACGTTTGTAGGTGTCACATTTTGTCACTGTTAATGACTGTGTGTTGTGTGTGTGTGTGTGTGTTTGTGTGCAGGCTTTAGTCAGGGTGTGCGACGTTCAGTCGGGGGTCTTGCCACCATCCTCGGTCCCCTGTGGGCAGGAGGTCTAATAGGAAATCTCTATGTGATGCTGGGTATGATGATGCTTCTACTGACCCTCATCATGGTGCGTACACAGACTCATTATGACTGATTCTGTAACATTATCAGATATTTCTCTCAGTATGTCATAACACACATCATTTACCAGCTCAATTAAGTTTACATTTATTGTTTTGTGCAAACAGTGTCTATTACGGATCCAGTCAACTGAAAAAAAATAAAAAAAAATCTCTATTGAATGGAGATTGTAGGTTCATGTTGGCCTTTTCCTTTCATAGAGGTGATTTGGAACATTTCATTAGATAGAGAATGCCTTAAAGTGAAACTGTATTTTGCAATCTCAAGTTACATTAATAAATAATAATATATGTTGGTATGTTCAGAAAAGTAACATGATTGAATGAATTATTTATTCATCTTGTGCTAACACTTCAAGAAGTTTGTTTATTCAATTTAATGTTGAAACTTCCATTAATGCCCATTTTGAATTAGTATTATTTACTATAATAAAAATCATGGTAACGGGGTTGGAAATTTAGGATTGTCCCCTTCTGACAAAGCTAAACAAATATAAGAAAAAGTGATTAAAAAAGGAAAAATTATATTAACTGGGCTTATCCTTGCCATGAGTTTATTTGCAGATATTTAATAGTGCATTTGTTTAAAAAAATAAAAATAAATAGGTATGAGGGTTAACACAATCTGTAGTTCTTTAAAAATATGTAAACTAAAGAAGAAAATAATTCATAAAATCAATATATTCCCTGTTCATATATTAAGGAAATATTAGACAATGATGAATTATGTGAAAAATGTC